>MU223818.1:3336198-3361884 GCA_018584345.1 Thuja plicata | reverse complement strand
GACCGCCTTTCCCTTTTGTTTTGTTTTTTGGCTTTCTTTTGTTTTGCATTTTTTTTCTGGGTTCCCGGTGTGTTTCCCTCTTCTTGTAGATAGGTATGCTTTGCATGACATTTAGTCCCCGGGATGATGTCTTATGCATTATGGTGAATTCAAAATTTGTTGTTATCACGGTGGAATTTGTTTGCACTCTAGAGTTTTTTTGTGTGTATGGTAACAAGTTATGAGTAATTTTCATCGGATTCATATCTTGAGAGTCTGGATGTTGGTTAACAGAAAATATAAGAAGCAAGTAATCGCATGGTCCTTGAGGGAAGATTGGTTGCACTAGTTGTTGACCAATTCTAAAAATCATAAAACAATCTTGGGTCCAGAATAATCCTCTCCTATTCAGCAATCTAAAATGGATGTCAAGGTGAAATAAGTACTGCCATTAAAATTAGCTAAGATTAAGGTTCACGGTGAAAGAAGTACAGCCTTCCCAGTTAGAAAAGAAAAGAAAAGAAAGAACTAAAGAATAGAGAATTCTGGTATCTGAGGGAAAATCAAGATATGATGACTTCAGTTTGATGTACTCAATGCCTCTTCTTTGCTTCTCCCAGAAATCATCATCTTGATTTTCTTTCAAAGCACACACCTCACAGCTAATGAAATACCAAAAGATTGAATCAATGATGAGTCAGATTTTCTCAGAAACCTCGTGCTTTGCAAACAGAACACTCTAGGTAATGATAAGTTCTGGTTTTGCTAACCCAAGATTCTAAATTTCTCAAATGCACTAAGGCATCCATCACAGTGAGTCACCATTTGTTATGCCCTACATACCCATCCCTACATTTTGTGGGAAAAATGTTGGGTCCCTCTTTTTTTTTCTTTTGCTCTTTCCTTTGCTTCTTTTTGTTTCCTTTGTTTCACTCCAGGCTTTTCTTTTGCGAGTGTCATTTTTTGTTGCTTTTTGGTTTTCCTCCCTTCGGGACCCAGTCCCAGAGTGTTAGTCCTTCATTCTTTCCAGATTCCAGACTTTAGGATTCTTTGTCATCATTTCCTCTTTTGCTAGAGGGTATGGTTGCATGGAATCCCTGGGCTCAGAGTCCGGTGGTCTGCCTTTCTCAAAGTTTGCAAAAGGAGGGAAAGTGGGATGTTTTCACCCTAAGGGTATAAATAAGTTTCACCATTCACTTTTAGATTTCACCATGAAAAAATTATCTAGAATGAATACCAAAGTGATTAAGGGGATTAAACAGCAACTAAGTGCGATTTGATCTCAGTGCTCGATAGTGCATAAACATTAATTATTAGCAGCGCATTTGTGGTTGTTTTGTGGTCCATGAAAGCTTCATTAGTTGTAGAGCACCTCCTGTGCTCCTCCTCCCATGTTCTCCATGTTTTAAGGTAGGCCCTCCTGGTTCTTTCCCGTGTCCTTTCTAGTTTTGGTTTTGTTTTTGTTTCTTTTGTTTCAGTTTTGTTATTCGTTGTTGGTTTCCTATTTTGGTCTTGTTGTCACCTCCTGTGGGTAGGACTACTCTACCAGAGGGTTTTCCACCCTCTGTGCAGTTGTAAATTGGTATAAATACTTGTATAAACTCTATACATTTTGTAATTATTTTTAAATGAGTTGTATAGGTCATTATCAGGTTGGCCTCTGAGTTGTGCTTCGGCCCTCATTGTGCTTCGTCCCTCTATAGTTGATGCATATTAGTGTATATCCTTCCTATTTTTGTGGAAATCTCACCATGCCCTTTCATGTTTAACCCAAATTGTTGAGCTCACCCTCATGGTGTCCGCCAAGTTTGAACTCGGCACCTCTCCTGTTTGAGCCATGGTGACTTTTTCTCTCTCCTCTGTCATTTCATCCTAATGGAGGCATTAATTCCCCATGAGTGAGAATTCAAAAGACATCCCATCTAGCATTCATTTCCCTTGTGTCAGCCCACTTTTTTCCATTAAAAGTCTTTACACTATCCATCACATGTCTATGTGATAACCAATGTTAGCCAAGTACGGCTCACTGTCGGTCACATTGATAATGGCTAGTTTCTCCAGACTCCGGGTACTGGGAAGTCCCTGGGTCTTCATCCCATTTTTTTTGCCTAAACTGATACCCCAGAGACTTGGGTGTTGATCAAAATCCAATCCTTTCTAACTTTTATATTCTGGGATTTTGATGCATACTACTATTCTTTGAACAAGTGCAAGATGGCGGTGAATTCTGCGGAGTCCATAAATTTATTTTTTTTCATATTATATGCATTGATAGTTCTCTAGTCTTGCAAGTTGTAGGTAATCCATCAACGTGTCTAAAGTAACAACTCCTCCTAGAAGTCTGGAGCTTCCAACTACCTCTACTCGAATGGCCATGAAAACAAAAGTAGAGAAGATGCTTGCCAAACTTCCATTAACCTCCAAGTACCCGAGGGAGAGTGTTCTTATGGGGTCCAAAGTGGACTCCAAGCTATAGGAAATCACAAATACTGAGCCTAGAATATGGGCTGAAATTCAAATCCTTTTCCGAACTATGTACCAATAGAGGGTTGCCAACGATGATATGGCAAAGAATGTGGCTTCCTTTGGCATCAATAAAGTTGCAAGTTTCCCCTGCTCAGTGCAAGCACCGGAGCTGATCCTTCAATTGGTGATGCTTTACAACACCCCCACTTGGGTTGTTTCGCTTTCCAATCCTCTACCATTACACTACCTCGAGGCCATTGTCAATTTGGATGCCGCCACTTTTTCTTCGAGGCTAGGAATCCCCTAGTTCAAGGGAGCCATTGTTATCTCCTGGTCCATATCACTAAAGGAGTTCAAGGAAATATCCCTCTTCACCTGAAAACATCTCAATACTCACTAGATAAAGTCCCCAAGAAGGGACTATAAGAAGATGAAGCTGGAGATTCCCCACGGTGACTTTAAAGAATGCATTCAGGTGGGAATCATATTTTTGTGTAGGCTCTTCGAAGAGCCCCATGCTAGAGAATTTTTAGCATGGATGTATTATTTTCTCTACTGCATCACCACCCATAGCTAGACCTTTGGCCAAGCGACCATCATCGCCAACCATGTGGGCTCCTACCTCTATAATTTCCTCCAGAGTTTGAAGTTCTAGATGACCATATGTATTATGGGCACTAGCCCAACAGAGACCCGCTTCTCAGGGTTTGTAAACAGTGGGAATCCTTAGGAATAGGCTTGGCCAGTTGGTTCTATGGGAGCATTATACCTAGGTTCAGTGGGAACTCATCTTCCCCAATTTTTGTAGGGTAAACAACGCATTCGTCTACAACAACATTTTGACACTTACTTGGGACACTGGGTACCTGTTGTCGCAGGAGGTGATGAACTTGGTGAGCACTTACGGCAATTATTTTATTCAATTCCAGTAGCATACTTAGATTTGGGTGACTAGATTCTCTGGGAAAACCTACCTACTCCCTAGACATTATAGGGATAGGATTATTCTTATGGAGTTCTGCAGGCAAATCCTGGAGCTCCACACATTCTTTGCCTTGAAAAAGGTCATATCAATTATGTTCCCAATAACTTGTGAGAACTATTCTTATAGTCTCGGGAAGCTAAGGAATCTGATAATGAGTTAAAGAGTTTGGGACTGGCAGAACTCCACCTTATCAGAAGCATATTTGATCTAGTAGGAAAGATAAGAGAGGCATTGCCCCAGGCATCCACGCTGCATAAAGTTGACATTGAATATTTTTGGGTGGATTTCCAGGATATTTTAAATCTCTGGGCCTGGAAATACTCCTGGATGTCCAAAGCATTAATGAAGGCCCTCGGCCTTCGAGGTTTCCTAAAATATTTTACAGACGATGGGCCTCTGGAGGACCCATCATATAAACAACAAGAGATCGACAAGCTAGATCTCCCTCTAATGGACTGGGACACCCCGGAGAACTTAACAATTGAGGATGTGAGTCACCGCATCATTAAAAATAGTCACAAATATTTTGAGAGGGTGTGACAGAGGAGCACCCAAAAAGGTCTAATTTTACAGGGGTTTGCTTCAACCTATGGAACTACGAGACCAAGTAAAAGCAAGGGGAAGGGAAAATAGAGTACCCTGACCCAAGTGCCTTCCCATGGTCTACTCCCTATGATGGGTAAAATTCATGAACAAATGGAGGTGTCTAGGCTGACAAGTCAAAATAAAAGAGCCCATCTCTCCCATAGTCTCCTAGCAACCCCAGTAGGATCCACCCATCCGGCGGGATCCCCTTCATTGGCAGAACTTATGAGCAGGTAGAAATTTGACGAGGCGGAGTCTGTGGATATTCTGGACGCCGAGGGCCCATTACAAAGAAATAAGAAGTAGAAGGTAGCCAATTACCCAAGCACAGACATGGGCCCCAGCATGCCCAATGTCCCCAAGTGGAAGTCAGTTTGGACTCCCCCAAACTAGATGATATTCCAGAGACCTCTCCCCCACACAACGACTTCGATGACATCTTCAGGATGGATGAGCTCATGAACCTGCATGGGGAGATAGATAAGGGGGTAGAAGAAATAGTTGCACAAGAGGTGGAAATGATTTGCAAGGATGGAGAGACACTAGAAAAGGAAGTGGTCTTGCAACAAGGGGTTTGGGACCCTAAACAAGAAGAAGCACAAAAGGAACCTGAACAGGAGGAAACATCGGTCCAAGGGACCGAGATAGGTTCAAGGCAAACAACTGATGAGCCACTAACAACTGGGGAAACCAGACCCACGGGATCAACTATACCCCCAACCATCATGCTCTAAATGCCTTCAGTTACTTCGAGTGATCATGTGCCCTAGAGTAAGACATTCGGAAAGGTGGTCTCAGTGTCCACACAGTCAAACATTTTCCAGACACCTTTTCCTCCTTTGGAAGATGTTCTGGAAAATAATGTCGAAGGTAAAAAAAATAGCAACAAGATGAGGAGAAGAACCCAGAAGATATAAATGTTGGTTCAATGGATGCTGAGAAAGACAGGGAAATCCCTGATGATATAGGTGATGCTAGTACCGGTAAAGATAAGGACACCACCAAGGCGAAAGACACTGAAGCCTCCAGGGAGCAGGAACAGGAACAACAAAAAGAAAAGGAGCCCGATGAAACTGTAGATACCAGGAATGCACTACCAGACTCAGAACGAGGTCCCAACACTCAGGTCTTAGCGATAGAACTGCCCCAGCCACAATAATGGCTAGTATAATATAGAAAGATAAAGGCCCCAGTGGTGGTAGGTGTTCCCCTCTCCTTGGTTGAGATGATGGCCCAGAATGAAGAGGCTAAGAAACCCAAAAGGGCCTGGACAGTCCATACCCTCTAGATTGGTCCAAGAGGAAGTACAATTGTAATAATTTCAACCCCTCCCCCAGATATAGATATAGAAACAATAAGTGTCAAGGTTTATGCAATCACAAAGGTGCCTCTAGGGAGGAGAAATAAGTAGGGTGAGCTAGACCTACTAAGAGAGGCAACCCGGGCAGTTGAAGCCCAATATGACAAACAGGTGCTGAAGTTAAAGGAGGAAAGAGAGAAAAATGAAAATCTCCTCAAACTTCTAGCAGAACTTACACAGCCACTAGCCGAAATCCATTTGGAAGCCTCCACCTCTGGACCACTGCTTCCGCAGGGTGACATGGATGCTCTCCAGGCCATGAAGAAGAAGGTGCAGGCTGTAGACAGGTGGATCGCTGAGCAGATCAAGGTCATAAGGAAATTTTTAGATGTATCACTACCAAACCTTTACTTGGACAATAATCTCTTGGTCCAAGTAAAAAATGTCATTGTCCTATGGGAAGGGACCTTAGAGAAGTATGAAGGGTGGAGGACCGGATTAGAAGAAATAATAAACTCTGGGGAAGAGGTGATCACAGAGGTGGGAATTTTGGGAGAGGAATCATTCAAATTCCTCTAGGCCCAGTAATCCAGACTTGGCCTCAAGATTGAGGTAAGCAAGAAACTAGTTACAGCACTAAAAGAGAAAGTCACGGTAGTCCGGTATCCTTTGGACCTATACAAGGCATTCATTGGAAGTGTTTCATAATTTGATCCCTTCACCACCGGAACTTATGCCCTAAAGGATTATGTCCTCAGTAAATATGATGAGCTGATGGAGTACCGCTATCAATCTTCTAGAGACTTTGACAAAGGGAAATTATCAAGAATATCTAAGATGATGCTCTGGGCTTATGACTCCGTCAAGCTAGTTGATGAATTCTAGGATGCGGCAGGAGATATCGAAGAGAAGTTTGGAATTGTCCATGACCGATGGAACCATCAAGGAAATAGATGGAGATGGCATTAGCCAAATTTTGGAGGGATTCAATAATAGCAAGGGACAGTAAAGTTCTCTAGATTCTGGGGATTTTCACCAGCAGGGTGTATTTTGGAGCATTCATTATTCTTTGATTGTAAGCTCCCAGACTCTAGGATTTTAGATCTAACAGTTTTGTATTCTTTTGGTGACCTATGTCCAGGTTCCCTAGAGCTGACCAGTCATTATCTAGTAGTTGATAAGGGTGTCAGAAAGTGGGTGACCCTGATAAGGCATGTTAGTTAGAGGGATGGCCCTGATAGGTGATCTTGCCAAGGCACTGCTCCAGCATTAACTACCTGGTGCATCGAAGATAGTGAGCCACATTTTGTATTAATGAGGCATGTAGCCTCAAACTTTGAAAAGATCGGATTTCTTCTCTTCTTACCCCGACCCTCTTCTCAATGCTGATTCTTCCATACTTATCCTCTTGTCTTATTCCTCTGATATGTCAAACCTTTTCTCTATTAAATCAATTTTTCCCCTATTTTTTTTAGTTTCCTTTTCGATAAAATACTGATACTTATACTTTTCTTAGAGGAATGCCTGAGAAACAAATAACATCTTTGATAAAATACTTATACAAGGGGAATCACCCCCTTCAAATATTGGGAACAAACACATAGAGATTACAAATGTTGACATCAAGAACGTGGACTAGGATGAGTTCCTGGTAAGATGCTCCCAACTAGTGGGAAGATCTGAAGACTGCACCTCACTATCCCTATTAGGCTTGGTTAATGTAGTAGCCCACCCAGTTTTTATTTCATCATCTAAGCTGATCATGACCCTTTCCAACCATTACATTCTAGATGAAAGAGTGGATAGAAACATAGAAGGAAAAGTAGTACTGGACATACATAGTGTACTTATTAGCCACACAGGCAGATTATCCAAGGATGACTAAGAGGGGGAACATCAAAGACCAAAATGAATGTCCTCGTGTTGTATATCCACAACTAGTAAGAATAGAAAATATGCCAGAGGATAGCCCATATTATAGAATAGTAAATGACACTTCCATCTTCCTGATCATCTGATCTATTGAAGCTGACTTCACAAAGAGGATGTTAAAGGAAGCAACTACCAAGGTGAAGGCCATTAGGACTATTACATACAATTTAGAACTTTCACATATATCTAGGTGGCAGGGTCTACTTTGAACCTAAATAAGCTGCCCAGGTACCCATCTAACTGGGTGATTACTTTAGAAATTGTCAGGGAGCTCGTAGATGCCTATGAGCATATAAAGCATAAGAAGAAGCATTGTTGGGACTTCCTATTATTCTGGGTCCATACACACTCCAAGATATGAAGGTTTTAAAATCCTTGGCCTTCAAGTGGGATGAGTGCCCACTTCTACTATACAAAATAGTCTGGCCCAAATTCGACCCAATAGGTACATACAACAACATTATTGGAAAACTCTATATTCATGAACCCCACCTTGAAGATCACTAGGTAAACTGTGTAGATGATCATGAGGTTAGAATTAGGGATTATTTCAAGATGTCCCTTACCCTTGCATAGGAGACCTTGAAGACACCGATTCCCCCAAATGTTTGGGGAAATGATTCAGATCGGGTACTAGATTCAATCTACACTGAAGACAAAATATATAACAAGCCCATAATTAATGCAGAAATTGACAAGGATGAGAAAGATGATATCAAATTTTGAGCTAGGCATGTGATCCAAACAACCGAAACATGGATTAAGAGGTCTAATAAGATGGATCCAATCCCTGTGAATATATTTATGGAGCCACTCAAGAAGGTGGATAAGCAACATGGGGAGAAGTCTATAGTGCCCCAGTATAAGAAAGCACCACCACAGAAACAAAGCATAGTTAATGGCCATGAACGTGTGGTAGAGTATGGTTCAAATCTAAGGCACAAAGCTCCAAAAACTAGAATAACTAGACAAATAGATCCTTGAGTGGGATCATCAGAGGCCCCACAAGATGAAGGCCCATCCACTTTTGGCCAATCTCCTCCTACCACTGAAAGGGGAAGAAAATATATAAAAGGAGGAGAGCTTCTATATCTCCACAACTAGAAACCTTACAAAAGGATCTAGAAGAAGAAGAAGAAGAAGAAGAGGAGGAGGAGGAAGAAGAAGGAGCTGTAACTTTGGTCAAAAGGACAAGATCTCAGAATAGGAAGGAAAAGGAGACTTCTAGGAAACACATAGAAGATCCTAAAGAGAAGGACAATCCTCTGGATGCCTTAGGCTCAAATGAGTTCCAGATATCTGAATATGAAGGCCTAGAAGGCTTTATAGACTAGGAGAAGGACATGCTTGATTCAGAAATAGGATTTGACATGGGAGCTCCGATACTTATCTAGCCGCATGTGATCCTCACTCCACCTCTGGCCCAGTTTACCAATTTGGCACTAAACGTGCCAATCACAGGGATAAGCTCCAACACAGGCCAAAGGCCTAAAACTTGAGATACCACAATAGCTTAGGACATAACAGGGGATAGAACTGCAAGAGTAAGTTCCACTTCCAATCCACCACCTCACATTCCCTTTCCACCAACCACTCTCTTGCCTCCAAATCCCACTCCACCACCTTCTCTCCCAACTCCAACACTGACTCCACCTCCTTCAATTCTACTCTCCCAGCTCCCATTCTGACTCTTCCTATTCCTACTCTACCACTCATAGTGCCTATTCCTACTCCACCACTCATAGTGCCAACACCTAACCCACCTCCATCCATACTCCTATCGTGCTTCATCCTGACTCCTTAGGGGTCAACAAGAATAGAAGTCATGTCACCTTTTAAAACCACACTAGAGGCCATGGTTGGCCTCAATATAGAAGTGTTATCAGTTCTTTGGGGGATGAGGGCCAAGGTAAGGATGGACAAGATAGGGCAGAAGAGGAAGAGATGGTAGGAGAATGAAGGGGAGAAGGAGAAGTTCATGGAGAAGAAGTGAATGAGGGAGATGGTGAATAGGAGGGGGAATAGGATAAAGAATCAGAGGAGCAATTGACCCCCGGGTCAAAAAACTTGGCATCAATCCTCCACATTTCCCCATATGATCCAGTCACCACCTTTAGTAAACCTACTTGGTTTACTAAAGAGATTTTGAATCGGAAGAGGACTTACACTGATGAGGAAGAAGGAGAGGACACAAGTATAGCATCTTTAGGGAAAGCCTTCCACCAAATAGAGGTCAGCATACCAGCTAGGACAATATCCTATGTCACCCAAGACACTAGGGGTCACTGGAAGGAACAAGTAGAAATTCATTCTATTAGCACTTCTCAAACACAAGCAACCCCCAAATATTACACACTTGAAGAGGTAGACTTGGGTGAACCTACTAGGGAAGGGAGAAAGACTTTAGCAACTTTAGGGATTAAGCATGCTCTAGGATTCATGAGTAAGGACGAGGAAACCATAAAGTCCTTAAGAGAGAAGAATGAGGCCTTGAAGAAGTTCATTCATAAAATGGTGGGTCCCATTGATCCAAGTTTCTTAGAGGCCTCATTAAAGGCCATTATAGAAAAGAGGACCACCCTAGACTTACCAGTAGGTTTTAACCCTTCCTTCATCCAAGAAAGTGCGGACTAGAAAAATGAATTTGAACAGTACGGAGAAGGGGTCATCAAATTGGTGTTTAAGCCTTTCCAAGTTATCTTGATTGAGGAAAAAAATTTAATAGATCTAATGGAGAAAAAGGGTGGCTTAGATTTCAAGATAACCAAATGGGAAGTCACCCTCCAGGACCTAAAGATAATCAAGAAGCAATGATTTCAAATCTTAGTGAAGATATATGAGGGCAAAGAGCTAGACAACTTTGAAACCTGGGTCAAATGCATAGCCAATACAATTAAGGTCTGCGAAGAGTGTCGAGCTCACATATTGGAAAAACAAGAGGAGGTCATGGAATGGGTGAAGGAGATAATGATATCTTCATAGGGATTGGACTTTACTTATACTAGGACCAAGATAAATAATTCCTACATCCATCAAAAGAGGTGGTTCAACAATTCAAAGATATTCTGACAGGTTTTATCACCAAAGAGGTCTTACACCAGTTGTTCTACTCCAAGGAAGACATGTAGGTGATGTTGGAACATGAAGAGGAGATCAAGTTATTTGCTTCTGAATTGACCATATTCAAAGAGAATCAAGAACAAAGGGTCAATAAGGTAAAGAGGAAATAGATAAATTATAAAGAAGTTTAGGAGATAATACAAATGCTCTGGGCTCCACATCAAGAAGTCTTTCTAAAGTGACTCCTCAGGCCCCTTCAGCAATTTTGAAAATGACAATTTTCACACTTAGAAATTTTCTCCAAAGGCTAAGTTCTAAATTTCGGCCTTTTTATCTTTCAGCCTTTCATCCTTTGCATCTTTTTGTCCTTTTGGCCTCCACAACACTTTAGCCTTTCATCCTTTTCAGCATTTCAACCTCTGAAACGCCCAAAAGTTTTGGGCCTCCAGAATTGGGTGTCGACACTTAGCATTTTTTGGGCACTTAAAAAACTTCAGAGGAGAGGTCGGGGTCAAAAATTTTGGGTGTTTCTAGCGTGATCAATTTTTTGCATATATTTTGAACTCCAGATCAAATGGTTTCCTAACTAGAGTTCATTTTTGAAGGACTAAGGGTCCCCTATTAGTTCCCACCACAGAGAGAACCCTAGATGAATATTCCAAGGGAGAACTCCAAGATCAAGAAGAAGACTTCAGTTGCACATAGACAAACCCTATCTTCTTTATCTCTCTTTTCTTGATGAGTTTTATCCTTCTTCCATGGAAAAACTAATTGTAAATGGATTAAAAATCTATGCAAGTTGTTTAGTATCAATTAGTAATAGTTATCTTTCAACATAGTTTTAGTTTTAGTTTATTTTCATAAATTTAGACTCTCTGATGCCCTAATTTTGACATTCAGAATTGAAGATCAAAACTCTATATATTGTAATCAAAAGAAATGTAAAAGGGTCAGATTCCTAATGCAATAAAATCTACAATTTGGTGCTTCATTCACGGTGTGAAATTTTTTCTATCTATGCGAAAGTGATGAATTTGTGCATGCTTGTTCATTATTTTCAAAGAGCCAAGTTTTTATTGTGTTTCTTTTAGTTTGATTTTGTTGTTATCGATCTACCTTGTTGTGACAAATGCATGGAAGAGATCATCTATTGGACTTTATGATAAATCCATCTCGTGTGTGTACATGTCTTGGTGGCTTCACGATTTGATAGGTTTTGTAAAATCTTGCGCGAGTGGATACATTTTCTCTCCAAATGATTACATCCATCGAGTATAGAATTGTGACATCATCTGATTTATACTTCGTAGGTTTGTTCCAAATCTCTCCATCATTGAATTTGCAAGGGAAGATTGACAATGGTTTATTTCTATTAGGATTTCATTTTCAGAAAGTTTATTTCATTTCTTGTTACCCTACTCATTTAAATTTTGTCATAATTTTGAAAGTAATCATCTTTAGAAAATACAAAATTGCATCTTTAATTAAAACATGAATCTTTAATAAATCAGAAAATACAAAAAAAAAAAGTACTAAAGTTTTTTTGTAGTTTGATGTCTTGAACGTACCAACAAAGGTCTCCTCATGAAAATTCACATTTATCTTCAACTAAGTAACCAAGCAGGTTGTGACCCGACCCTGGAGAACCTTGGGAATTCAAATATCAGAGATCTTGGGAGAAAACACTTTTAGGATCGGCACTTTAAATGGAGATTTGACCCCATTCCCTATCAATGGGAAATTCCTCAAACATTACTTTAGAGCTTAAGCGGGACTGCCTTCTGTCCCTTGTATCATATCCTTTTGCTTTATTTTTTTTTCTTTCCTTCATTTTTTTTGTTTTCTCCACCATCGGTCCTTTCCTTAGTCCTTGGTTGCATCCTTTTGTCAGGGCTCCTTTTTCTTTGGGTCAAGTGTGTCTTGGATTCATTTCAAGTGGTTCCTAAATGGGAGCAAAGGTATTTCTTAGTCAAATTCTCCAAGGAAACATACAGTGCAGAGAACATTACAAAAGACAAAATGGTGACATCTATCATTGGCGAATAGGAAGATGTTTAAAGCTTGGTCATCCCAATCACCAAAACACATTAAGAGATGACACCCAAGAATGTTGATTTCTCGAGTGTTTTTCAGTTGAAATCAGAATTAGTGCATGGATTCGGGTACCCACTGATCCCATAACCCAAGTCTAAATGAATGTGAAGGTAGTGGAAAAAAGAAAGAAATAGCTGAAGAAATAGAAGAAAGAGCACACAAAAAGAAAAGTGGCTCGAAGAGGTCACAAGTGTGAAATCTAGGCAGCATAGCCTAATCACTGCTCAGATCGATCAAAGAAGAAAGTATGGACTTGAATGCATGGAATAAACATACATCCAAATCCTGATACATTTCATACACCCAGAAGAAATTAAGGAAAACTATTTAAAGAACAGAATTCTCAAGAAAAATCTACAGCCTAGCAGACAAAATAGACTAGGGTGATTATGAAAACCTCTACCAGGGCTATGAACGCCCAAATGGTATTAGAGAAAGGTTATACTTGGGATTTAGGGAAAACTTTTTTGGGGCTATGGATGCCTGATTGGTAGCAAATCTCTTTCAGGGAAGCCTTGGTGTACATGGAAAAGGTTGGGAATAGCTGACAAACATTCAGGTTACTACGATCAAAGGTCAAGGAATTAACACATGTGAACACACACTAGGAGACCAGTAGAGACTTCAGAATTGAAATTCATTGAAAGATAGTTAACACATACATCTCTTGGTTTTCCTTCTACTACAAAGTTACAATTCAGAAGAGTCTTGATGATGAAGAAATGCCTCGGTCATTCCTCCCTTTTGTAAGGGCTATTTGTTGTGGGTCCACAACACAGACCCCATTTTGGTCCTCTAACCATGGGGACCCCCCTTATTTTTTTGAATCTTTTGGTTCTTTTGAGTCTGCCCCTCTCCCTATTCCTCACAAGTGGGTCTCTGAATAGGTCTATTGAACCCAGTTAAGGCATTTTCAGCCTTTTCGCCCGTTCAAAATTTTGGAGGACCTGTAATCCTCCGAGACTCTGAAATGGCCAAAAGGCCAAAGCCCATTCCTTTCAGTGTTTTGACCTCCAAAAATAGAGAAAAAGGCCGAAGGACCAAAACCTTCAGACCTTTCAGTGTTTCAGACCCCAAAACACCAAAAGGGGATGATTTCATCCTCAGGTTATATAAGTGTTAATCCCTTAGTGAGTCTTCACTTTGCAAATTTCTCCTGCATCTTTTGTGCTCCCCATGACCTCTCCATTTCATTTTCCTTTCTCTTCTTGGTTGTTTTCTCAACACCTTTGGCCTCTCACATCATCATCCTCCACTCTTAGCACTTGAAAGGTAGGTTTTCTTGTCATCAAGTTTTGTTTTCCTCCGCTAGTTAGGTTAGGGTTTTGTGTTTTTTGTGTCCAGTCCAATGCGCCTTCCCCCCAAAGTCCTTAAGGTTTTCACCCTTGGGCTTGCGGGGGATCCTCCCTCTTGTCTTGTATTTTTTCCCCTTCTTTTCATTTTTTCCCTTAGGGTTTCTCTGTTGCAACCTTGTTGCAGTTTTTTAGCCTTCAAAAGGCTGAAAACCTTCCATCTCATAAAATGTTGCCAAAGTGCCTTTTGGCTTCTCGGTGATGTCAGCGTTTTAGACCCCCAGGATGTCTGAAATCCCTAAAATTCTGAAAGGACCAAACCTCTGAATGACATGGTCTTCCATGTATGGGTTTCAGACTTTCAGGGTTTGAGATTCTATTCAGACTTTCGCACCCCAAAAGTCTGAAAGGTTCTATTCCTCCTTGCTTTCTCTTTTTGCACTTTCATCCCTTTTGGACCCCGACCCATTTTTCGGTGTCTAAAAGCCTGAAAAGATGAAAAGTGATAAATTTTCATTTCTGGCTACTTAAAGAGTTTTCTGCTTTTGTTTTTCTAGATTAAATCATTTTTTTCCATGTTTTTCATAGTTTCCTTTCAAATAAAATATAGATACTTATACTTTTCTTGTAGGAATGTCTAAGAAATGAACAATGTTTCTAATGAAGTACTTATACAAGGGGAATCACCCCCCTTCAAAGATTGGGAACAAACAGGTAGAGATTATAGACACTGACATCGGGAACGTGGACTGGGATAAGTTCTTGGTAAGATGCTCCCAACCAGTGGGAAGATCCAAGTATTGCACCTCGCTAGTCCTATCAGGCTTGGTTAACATAGCAGCCCACCCAGTGGATGTCTCCTCATTTGAGTTGATTATGACCCTTTCCAACCATTACATTCAAGATGAAAGAGTGGTCAGAAACAAAAAAGGACAAGTAGTACTAGACATAAGGCCAGACATCATAGAAGAGGTCTTCCACCTCCATAAGGGTATAGACAAGTTCTATTACTTCTTCATTGGAAAGGGCCTCAGATGGTTCAAAAAAAAATGTGAAGAGGCATATGAGATCGTGAATAACAATTACCTCAAGCAACCACTTCCAAAAAATAAGTTGGATACGATAGACCTCGGGAGGGGGTATTTGAAAGATGACATCCAGGCAATGGTGACATTATTAAGCAGATTGTATGGACTATCTCAGTCCATCCAACTTAAGGACTAGATGATCCTCCTAATAGAGAAGATCATAGGCCGCAATTCTAGGTTCAAATAGGGAACCATTATCAGTGATAGATTGGATGAACAACTAAATGCGGTGAGACATAACCAAAAATTCTATATGAGTACGTACATATTGTACTTATTAGCCACATGGGAAGATTATCCAAGGATGACTAAGAGGGGGAACATCAATGACCAGAATGCATGGCCCCATATTGTATATCCGCACCTGGTAAGAAGGGAAAATATGCCAAAAGATAGCCTAGATTACATAATAGTAAATGACACTTTCATCTTCGTGATCATCTGATCTATTGAAGGTGACTTTGTGAATAGGATGTCTAAGGAAGTAGCTACCAAGGTGAGGTCCATTGGGGAATATTAAATACAATTCAGAACATTCACATATATCTAGGTGGCATGGTCTACTTTGAATCTGAAGAAGTTTCCCAGGTACCCATCTGACTGGGTGATTACTTTAGAAATAGTCAGGCAGCTCAGAGATGCCTATGAGCATATAAAGCACAACAAGAAGCATTGTTGAGACTTCCCTATTCTTTTGGGCCCATACACACTCCAAGATATGAATGTTTGTAAATCCTTGGCCTTCGAGTGGGATGAGTGCCCACTTCAACTATATAAAATAGTCCAGCCCATATTTGACCCAATAGGTACATACAACCCCATTATTGGCAAATTCTATATTCATGAACCCCACCTTGAAGATCACTGGGTAAAGTGTGTAGATGATTATGAGGTTAGAATTAGGGATTATTGCAAGATGTCCCTTACCCTTGCATAGGAGACCTTGAAGACCCTAATTCCCCATAAGATTTGGGAAAATGATTCAGATCGGGTACTGGACTCAATCGATACTGAAGACAAAATATATAACAGGCTCATCAAGAATGCAGAAATTGACAAGGATGAGAATGATGATATCAAATTCTGAGCTAGGCATGTGATCTGAACAACTAAAACATTGATTAAGAGGCCTTATAAGATGGATCCAATCCCTGTGAAGACATTGATGGAGCCACTCAAGAAGGTGGATAAGCAACATGGGAAGAAGCCTACAGTGCCCCAGTATAAGAAATCACCACCACAAAAACCAAGCATAGTTTATGGCCATGAACGTGCAGTAGATTATGGTTCAAATTCAAGGCACAAAGCTCCAAAAACTAGAATGAATAGAAAAATAGATCCTCCAGTGGGATCACCATAGGCCCCACAAGATGAAGGCCCATCCACTTCTGGCCAATCTCCTCCTACCACTGAAAAGGGGAAGAAAATGTATAGAAGGATGAGAGCTTCTGCGTTTCCACAACTAGAAACCTTACAAGAGGAGCCATAAGAAGAAGAAGACATACCTCTAGTCAAAAGGAAAAGATCTCAGAAGAGGAAGGAAAAGGATAATTCTAGGAAACACATAGAAGATCCTAAAGAGTAGGAAAATCTCCTAGATGCCTTAGGCTCAGATGAGTTCTAGATATCTGACTTTGAAGGCCTTGAAGGCTTTGTAGACCAGGAGATAGACACACTTGATTCAGAAACAAGATTTGACATGGGAGCTCCAACACTTATCTAGCCACATGTGATCCTCACTCCACCTCCAACCCAGTTCATCAATCTAGAACTAAACATTCCAATCATAGGGATAAGCTCCAACACAGGCCAAGGGCCAAAACTCGAGATACCAATAGCTCAGGACGTAACAGGGGATAGAGCCATAGGAGAAAGTTCCACTTCCACTCCACCAACTCACATTCCCTTTCCACAAACCTCTCTCCCAACTCCTATTCCCACTCCACCACCTTCTCTCCCAACTCCAACGTCGACTCCACCTCCTTCAGCTTCTACTCTCCCACCTCCCATTCTGACTATTCATATTCCTACTCTGCCACTCATAGTGCCTATTCCTACTCTGCCACTCATAGAGCCAACACCTACCCCACCTCCATCTGTACCCCTACCATGCTTCATCCTAACACCTTAGGGGTCAATAAGAATAGAATTCATGTCACCTTTTAAACATGTAATGCCCCGCCAAGGAACCTAGGAGAACTAACCTAAACATGCGACCAAGTTAAAGGAATAATTTTTTTTGAATGTTTACAAACAATAATGTTAACAACACGAAAGAAACACATGAGACAACATGACATACACATTAGTAAAACTAAATAAAGGTTACAAATCTCAAGGGTTCCTTGACGTAGAATTACTTAAGCAAACTAATCTATGAAGAACAACTATAAATACTAACATAAAGGATACATCAATTGAATCTAATAATATACATCTCATATAATAAGACTACATATACAACTGAATCAACATCCACTACACATGTCATAGGGTATGTGATAATACATAACAATATAATACAATCCATCCTCCAAAAGATGTCATCCAATATACACATATGGTACAAATATAAAACTCATGAAACTTTACAAGTTTCTAGAAGATGAAGAAGATAGAAGAAGAAAAATTGCAACAAGGATCATCAAAGCATGAAGATGAACGTCGAATCTCAATGGTAATAAGAATCACTACCACCCGACCGCGTGGAACAAAATGTCCACTCACACTATGCTAAGGAGATAATAACAGGCCCACACACATAGGTATACAACAAGAATGTAAACATCAAAGGTATATAAGACCATCATAAAGAAGTGCATAGGAAGATCCTAGAAGCTTTCTAAAATACAATAAAGAGATCTACAGAATACCAGAGGTAACCGAGACACGTAGGATAACCTAAGTTGTATATAAGAAGGTGTCATCATGTATGTCTAACCCTTGAGTCTCATCCTATAAATCCCTCACTGGATCCCAGGACTCAAGTGATGATACACGGCATCAATGACCTCTCAAAATGAAAAGGCCACTAACTATGCCCAAACACGCACCTTTCAAGGGGGTAAGCATCATCTCATCCTCCATTTTAGCCTATAATAGTGCTCAAGCATGGGTGAGGCATTATCTTATTAGATTATACTAATGCATCCTAATAAATTATTATGTTATCACTTGTTAAAAATTACTTATAATAAATTATCCTAGCAGCCACTTGTGAGCTTCGGCATTTATTGTAAGCCACCTCCTACTATACAACTAGGTAACCTACCCTAGGTTCACAAAAGAACATCATAAAGGTATAACATAAACCTCATCATTGATTCCCTCTCATACAGGGATACACCCTCAGAGAATCATAAACAATATCAAAGAGAAGAATATAACTCTTAAATCTAGTTCTTGCCCACACAAGAACTATTGGTTCTCAATTAACCAATATCACATAAAGTACTATCACATGATTACATAAGACTACTTAAACAACCAGGTTGGGTAAAAATATCAAGACTCAAAATCGATCTCAACAAGAACGTGCATTGAAGTACACAACACACCAAAGCTAAAGAAAACCCAAAACCTCTAGTTTTACCTCCTGATAGCCAGCTAATCCCAATAAACACCCAACACATAGCAGTATCGTAAAGGAGAAAGAAACACACAATCTTTTCAATCAGTCACTCAGAGGACACATCATTACATAATGAGTACGATTACAGAAAGGCGATACATTTCAGTGATAAACTCATTTATAGTAACACTATACAAATTAGTCTATCCAATAAAATTATTAACAACAATATAATTCAATTTTCCATAGAAAATGTACATAAAGCCTCTATAGACTAATTTATAACATTCACATCATATAAATTAATCTATTTAATAATTACTAAAAATTTAACTATAATTACAAGTAAAAGTTTTCTATTTTTTTTAAAAAAATTAGAATTTCTAAAAATAGAATACCCACTCCATGAGAATTCAAAATAAAAGTTTTTTTTTCCTTGAAATTATAATTTCTAAAAATAGAATACCATTCCATGCTAATTCTAAAAAAAATCTTTTTTTTTTTAATCTTTTTATTTATTTATTTTTTATTTTTATTCTAAATAGAATTTCAAAAAAGCATAATTTCTAAAAAATAAAATTTCATTGCATGCAAATTGACACAAACAAGAAAAATATTCTAAATTTAATATTTAATTTATTTTTCAAGAAGAGATTTCTCTAAGCATGCAAATTGACATAACAAAGAAAAACAATCTAAATTTAATATTTAATTTCTTTTTCAAGAAGAGTTTTCTCTAAGCATGCAAATTGATAATAACAAGAGACATTCTAAATCTAATATTTTAATTTATTTTCAAGAATAAATTCTTTCTCAAGCATGCAATTTTAACTCAATTGTTTTGTTTCAATGCAAATTGAGACCCGATTTTGGCAAGAACATGGAAAAGGGGAGTTTTCTACATTTAAGGTACGACATTAACATATCCAAGGGTTTAAACCCTTTCTTGGACAATAATCATCAATTTTCCCTCAAAAGGACTTTTCCCCAAATTGAAACCCTAAAGACAATTTTGAACAAATTCATTTCCACATGAAAACCCTAATGCCCATTTTGCATCTAACACCCAAAAATAAAATATTTATGCCCACAAGCACAGATCTGACATGCAAACTTGAAGGAAAACACAAAATTGAACCAAGAACAAATTTCTTAAATTTTAATTTAATAAACCACACAATAATCAAACAAGAAAGATCACACAAAGGATCCTAGCTTTTCGGATGCATGGAAGACGGGGATCTGAAAGCTAGGATTGACATTAACAAGATCCTACCTCCATAACTGATGAGAGGAACAAAATCCACAATTCCAAGCAAAGAAGAATTCTAAAAAATGCTCACAAGCTTTCACAAATCCTTCATCACCTGATTTTCCTTTCTTCCCATTGAACCACCTTCAAAATGGCTTTCAATCCAAAGATATAGAAAACCAAGCAATTAGGTTTTTAAAAAGTGAAAACCCTAAAGGGAATATAAATTATCTAATTAATAATTAAAATAAATTCTTTATTTTCAATTTTCACTTAAAGCATGCATAACTCAACTGTATAATATAAAAGCAAAGTGTTAAATTGAAAATGCATGTGAGAATATTTCAATTTAATAAATCAATTAAGCATGCAACTTAAAGCAATATTCAATAAATCAACTTTGCACAATTAAATACAATAATTGAATTTAATATTTATTAAATCTCAATTATTTAAGTCAAGACTTAATAATTAAATCAAATAATTAAATATAGGCATTTAATTAATATTTAATTATTAAATAGCCATATATTTCATATATTAATGTTTTAACCTTATTAAAGGTGCAATAATTAACATTAATATTTTTCATAAATATTTATTAAATAAATCAAGCCAAAAGAATCATAAAATCACCTGAAACCCATCCAAACAGATAAACAGCTGAAACAGACAACAACTGCAACACAAACACAAACACACACAAACAGGCTCACGAATCCACATCACTTGACGAATTCAACCACCAAGATAGTCAATCAGATTCTTGTCTAGTTCTTAGGACAAAATAAGGTTTAGGATATGGATTTGGACCTGAGTATTATCTCCCCTCTCTTACCATTGAGATACTGCAATAGGGCACGCTCACTCCTGCCAATTCAGGGAAGACGTAGCCCGATACCTACAAACATGTCATCACAAAGATGAGCATATATCCATGCAATATAGAAAACAATGCTTGAGACTAGTTAATCATGTGGATCTCGTCAAAGCAAGTAACTATGACTTTGTCCCATACCATACCAAACACAGCAAACAGTAATGCAAAACATCACAATAATCCATGTGCATATAAATATGGGGTCAATATTGTTATAAAATCTTAATCAAAATGATTTCATAACATAAACATAACCAACATGAAATAATCATAAATCATATGCAAATAGATGATATAATACAACTAACAATGGATCAATACCATAATGAAAAGTAATACATGAATATCCTTAAAATCACCTGAAATAACCAACACAAACATAAAAGGGCCTAAAAGAGATCAGAAATTGACACAAACAGGCAGACTAAGGGGTAGGTATTACAAAACCACACTGGAGGTCATGACTGCACTCAATACAGAAGTGTTGATCAGTTCTTTGGGGGATGAAGTCCAAGGTAAGGATAGACAAGATAGGGCAAAAGAGGAAGAGATGGGAGGAGAAGGAAGGGGAGAAGGAGAAGGTCATGGAGAAGAAGTGAATGAGGGAGATGGGGAACATGAGGGGGAAAAAGATAAAGAATTAGAGGATCAATTAACCCCCAAGTCACAAAACTTTGCGTCAATCCTCCACATTTCCCCATATGAGCCAGTCACCGCCTTTAGTTAACCTACTTGGTTTACTAAAGAGATTTAGACTTGAAAGAGGAATTACACTGATGAGGAAGAAGGAGAAGACACAAGTATGGCATCTTTAGGGAAAATATTCCACCAAACAGAGGTCAGCATACAAACTAGGACAATATCCTATGTCACCCAAGACACTAGGGGTCGCTGGAAGGCACAAGGAGCAATTCCTTCTGTTAGCACTTCTCAAACACAAGCGACCCCAAAATATTACACACTTGAAGAGGTAGACTTGGGTGAACCTACTAGGGAAGGGAAAAAGACATTGGAAGCTTTAGGTCTTAAGCATGCTCTAGGATTCATAAAATGGTGGGTCCCATTGATCCAAGTTGCCTAGAGGCCTCATTACAGGTCGTATCAGAAAAGAGGGCCACCCCAGACTTACTGGCAGGTTTGACCCCTTCCTTCATCCAAGCAAGTGGGGACTAGAAAAATGAATTTTAATAGTATGGAGAAGGGGCCATCAAACTAGTGTTTAAGCCTTTCTGATTACTTGACTAAGGCAACAAATTTGATTGACCTGATGGAGAGAAACGGTGGCTTAGAGTCTGAGACAACCAAATGGCAAGTCACCCTCCAGGACCTAAAGATGATCAAGAAGCAATGCTTCCAGATCTTAGTGAAGATATATGAGGGTGAAGAGTTAGACAACATCAAAACCTGGGTCAAACACATAGCCAAGACAATTAAGGTCTACGAAGAGTATTGAACCCACATATTGGAAAAATAGGAGGAGGTCATGGAATGGGTGAAGGAGATAGATGTTTTATTCATAGGGGTTGGCCTTGACTTATATCGGGACCAAGATAAATAGATCTTGTGTCCATTAAAAGAGGTGGTTCAATAGTTTAGAGATATTATGCCAGGTTTCAGCACCAAAGAGGCCTTGCACCAGTTGTTCGAGTCCAAGGAAGACATGTAGGTGATGTCAGAACATGAAGAGGAGATCAAGTTATTTTCTTCTTAATTGACCATATTCAGAGAGAAGCAATAATGAAGGATCAATAAGGTAAAGAGGAAAGAGATAAATTACAAAGAATTTCAAGAGATATTACAAAGGCTTTGGGCTGCACATCTATAATTATTTCCAAACTGAATCCTCAAGCCCCTTCAGCAGTTTTAAAAATGATATGTTTCACACTTAAAAATTTTATCCAAAGGCTAAGTTTTACCTTTCGGTCTTTCAGCCTTTGCATCATTTCGGCCTTTTGGCCTCCCCAACACTTTGACCTTTCATCCTTCGAAAGGGCTGAAACTTTTGGGCCTCCAGAATTGGGTGTCAACACTTAGCATTGTTTGGGCACTTAAAAAAATTTGAACGAGAGGTCAGGGGCCAAAATTCTAGGTGTTTCTGGTGAGATCACTTTTTTGCATATATTTTGAACTCCAGATCAGACGGGTGCCTAACTAGAGTTCATTTTTGAAGGAATAAGCATCCCCTATCAGTTCCCACCATAGAGAGAACCCCAGATGAAGATTACAAAGGAGAACTCCAAGATCAATAAGAAGACTTCAATTGCACATAGACAAACCCTATCTTATTTCTCTCTCTTTTCTTGATGAATTTGATCCTTCTTGCATGAACAAACTAATTGTAAATGGATTAAAAATCCATGCAATTTGTTTATTATTGGTTAGAATTATTTTTCTTTAAGAAAAGTTTTAGTCTTATTTTATTTTCATAAATTTAGACTCTCTGATGCCTTAATTTTGGCATTCAGAATTGAAGATAAAAACTCTATATATTGTAATCAAAAGCAATGTAATAGGTCAGAATCCTAATGCAATAAAATCTACAATTTGGTGCTTCATTTTTGGTGTTAAATGTCTGCTATCTATGCGAAAGTGATGAATTTGTGCATGCTTGTTCATTATTTTAAAAGAGCCAATTGTTTATTGTGTTTTGAATCTATGTTTCTTTTAGTTAGAGTTTGTTGTTATCTATCTACCTTGTTATGACGAATGCGTGGAAGAGATCATCTATTGGGATTTACAATAAATTTGTATCGTGTGTGTGTGTGTATGTCTTGGTGGCTTCACGATTTGATAGGTTTTGAAAAATCTTGCACAAGTGAATACGTTTTCTCTCCAAATGATTGCATCTATCAGGTATAGAATTTTAACATTGTCTAATTTATACTTCATGGGTTTGTTCTAAATATCTCCATCATTCAATTCACAAGGGAAGATCGAAAATAGTTTATGTCCATTAGGATTTCATTTTCAGCAAGTTTATTTCTTTTCTTGTTACCCTAATCATTTAAATTCTATCATAATTTTGAAAGTAATCATCTTTAGAAAATACAAAATTGCATCTTTAATTAAAACACAAATCTTTGATAAATCAGAAAATACCAAAAAAGAAGTACTAAAGTTGTTTTGCAGTTTTATGTCTTGAACATACCAGCAAAGGCCTCCTTGTGAACATTCACATTTATCTTCAACTTAGTAACCATGTAGGTTGTGACCCGACCCCAAAGAACCTTGGGAATAACTTTGTTATTCTTTCATGAGAGGAAATTGAATCTCGAGATCCTAGCTGTTGACTTGTGTAAAAATGACGCTCAACAATACCAGTCAAACCTTGGCAGGAGATTAGTATGGATTTTGTGTTGTGTTTTCCAAGAACACAGAGAGGTTATGACTCTATCTTTGAAGTTGTAGATATATTTTATAAGATGACACATTTTATTCCTTGTAAGAAGACTACAAATGCAGGGTATGTAGCTGATTTTATTTCAAGGAGATTGTGAGATTACATGGATTGCCTAAGAGAATTGTATTAGATAGGGAGAGTAGATTTGTTGGTTATTTTCTAAGGAAACTTTGGAAGAAGCCTAAAGATGATTTAAAGTTTAGTTCTACTTTTCATCCACAAACTAATGGACAAACAGAAGTTGTGAGTAGGATTTTAGGGAACTTGTTGAGATGTTTGGTTGGACATAAGCCTATAAATTGGGGTTTAGTTTTAGCTTAAATAGAGTTTTCTTATAATGATTCAGTAAATAAGAGTATGAGGAAGACACCATTTGAAGTGGTTACTGGATTTAATCCTAAGGGAGTAGCAGAATCAAGGGATATCATTCATGAAGTTAAGAAGAGTGTTGAAGGAGAAGATTTTTCTGAGGTTATGAAGCCATTGCATGAAGGATTGAAATATCATTTGGAGGAAATGAATCAATTTTATAAAAGGAGAGAAGACATTAAGAGGAGACATGAGGAATTTCAAGTGGGAGATGAAGTTATAGTGTACTTAAAGAAGGGTAAATTTCTTGTTGGTACTTATAATAAGTTGAAGATGAAGATGTTTGGTCCTTGTAAGATCTTGAGGAGATTTGGTTTAGGAAATGCATGTGAAGTGGAATTATCTAAGGACATGGATATATCACCAATCTTCAATGTTGTTGATTTGTATGAGTATCATGAATTAGATTGTAGTAGCAGTGGAGGATCACATGTTGAAAAATAGTATCCTATGAAGTAGATGGAGAAGGTATAGAGGATTTTGGATAGTAGAATTCGTTGAAGTACAAAAGGTAAGCAGTATATGGAATATATAGTCACACTAATACATTTGGGCCTCATTTTTTACCTTGATTTTTTACCAAAGGCCATTTTGGCTTGTGATGTTCAATTTTTTTTGTTTATGTCCTGAAAAGGTCAGAATTTTGATTTTAGCTAATTTTATTGTAGAAATTTAGACCAAATCGGGATATAAACAAAAAAAAAAAAACTGAATGAACTCGCTTCCTTTTGCTTTAGGCAGATCGCGGGTGGGAGGAATGGTTTCAGCATTGTTCGATGTTCAAATATTGGTATGTCCAAATACTACTATGTTTTGGAGATCATTGATTAATATTTTTACTTTTTCTGTTAATTCGTATGTCATTTCAATAAATCTATTTTCTTCATATCCTACAATCAATACAATCAATCCTTAAGGGCTCGTTTGGTTGAGGGGTGGAATTGGAATTGAAAGGGAATAGGAATTTCTGAATTTCCAAAATGTTTAATTCCCTGTTTGGTTCCAAAATTAAAAATTGGAATAGGGTTATGTGAATTCTAATTTTGGGTCATTTTGAGCATTCCACAATTCCTTCTCAGACCTGTTATTGGAATTGGATTTGAAAGTATTATTTTGGGAAGGAAAATTCATTCCCATTTTTGTTTCAATAATGTATATTATATTTCTATAAGGATGTATGTATATATATATATATATATATATATATCTATATATATATACACACACACACACATGTGTGAATATATACACACAAGTGTATATACACACATGTATATATACACATATGTGTGTATATATGTCTATATATGTCTATATATACACATATGTGTGTATATATGTCTATATATGTGTATACACATATGTGTGTATATGTGTATATACATACATGTATGTGTGTATATATGTGTGTGTATGTGTATATATACACATGT
>MU223818.1:3303834-3331621 GCA_018584345.1 Thuja plicata | reverse complement strand
TTTGATGATCAAAATGATTAATGATCGTATATCTTAATCGATCACAAAGTTCATCGATTCACAAGCAATCACTATTGATATTGAAATGGCTTCAATATTATCACCGATTAATATCGGTTTGATTTAATATACTATATACACCGATTTGCATTTGTTATGATTACCGATTAACATCAGTTATGACATAGTATATGTTAACTGTTCAATAACCATACAATATTGGTTATTTAACCCGCACCATTTCATTAGTAGCGTGTACTGTTTCATGCATCAACCGGTCAGCATGATTGGTTTATTAATCTGCAATCTATGTTATTGAGAGGCACGTTAATATAGGGACATGTCTCCTCATAGAGACATGTCTCTATACTAACTTGCCTCCATCATATAAATATTCATTTGTAGATCAAACAAAGACAAGTATATAAGGAAAATACATACAAGTCTTATTCAAGCAATCAGCATATTATATATATTTATATATTTATATATTTATATATATTTGTTATTATATTAATAATAAATATATGTATACATATTGTGATTAAATATATATATATATATATATTGGATTTTGAAACAAAAATTAAAAGTCATATATCCTAATCTAAAACTTAACAGTTTCACTAATTTAATATGTAACTCTCGGCATTATCCTCTAATATTTACATTGGGTTCCAAATTGTTTCAAAATATGAAATTGAAAAATTGTCCTCATTTTTATTACCTCTGCACTATAACCTCATTGTTACTTTGAACCTTATCAGTGTTATTCATTGGCCCCTCTCTAGTAATGAGAATATTCTCAATTTTATATTATGAATGATCCTTATTCGATTAACCATTATAGCTTTTGTGCTTGATAAAAATATTTCACAACAAGTTCTTGTGTCCCAATGTCCATTTAATATTTTGATGGTATTCTTTCTTTATTCAATGTATTGAACAAGGATATGCTATATTTTTTTTAATTTATAATTTGATTAGATTTTTTTTCATGTTTATTTAGTAATTGTTGTTGCATGTTCATCTTATATGTAGTTGAGTTTTTTATACCCGAATATATCTCCCATTAAATTTTCATCAAAAATTTGCATTATCTTGTGATATTGCTATCAAGACTCAAGTGTATAGTTTTTTGAGTCAAACTCATTAACCCATGTTTCATCCATGAGTTTGATATGCACAAATTGCCTCGTGTCAGCTTCATTTAACAAACTAATGTCACAAAAATCATTGATACATCGATAATCACTTGGAAGTTGTTACTCACAAGAGTGTAGGTGAGACAAGGTTCAACTCCGCTTCATACAATTGGGAGTACCCAGGAAAGTGAGTCGACTCTAATATACCCTTTTTGGGTGAGGAATATAACAAGGATGAATCATGTAGAGCAATAGAGATAGCAAAGAAGAAATTATCCACACAGGAAGTGGACATGGAAAAGGGTATAGTAGATTTGAATCATCTTTCCTGGGTACTCCCAATTGTTTCAAGCGGAGAAGAATTAATGAGAGGAATTTTTGACACATCAATGATTTTCATGACTTTAGTTTGTTAACTGTAGCTAACACGAGGCAATTTGTGAATTTCAAACTCATGGATGGAATACTACTCGTGAAACATGGGTCAATGAGTTTGACTCAAAAAAATATACACTTGAATCCTGATAGAAATATTACAATTTGACATGCCCCCAACTGTAGATGTCTTTATATGAATTTCAATGTGTGGTAAGGACTAAAGTCCCAATCTCAAATATGCATATGGTTTCCATAATGTGCAGTTAAGACTTTGCATTTACATGTTCAGATTCATTATATCATCAAATACGAAGCATTTTCATTTTGTACTGTGATTGACAATAGTCATGTTGCAATATTTGTCGATTACTTCAGTGTGTCAATGTGGTGTTGGCCCTTTCATGTTGAAGACGTCATACACAACAAGTAATCTTGGGCATCAATTTAGGGGTTCCCAAATAGGAAAAAGGTCATTAATGGAAATATATTTTATGTTTAAAATAATGTGACAACTAATCATTTTAGGAAGAGTTGATGTAGATTTGGTATTGAAGGGAAATAGTGGATGTCAATACTTTCGGTGGGTCGATGAAACCTCATTTACATATACCCCATCTACATCTATACCTGATGTAGGAAATGAGTAAAACTTGTGAAAGGCTTGAGAGGCAGCTAGTGCTGTCGAGATTGCTTCAATGGTGAAAGCATAAATCATGTTTCTGTGATGCCTTCTTTGTGTATTTTGTGCACTACTTTTTTGGGACCATATGTGTAAATGTGGTTTACTGAGGGATATTCTAGATACTAAAACTTATTTATAATTTCATGTAGATACTTTGGACATATTTTGGTGAACTCATGATTTTTTTGTTGTTTATGACTTCGTTATGAATTTCCTATCATTTTGTTTGGATGACATGTTTTGAGTATATGGTAACCTAGTAGTAATTCTTCCTCATCTGATTTTTTATTAGTCCTTGGGAAGAGTTTCATTAAGGTGGGTTTGATCAATTTTCCATTAGAGTCCCAAATGGGTGCAACTAAGTCCTAAGGAATCAAGATTTCTTAAAGATGCACAATCAAACTTTATCTTCCATGTTCGTAATAGAGGATGAACCCATTTGATCTTTGATCATCTTTAAAAATTGGATTTGGTGAAGATATCCCATGAATGGGGTCCTACTTGAGTTATTTGAGTATTTATTTATAAAAGAAGTTGTACACTAAAATTGCCATTATCTTGGTTCATTTCTATATGCCTCCTACAATGAGTTAGTGGAAGTGTTGTTTGTAATGCACTATAATAGCCCTTAGATGTTTGAACATGGAGCTCTTCTTTGAAGTCTTTTCTCTTTTACCACTTGATATTTATTCTTAAAATAAATGGTCTCCCACAAATGACCACACCACTTTCAATATTTTTAAATGTCCCTGATGCATAGCCCCTGACTGATCAGATCTAAAACTACAAAAGTTTGGAAACTTCACCCTTTCTTAGATACAACTACTCACATCAATCCCATCCTAGGATTTCTCTAAAAAGGGGGCTAAAGGAACCAGTCAAGGGCTCACACCTTTTATTTCCTTCCAATTCTCACAAAATCCTTCTAACATTCACATACTCTCTTTATTTTGTTAGTAATAACTGAGAGGGGGGGTGAATCAATGGCCTCAAAAATTAATCCTTAAATCAACCCTTAAAACTTATTACCACTTTTTAGCCTCTAGTTATACTTAGTCCTACAAGATGAATGCCTTGGAATACTTATAACCAATTACTACTTGTCAGAATTATTTGTAAAACCTTCTTCTATATGTTTATCGATAAGTAGTCTTTCATTTACCAAAACACAGTAAATAGCTAGAGTATACCGATCAATCCAAAATTGCATATGTGAAATGTAAAACAGTAAAGTTAATGAAACATAAACACATAACACATTGATTTTTAATGTGGAAACCTTGTTAGGGGAAAAACCATTGGGACCGGTACCCCAAATTCTCACTCTTCTGAAGTGAGCTTGGTTAAGATCCAACCCTATTAAAGGTTACAAACACATTGTTAGGTGTGACCTTGTTAGAAGATTTAAAAGATAGTTTTTCACCTAGTATCTGGAATCTAATTCTACCATCCTTGATCAAACACTCACTTGGCCTGTCAATAGGTATCATGCATATCCAATGCTACTTTCTATGATCAAACTCTTTGATACTCCTTGGGATGTATCTCAATTACAAAAGACTTTTAAGTCCTGCTCGGTTAAGAGACTTGATGCTTCAATGGTTAAACTAAAACATTAATGATTTGTTCACATATACAACTTGAATTGCATATTTTTAGATCTATTGTCAGTACATTACCTCTCTGATCAATATAATCAATTCAATACCTTTGCTCCACACTGTTCTTCTCTGTGATGTTGTCTCACTGTTCGTTGATGTCTGCAGAATCTAGCTCTTTCCTCAGCTTGTTGATCAAGTCTGAATGAAGACTTTCTTATCCTTTAGAATCTCTTTAGCATCTTTCCTCTTTTCTCTTCACCTCACACAATTCATAAAGAATTGGGTTTGTCTCTTTATAGACATAATTCACCGTTTCTTGGCTTTCTTGATTCTTGGCGTGATCCATAATTCTCACAATTATATTTAAAGAAAACTCTAGTTTTATCTCAAACAGATCTTCTTGCCAACTGGCCAAAGTAGCTTTAAATCCATTACTTATCCTCGGCTTTATTTGGTAGATTAAAACAATGATAAGTATCAGTTAAGTCTATTTATAGCTCTTGACAGCTAAGCATTTTGTCATTTCTAAACTCTCTATTCTGTCGGTCAACACTTCAGTTAGTCATCGGTGATAACTGACTGTTCCATCAGTGTGACTTTAGTTGTCATTGGGATCTCCATCCTTCTCTTTTCCATCAGGCAACACTGTAATTCTGTCTGACGGGTTACATTGTGCTTTTCTCATCGGGAAACACTGTGACTTTGCTCATCGGTAATGATGTGCATTTTCTCATCGAGTAACATTGTGAATTTTCTCTTTTACCCTTTTTGTCGGTGTGCACTTCATTGGGTTATGTAGTCACTTTGTGAATACTTGACTTATATGCATTACTAAAAGCATAGCCTTTGATTCATCGGTTCTTTGAAGTCTTTGGCAGTATGTCCATGACCATACAGATTATATCAAGTTGACATCAGTGACAATACAATACATTAACTAATTTAATGCCTTGCATGATCATCAACTTAACATCTTCAAACATTCAATCAGTTATAGTTCATCAATCTCTCCCTTTGGCATTGATGGCAACATACTACATTATCACACTATATTACTGCTAATACAATATGAAATATAACAGTTGAAGTTCATCAAACTACCAATCTTATATATGATAACCAATAAAAATATCTGGTCCTCGATAAGTTCATATAACTTAGATTTGATTCTTGAATCTTTCTTTATGTCTTCAATCCCTTCACTAGATAGATGTGGAGAAACTTTCTCTAATGTGATGTGTTTTCCTTCTGTTTCAAACTCTCTCCCTTTGACTGTTCTTCTTTCTTTTGATGTACTCTCCCTTTCTTGTTACATCTCTCCTTCTAGATACTATGATGAATAAAATTCCCCCTTGACGTATAATCTCTCCCGTGGATATAGTCTCTTCTTAAAGTGATAATATCTCTCCCTTAGGTGATAAGATAATATCTCTCCCTTAGGTGATAAGATAATATCTCTCCCTTAGGTGATAATAAATGATAATGGATATAATCTCTCCCTTTGACAACAATTCCAAACAAACATCTTTGCCAAACAAAATTTTGACAGTAATTCCAAACGGATCCTTTCTATCCATAATATATTCCTTGAATTTCCCAATCCATCAGAAATACAATAACTCTGGTTCTCAGAGTAGATAGATACCTTTCTATGTATAGATTTATCTTTGAAGTCCATCTCTCTACTTGTATCAACATTAATGATATTATGATAATATGTAGGCTGATGTAGCCTTCTAGTCATTTTACTCACCAGTAGACAAGGGTATGACCCCTAGTCTCTTTCTCAAGTACTCAAATGCTTCCTTGGGCAGTGGCTTGGTGAAGATATGGCCAATTGTTCCCTTTATTGCACATACTCAAGTATCACCTCCTTTTCTTGAACTTGTTCTCTCAAATAATGATACTTGATGGCAATATGCTTCATTTTAGCATGCATGAATGGATTCTTGGAAATGTTTCTTGCACTTGTATTATCATAATAAACAATTACTGGTTCAAGAATTTTCATATGCATACCTTCCATTAACTATTTTATCCATGCAATATTTGAGCAGTTTGCAATAGCAGCAACATACTCTACTTTTGCAGTAGACTGGGAGATGCATCCTTGTTTCTTGTTGATCCATGTGACAAGTCTATCACCCATAAAGAATGCTCCTCCATTTGTGCTCTTCCAGTCATCAATATTTCCAGCCCAATCAGCGTTGGTAAAGACCTTAAGTTCAAATTTTCCTTCTCTTCTATATCATAAGTCATATTCCTCGATATTCTTTAGATATCTTAGGATTCTTTTCACAGCAGTCATATGTGATTCTCTTGGATTAGCAGAAAATCTAGCAGTTATTCCTACTGCATGTGCAATATCTGGTCTAATATGTACAACATACATGAGTTTTCCAATCATTGATTTGTACAAATTCTGATTTACCTCTAATGACTTGTCCTCCTTTTTTAGCTTACATCCAGTTGTCATCGGTGTTCCAACTGGTTTGGACTCTTCCATCTTGAATATTTTTGGTACTTCTTTGATGTATTTGGATTGTGTAATGAAAATACCTTCATCTTGTTGCATGATCTGTAGACCAAGAAAGAACTTGATCTCTCTAAACATAGACATCTCGAACTCTTTGCTCATTTCATTTGCAAATCATTTGCATAGCAAATCATTGCCTCCAAATATGATGTCATCAAAAAATATCTTAGTAAATCAAAATGTTAGCATCATTATCTTCCTTCAAATAAAGATTACTATTTTCACTAGTCCTTACAAATCTAATACTTATAAGATAGGAATGAAGTCTTTCATACCAGGCTCGGGGTGCTTGTTTCAATCCATACAAGGCTTTGTGTAGTCTACATACCATGTCCCTCTTGTCTGGATCAACAAACCCTTCTGTTTGTTGAATGTATACCTCTTCTTCAAGTATTCCATTTAGGAATGTAGACTTGACATCCATTTGATATACCTTAATCCTTTACATGCAGCATAAGCAAGTAATATTCTTATTTTTTCTAGCCTATCAATGGGTACAAATGTCTCTCCATAGTCAATCCCTTCTCTTTGTGCATACCCCTTGCATACTAGCCTTGCTTTATTTTCTGGTGACTTCTCCATTCTCATTTAGTTTATTCCTCAATATCTATTTTGTACCAATGGCATTCTTTTCATCTAGTCTCAGTACAAGTGTCCATGTCTTGGTTTTCTCAATCTGCTCAATCTCCTCATTCATAGCACTAATCCATTCATTATTATCAAGTGTAGCATTGACAAATTTTGGCTCATAATCACAAATAAGAAATCTTGTATTTAGAGACTTACTTCTAGTTCTCATACCTTTGTATTTACCTTTTCCTCTCTGCATTCTTCTAGCCATAAGTGCTTCGATTTCATCAAGATCTTCTTCTTCACTATCACTATCTTTTATCATAGTGTGTTTATGACTTGATTTACTTATTCTCAAAGAAGATTTGAATGCATACTCTATGTTTGGTAAGACACTATTATCAAATTTGTTTATCTCAAATGAAATCATTCTTCCAATCAAACTATCTAGAGTAACATTGCTATTTGCTATTGCTCTCATTTCTTTTATGGCAGATACTCTAATAGCATAAGTAGGTAGTAAGGTTCTTAGAATTTTACTTACCACTGTATCTTCTTCTAGGTCACCTCCAACTCCTTAGATAGCATTGACTACCTCTTTGATTCTTGTGTTGTATTGTGTGATGTTTTCACCTTCCTTCATTTTGAGATCATCAAACTTTCCTCTAAGGGTTTCTGCCTTGGCTCTCAAAACATTCTTGTCAACCCCATGTACAAGCATCAATTTGTCCAACATCTGCTTTGCAGTCTTGTAGGTTTTCACATCTTCAAATTCAGCATCAAAGAGTGAGGAAGCAAGCTCTATCAGCATGCAGTTGTGCTCATACTTCTCTCTCATTTGTTCAACTATTGGTGCTCCTATGGGAAAAACATTTTCAGTATCTAAGTATTGAGTAACATCATTTCCAATACCTGATAAGTGGAGTCTTATTCTACTCTACCATGAAGAAAAATTGTCTTTGTTCAACTTTGGCACATCTCGTTTGTTCATCTTGTGATCTTTAGCTTAGGTCTTGAAACCTTCCTTTCTAAGCACACAAGATCTGATACCAATTGTTAGTAATAACTGAGAGGGGAGGTGAATCAGTGGCCTCAAAAATTAATCCTTAAATCAACCCTTAAGAAAAATTACCACTTTTAAGCCTCTGGTTATACTTAGTCCTACAAGATGAATGCCTTGGAATTATTATAACCAATTACTACTTTTTGGAATGCTTTGTAAAACCTTCTTCTATATGTTAACCGCTAAGTAGTCTTTTATTTATCGAAACACAGTAAATATCTATAGTATACCGATCAATCCAGAATTCGATATGTGAAATGTAAAATAGTAAATTTAATAAAACATAAACACATAACACATAGATTTTTAACGTGGAAACCCTGTTAGGGGAAAAACCACTAGGACCGATACCCAAATTTTCACTCTTCTAAAGTGAGCTCGGTTAAGAGCCAACCTTGTTAAAGGTTACAAACACGCTATTAGGTGTGACCTTGTTAGAGGATTTAAAAGATAGTTTGTCACCTAGTATCTGGCATCTAATGCTACCATCCTTGATCAAACACTCACTTGGCCTGTCAATAGGTATCGGGCATATCCAATGCTACTTTCTATGATCAAACTTTTTGATACTCCTTGGGATGTATCTCAATTAAAAAAGACTTTTAAGTCCTACTCGATGAAGAGACTTGATGCTTCAATGGTTAAACTGAAACATTCATGATCTTTTCACATATACAACTTGAATTGCAGATTTTTAGATCTATTATAAGTGCATTACCTCTCTGATCAATATAATCAATTCAATACCTTTGTTCCACACTGTCCTACTCTGTGATGTTGTCTCACTGTTTGTTGGCGTCTGCAGAATCTATCTCTTTCCTCAGCTTGTTGATCAAGTCTGAATGAAGACTCTCTTCTCCTTCAAGATATCTTTAGCATCTTTCCTCTTTTCTCTTCACCCCACACAATTTTTAAAGAATTGGGTTTGTCTCTTTATATACATAATTCAACATTTCTTGGCTTTCTTGATTCTTGGCATGATCCACAATTCTCGCCAATTAGATTTAAAGAAAACTCTAGTTTTATCTCAAAGAGATCTTCTTTCCAACTGGACAAAGAAGATTTAAATCCATTATTTATCCTCAGCTTTATCTGGTTGATTAAAACAATGATAAGTATCAGTTAAGTCTATTTATAGCTCTTGACAGCTAAGCATTTTGTCATTTTTGAACTCTCTATTTTGTCAGTCAACACTTCAGTTAGTCAGCGGTGATAACTGACTGTTCCATCAGTGTGACTTCAGTTGTCATCAGGATCTCTGTCCTTGTATTTTTTGTTGGGAAACACTGTAATTTTGTCCATTGGGTTACACTGTGCTTTTCTCGTCGGGCAACATTGTGACTTTGCTCGTCGGTAATGTTGTGCATTTTCTCGTCGGGTAACACTGTGAATTTTCTCTTTTACTCTATCCATCAGTGTGCACTTCTTTAGGTTATGTAGTCACTTTGTGAATACTTGACTTATATGCATTACTGAAAGCATAGCCTTTGATTCATCAATTCTTTGAAGTCTTTGGCAGTATGTCCATGACCATACAAATTATATCAAGTTGACATCAATGACAATACAACACATTAACTAATTTAATTCCTTGTATGATCATCAACTTAACATCTTCAAACATTCAATCAATTATCGTTCATCATATTTAACTCCTTGCAAGATCCTTGAACCAACACAATGCATGTTATGGTTCACTATTTGGCACCTAAGTGACCCTAGAATGCAAATATGGTTTTGATATGACAAAGTGTCTCAATCACTATATGGGGTTGAAACCATTACACATATTGTCAATTTTGACCCTAAGAAACATGATCCAATAGACTAATCTTCCAAATTTAAGTTTCAAAGGGTAGTTCCTTCATAGAGGGATCTTAAGCCTTGTAGCCTTTTTCAGAGGGGTTTTTTACTACAACTTCAGACATTCCCAAGTTTCAATTGATATTTTCATATTTTTGGATACCCTTTATGGCCAACACAATATAACCCAAATCATTAGACTTTATCATGACATTTAGAGTACTTACCCTCAAATTATTCACTAGGCCTAATAGACCTAATTGGATACATTTACAAAGGAAGTGTTCTAATTCTTCATACCATAATTCTCTCACCTATTAATCTAGTCTGGATAGGTCTATAAACATCTGAATCCAAGCTCGCAAGCCTTGATTCCACCCCAAAGTTCTCCAGTCCTTCAATCTTCTCAACTGTGCATAGGTAGCCACATGGAGATGTCTACCTAATTGTGATCAAAACCATTAAAATAACACTCTGACCTAAAAATCACTTACACAATATTAAATTATATATTCCAAGGCCTCATCTTACCAAAAATTAGATTTTTCTGATGGTAACAAGATGAGAAACTGGCATTTCTCTGTGAAACCCTAGGTTTCTTAGGGTTTGGGACCCCTGTTGACAAGAAAATTAATAAATTGCTCAAAAAAAATCCTCAAAAGCCCAAACCAGTTGAAAATGAAATCTATTTTGACTGCCCAACTTTTGGAATTGTTCTCAAGCCCTCATTCATCCGTACAAATCCATACAATTGAAAACACTCGCAGAATTACAGGAAAAAGTGTGTATTTTATTGATTCAATGTCAAAATTACATCATCTTGTTTCATACCCAACCAAATGGGGTACTTAGAGACATTTCCCAATTTCCACCACTTATTTTCAAAGGTTGTGCCCATTGGGATGATTAGTTACAATGTTTTACAAAAAGTTGCAAAGTTGACAACTTTTGCATTGACAACATTTTGTGCAATTTTGCACTTTTTGCTCCTAATGAGAAACTCGACTCTTTCCTAACATTTTGGGGTTCCAAATGAACTAAAAAGTAATAAAACATAAACATAGACTCTAAAATTTCCTAACTGGCCATCTAGGTGATACTTTGACCAACTTTGACCAAGAGGTTTATAGAAACACCTACTTGGAAAAGGGTCTTACAAAGTGGATCTTATTACTATTTTTGAGGTCCGTGGACTTATTTATTCTTCATCATTGTCCTAGGAGATATATACATGCCAGGAGTTGAGATATTATCATCATGTTGTTAAGGTGCTTGTGCACCAGTCCCCTTGGTATTTGAACACAACAGTTCTTTTAGAATGTCGTAATGCTTTATTGTTCAAAAACTTGTTTAAGTGAAATTTATCTATATTGGATTAAACTTACTTCTATTATGATGTAAATATTTTTGGGGCCCAAAAAAAAATATTGGATTTCCTATGGACCACTTGATCCAGTGTTGGGAAACCCAATTGCTCCGGCCAACAAACAAGCCCAACCTAAATAAGGTTTTGGACTTCTGCAATTCTGGCTTTACAATACCAAGGCTGGTAGGCCTTTACCTTGACCAAGTATTTTGGTTGAAGGTTTTTATAGCAGATGATTGTACAATCAAAATATGTTGAAAACCACAAGTAGTAAATTTCTTTGTGAAAGATAACCTAATCTATTAGTTTGATGACAATGTAACTGATACTTTGCTTCAAAATGGTAAATGATTATTATCAATGCTTAGAACTCACAAGATGATCAGTTGATGCTAAATCCTCTATTAGGGACAAACAATGCTATGTATGGATATTTCTGAAAGTTTACCAGTGCCTAAACCTCTTAAATTTAATCTATTAATGACAATGTTCTGATTGAATTCAATGTATAACTGTGGAGACAGTTTTACATAAAAACTTATCACTTCAAAGATGTTTTCAATGAGCATATATTTCAATATAAAACTATAATTACTCCAATTGAGTTTAAATTTTCAAATGACAGACCAATTGATTCCTACAATAATCAAATGAATTTAACCATGCAAGATGAAAAGACCAATTGAATGAAAAACTATAATTTCAATTGAAACAATGCAACATGAAATAGCCAATCGAAGAAAATGCAAAGATTTTATACAAACAACAAATTCAAAGAACAGAGGAACAAATTTCACCAAGAGATTTTTTGGAAACAGAGGTAGTATTGTTAATAGCATATAACCGGTTGACAGGTACTCTATCCCATCAATTCATAAAAATTATCTTTTCAAAACAAAGAAGACAACACAAAAAAAGTATAGACATCCTAACAGTTATCATCGAAAGGTCACATCCTTTTGTTAAAGTTTTTTTTTGAAATACATAAATGAATAAGAAAATTCATTAAGACTTAAAAAAATTTAAGAAACGTCAGGAAATTAATCCTTGCGTATCTTTGCACAAAATTTGATATTTTCCTTATATTCCTCTGATACACATGTGTCATCATCACAGATAATATCTTTGGCCATGATCTCCACACTCATGAGGTTCTCCATCTGTGCAATAGTCTCGTTTAATCCAATGTCATCCAATCAAGAAGCATCTAGGGAAACACTGAGAAGATGTTCGTGTTCCTTGATCCAAACGTGCATGTCCTTAACATCCTCTGCAACACTGGTAAATGGTGGCAGACCTTCATTGATAACACTCAGGAAACTATCAGTCTCTTTAATCAATTCCTCTTGAAAGGCCTCATGCTCATTAGTAACCATTCTCAATTCTTCAATGATCATATTATTTACCCCTTCTACAGTCTTTTTGTGTATTCTAAAACTGAGCCTATTTTTATTTTTGTCATGAGACAAAGCATTATCATGGTTTATCTGGTAAACCTTCCAAAGGATTTGAAATAAATTTTGCATATTTTTGAATCTTTGTGTAAGCATAAAATTTGTAGTGTCTACCCTCACGTTCTGCATCTGCCTCAGCATCTTCTGAATTTCTAAGAGCAAGTCATCATGTTTTTCTTCCATTTCATGTTATCCCCTGAGGTGATTGTCAGGATACCTAATCCACTTTTCTTTATCTTCTCCACATACATTTCTTTATAACAGTCCCTATCCTTCATGAGCCCAAGTATTTGTGCTTTGTTAAATTTGGAAAATTCAATGCCCATATATAATGAAACAATAGGATTGGTTCCCCTTACCTTAAGCTTCATCATATGACCAAAGGATTGGTCAAAATCAATAATCTTAGGCCTCTTAGTTGGTGGATAAAGAGACCATAACAACAGAGCATTTTCATCTTGATTAAACCTCGATCCCATAAAAACTCAATTCACACCAGCCATATCCAATTTGACATTTGTTTTCTCCAAACTCAAAAATCTGTCAAAAATGAAAGAATCACTCATATCCCACATAGGAAATAGAACCATACCAGCCTTTTCCAGTAGTTCCCTTCCCTTTTGTGGAGTCATTTTTTGAACTTCAAACTTAACATCATTCTTAAGTTTCTCCAACATTTCAGCTTCTCTTAAGGGATCCAAATTTGAGTGAGCATTTCTCAATCACTTTCCCATGAAGTTATACAAGAATATTTTGAACTCCTTAGACCTTATAAACTCATCATCAGATACAAACATGTATTATGTGCAACAACCTTTTTATTATTATGAATTCCAAGAGCATGTATTATCTTGTCATCTTTGCCTGGTTTAGCTTCAACCTCAGTAACCCTTTTGGACACAACTTTAGTTTTTGCATCATCTTCTTCTTCATATCCTTTTGTCTCTTCTTGTGAAGTAAGCTCATCTAATTTTTGTCTTTTATCATTCAACCTTTTCTAATAATCTTTTATCAGCAGCTGGGAATTAGATTCTTCCAAATTTATGAATACATATTCACTTTCAAATGGAACATGAGGATAACTCCCCAATCTTTGCTTCTTTTTACACTCATGGATATACCCCTCTAGGTCATAGTTATTCCTTAAATAATGTTCATATAATTTATATTTGTAAATTAACATCTTGTCAATAAAAGGGTATGTCTAGTTAGAAACAATAGTGAATTCTCCAAATGATAAAGTGTCTGGAAAAAAGGTTTTCTTATGCAAATTACCAAAATTTTCTGCATTAGAAACACTTAATTGCCTCATGATCTCAAGATAGGAAATTCTATCATGAATAATCTTTGGAAGCATATAAGGAGTACCTTCAAAACCATAAATTCTAAAAATTGAAAAATTATTGCACACAAAGCAATCCCCCCAATTGTGCTAAATTTTCTTATCTGGGTCAAACTGTTTGGGCCTAACAATGCCATAACACAAGGACTATTAAATAGTTGATTTAAGAGTTTCACAATAAACTCTTCAAACTTAACATAATGTGACTGGATGTATCTTGAATCTCATATAGAAGTCTATAATTGTACTAACTGCTTCTCTCCATCTCTATTAACCATGTTTAATCTCAATTCCTCAGGCCAAATTCCTCTCTTGAGTACATAAAATAATATAATGTGCATTAGCAAGGAATAATACTTAAATGTGGGTGTGTCATTATCCCTTAACTCAATGAAACCCTCATGTAACCTCTCCGCAATTAATATTTCATAATCAAAGTGCCTAGGTTCATCCATTTGTATATATGTTGCTAATACCATAGGTCCTATACTCATGGAATCTGGAACTTCCACTCCTACAACTTGCCCACCAGATATATACGTATACTAAAGATAAGGCCTAAACAAATCTAATCTAAAAGGTGGACCATCTTCCTTAGTTAAGGCACCTTTCTCAATTTTGTGCATAGCCGATTTCCATCCCATATAAAATGTATCCATCCATATGAATTCATCACTTAACTCTACTAATTTAAATGGCTTACTATAGCTGTAATCTAAATCAAACACTTCTGATACAGACTCAACAAAAAATTCTAATAAAATATCACCCTTAGGATCTCTGATACATATTTACTTTGCCTTATAGTTTCTAACCAGTATTTCAAGTAATTTGATATTAATAAATACATTTGGCACAACCAACCTACCAAGATTCATCGTCCATGGGTTGTTGACTAGCACTTCCTTATTTCTCCTCAAGTAATGATATATGAACAATTCATAACCATGCACCTTAGTCGAGATATATTTCACTCTTCCATAGTCATCTTCCAATTTATCTCGTTCTGGCTTATGTTTTTTTGATCTCTGTTTGGACCGGGAGCATTCATCTGATCTATCATGTCCCAATTCATCCTCCTTATTACATCCTTATCTTCATTCTTTTGTTTTTTAATAGCAACCTCAGAGCTTTTGACTGGTTTCCTCTTTCCTATCGAACTAGATGCCTCCATTTTTACATACACTTCTTGCTCAGTCACCTAACTCATACAATTTTAATTGTGCAATTCATGAAATCAATAAGGATGATTTATTTCAATCTTAGGTGATTCAAAATAAATGACATGCCTTGTGTGAAGGATCCCATCACATTAATTTTATTTCCCTTTAGCTCCTCGTTGAAATTTAAGATAAGGTCACAACTATATATGACCTATGGGAGCTCTAAATTCTATCTCTTTTCACATTTCATTCTTATCGGCATAGGTTTCACTGGATATCAGTCAATTTCATTTTTCACTACGATGTCCATGTATGCTATGCCAATAGTATTACACACACAAGGTTTTTATCATGACTAATACTGACAGACACCATTAGGTATCGGTCAAATCAAAATCTAGTGTGTTGGTAATAGAAGCTATCACGATGGCCCTTTTCCCAATCAACCATCGATGTATCCTTATCCGACCAAGTCATTGAGGATCGTTCTATCTCATCTTGAATTACCCCAATAGTATGTATCACATTGGTAGGGCATCCGTTGGTGTATCTCATAGCGATTTATTTCTCTTTAGCTCTTCCTCAAAATTTGAAATCTTTATTGATATAGGTCACAACTATATATGACCTATGGGAGCCCTAAAGTCTAGCCATTTTCACATTTCATGCTTATCGACATAGGTTTCACCGGTTTCCTTACCAAGTATCAGTCAATCTCATTTTGTACTTTGTTTCCCATATATGCTATGTTGATAGTATTACACACACAAGGTTTTCATTATGACTAATACAGACAGACACCGTTGGGTTTTGGTCAAATCAAAATCCAATTGTGTCGGTAATAGAAGCTATCCCGATGGCCCTTTTCCCAATCAACCATTGATGTATCCTTATTCGACCAAGTCATCAGCGATCGGTCTATCTCATCTTGAGTTACCATGATAGTATGTATCACATCGGTAGGGATTCTATCGGTGTATCTCTTAACAATGTATTTGTCTAAGGATATTGGCCAAAGTCTTGTCAATAAGAGATATTGGCCAAAGTCTTTCCAATAAGAGAAATCGGCCAAAGTGTATTTTGTGATTTTTGTAAATTTTGTCTTGTTTGAATTGATGATAAACATACAGAAATTCTAAATTATTATAGTTTAGAAATACAATTATCATTGGCAACTGTGTACCTAATTTTTATTGGGGCATAATGATAGTTCAAATAAACTATGTAATGATACCTTGACTTTGAAAATAAATTCCTTTATTTGAGCCCATGCTCTGTACTTCTAACAATATTGACAGTAACATTTTGGATATATTGTTCCATATGTATATTCAGCATATTGGGTCATCTTCCTTCATCTCCAACTTTTTGAATATTATATTGAATTCAATCAAATTATATTAAACACTTGTTGATCTCCTATTTTAATTAAATTGATGATTCTTTTTTATTCAAGCATAGTTTTTCCCCATTTTAGATCATGATGTCCCTTCTCATCCCAAATCGATTGCTTCTAATGATAACTATTTTTCCTTTTAATTTACTTGTCACAATTTGAGACTACTGTGCAACCATTATTTATCTTTACAATTTGTTCATTCAAGGGATTAATGGATACTTAGTTATTATTTTCTGATATTAGATGTTACTTGGGTGTTTTAAGTCTTTCCCTTCTCCTTAAAATTCCATCTAATGGTCAAACACTAGCACTATTTTTCATGCATGCAAATCACTATCCTTTAATATCTTTATGTATCTCTACCTTTTGGCATTCAAGTCTTATATGTTTCATGATGAAACATCTCCTCTTTAGATTAAACGTGTACATATATACACATACGCATTAACATATTTACTTTGATTCATACATATTTACTTTTAATTTCTTTTACCAATGTTTTCATAGTTACTAGTGACACATGTGTACCATTTTTAATAACTTTTGAGTTGCTTGTCTAAATTTGAAATAAACTGAATGCATATCTTATTAATATATAATAGAATATCCTTAGTTGTTATCTCTGACTAGATTCATTTGTACATCTTTTTCCTATTCTAAGATTCTATATACCTCTTTTTCATGCCAGTGTCTATTTTTTCCTCTTGACTTGATGATGGATAAGCGATCATGTTCAGAGATATTGCATGTTTGTCTATGAGAAGAACATCGTACCTTGATTCACTTTCTCAGGTGATTTTTCTTCCACTATCACACACACACACACACACACACACACACACACACACACACACAAAACATATACAATATATACAACCTTCACCTATATATAAGAGTTGATTAGAGAAGGTATATGCACATGTGATGAACATAAATATTTGCCTAAGCACTACTGAGAGCTTACCCTACAAATAATGTACTATTGTGAAAATAATCACAAGTCCATTTATTGTAGGGTCAAGCTCCCAGTAGTGGTTGGTCAAATCTGCATGTTTGTCATCTGTGCATCTACCTTCTCTGATCAATTCTTATATGCACAGTTGAAGGGTGTATATGCATAGGTGAAGGTTGATCAACATCAATATCCTATTTATATCTATATGTTATTGAATCAGTTCCATTGAGAATCTTGTCTACTTGAGACATTTGAATTGTTAAATAAATTGTAGCATCAATCTGTGTCTTGATTGTTGTCTTATAGAAATTGTCCATTAAATTTTATTTTGTTCAATCCGATCTTTATTCTTTGCAAATTTTTTTATATTTTGAAAATATTATTGGCATTTGAATTTTTATTAAATTTCTATTTTTTCCTTAGATTCCTCTATGTATTCATTGGTTGTGTGATTAGAGGCTTCATTTAGCATACATGTTTGATTAGAGGTTTCTTTTAGCATACATGTTGGATAAGAGGCTCTTTCAAATACTTAATGCATTTTTAGGGCTTGTTGAGCTTCTTTTCTTATTTTAGTGCTAACACTTCTAGTGCCAATATAGCTTTGACTCTTCCTCTTACTCTTCTAGTGCCAAGAAACACCATGCCTAACAATATTCACCCAGAAAAGAATAAGGAGACAATTGCTAGATTGTTGTTTCAGTTCAAAATAAAAGGTGATGGAAAATGTTATTGTCCCTGAAAATTTTAAGGGCTTAAATAATCGAAGACTTCTAATCACAACAGTTGAGAGACATTGTAGGAAACATTGTCATATTGAAGGGGGGAACAGTTTTCGTCCATTGGTGAATGTGGATTTCCAACTGGGGGAACATGGAGGTGTGAATATCAAAGTAGAAGGAAATGCTCCCATGGAAGAAGATGATCTTGTAAGAGAGAACACAATTGAAGATGTTGGTATTGGTGCAACTGATCATGTGCCAGAGAACATGATTAAAGAAGATGGTACTAGTGCAACTGATCAATATGGTGAAGATGATGATACTAGTGCATCTGATCATGATGATTAAGATAAGCTTCATATACCTATACTTTAAAAGGTATACGAGCCCCTGTACTGAGGCTCCCAAACAACTCTTCTCTCTGATGTATTGTTGTTGGTGAACTTCAAGGTTATGAATGGTTTATCCAACGTAGAAATCTCACGTATGCTAAGGTATGTCATTTTTTTCATCTTCTATGTTAGAGTATGATTAATATTCTTTATATTAACAAATTTTAATTTTTTCCATAGGTTGATAGGTGAGTGTTTTTTACCACCATCAAACATTCTACCTCGCTAGTACCGACAATTATCTGCCATTACGAAAGATATTGGAATGGAGTATCAAACAATACATGCATGTCCCAATGATCATATTATATATCATAAATAACATGAATTTGCAATAGAATTCCCTGATTGTCACATTAGTTGATATTGATCAGATCAAAAAATAAAAAGGGTGCCTCACAAGGTTCTTTGGTAAATTCTCAGTATTCCAAATCTGTAATGATTATTAAGGTGCACTATCTTGGCACAATTTATAGATTACCATGCATGAAATAGAAGTCAAGATGACATTATGTGAATGCATGCGGATGGCTCTACATTTAAGGAAATAGAAGATACTTGGACACTCTTTAAAGAATAACATCGTAATCTCAAGAATTTATTGGCGGTGAATGGTGTCAATCCATTTGGAGAGATGAGATCAATTTACTTGGTATAGCCTATTTTTTTATCAACAATAACATTCCTCCTTGGATGTTCGTAAAGAGGGATAAAATAATGTTTGCAATGATTGTACCAGGTATTTTTTCATTTAATAGTCATGTAAATTAATTTATAAACACCACATCAAAATAGTCATAATAAATATGTAATGTTTCTGTCCATTCGAATAAGTAAGTACCAAGTGAAAGATATGAATGTATATATTGAGCCCCTTATTGATGAGTTGTTGGAGTTATGGAATGGGGTCACTATGTATGACATCTCTATGTTGGAGATTTACTTCTAGAAGCTAGTTGATTGTATGTTTGTCATTGATGATAACATATAATATATAGCAGTGTTCTATATGTACTTATTAGAATGATGTTATCAAGACTTGCGTGGTTATAATCATGTTCTAGACATGTTTATTATGATGTTTTCATACATGCAGACTCAGATATGAAGTTTCAGTTGTGTTGTGTAATTATGTTAGTGGCATTTACAGTTTCTAGAGTTTGTCTGTACAGAGCTGACGTATTGCATTGGCTCTTGAGTTGCACCTATCTTCAGGATATGCGTGTGTATATTCAAGTTTAGTTATGAGTTGAAGATAGTTATCTAAAGGTGCCAAACATGTTTTAACAAGATAGAAAAGTTAGAGTTAATTTGGTGAGGCTGACTTAGTGAAGTGTCGCGTCTATTCAGTTTATATTGCATGGTTGTAATTATGCTTGCATGGTTAGTTAAGCCGACAAGGATGTAATGAAGAGTTTCTTAATAGGTCCCATGATCTCATACTTTGAGGAAGATACTTATAGTAGTTCATTTGTGGAACGCTAAGTGTGAATGATAAGAAAAGATACAGGAAAAGTACAGAGTAGAATATTAGATGTATTTCATTCATCAAGGATCTATGTGAAGAAGCAGTGGAAGATTATGATACATTGGAACTGATCAAGACAGCAGTTCTACTCTACAGTTCATCATCAGATATAGTGTATATATTTTCTACAGAAGGTTTTAGCCTTCACCATTAAAGTAGTGAGCTTTTGGATACTGAGTCCTCACCCTTAACCGGGTTATTTGTAAAAGACTCCTAACAAGGTCAGACCCTTAACCGGGTCACTATATTTATTGCATTGTAAAGAAAAACTCCTAACAGGGTTGCAAGATCTTCTAACAAGGATTATTATAAACAAGTATAGTTCATTGTGGGTGTTAATTCCCATTGGGGTTTTACCATTTGGTTTCCCTGTAGTCAAATTGTGGTGTTGTCTATTGTGTTATCTAAATGTGCATTTACTTTATTGTATTCTGAAGTTAATAAAGAAAAATAATTTAAATAGCTGATAACTTATTCACCCCCCCCTCTCAGTTATCCTTTGGGACTATTCTAATAATAGGTATCAGAGCCAAGTGCCTTGAAGAGAAATCCTAACAGCTTAAGGTAGATCAAATGGCATACTTTAGAAAAGAGAGTCCTAAGTTTGATGAAGAGAATTATCTAGATTGGAAGAACAAAATGATAACACATCTACAGTGTGTTGGTTTTGACATCTTTGAGATAGCCACGCAAGAATTTTTTATTCCATCTCTAAAAGACCTATCAAGAGATGATGCTACTAGTAAACAAAAGGATACATTCATAGCTAATGTAGTTGCCAAAGAAGCCCTTATAAGTGCACTATCTGATAGTGAATTTTCTGAGATCAAGAAAGTAGAAAAGGCATACACAATATGGAAGTATTTAGAAGACATGTTTGAAGGATATGTTCAAGCAAAGAATGCGCACAGGAAAACATGGAAAAAGAAATACAACAATCTTGAGATGTTACCTGAAGAGAACATCAGAGCCTATAATCAGAGGATAAATGAAGCAATTTCTAGAATCAGAAATAATGGTGGAGAAATATCAGAAGAAGACATAATGGACAAGTTGTTGACTAATTTAATAGAAAACTATGAGAACAAGATCAATATTCTAGAGAAAATCATGCAATTTTCACAAGACTTCAAGAGAGAGACTTTGATCAGTAAAATCTATATATTTGAGATATCAAGATTGAAGAGTGAACCCAAAAGTGAAATAGCCTTCAAAGCCTTAGTCCATGGTAAGAAACCCTTACACATCTCTAGCAATACTGAGAAAGAAGAAGTTGATGAAGAACTAGAAGAAATCATTACCATGATTGCTAAAAGAGAAAAGAAAGGAAAAGACAAGTACGAAGGACAATTGCCATTCAAATGTTTTTCATGCAACAAGATCGGTCACTTTGCATCCCAGTGTCCCACAAGAGTAAAGAAATTCAGATCTAATTATAAACCAAAATATAGAAAGGAATGCTATCATGCTGAAGAAGGTGTAACTGATGAAGGTTCAGGAGAAGATGAAATTTGATTTGTTGCCCTTAAAGACATGGAAAATTTTCTTGAGGAAATGGATATTAAAGATGAAAAGGAAGCACAAGAGTTAGCCCTAATTTCCAAAGCAGATATCAGAACTGATTGGATCATTGACAGCAGATGCTCTCATCACATGACAGGTGATAAAGATAGACTTTTTCATCTAGACAAGTACAAAGGTGGTATGGTTAGATTTGGATATAAAACTTCCAAACCCATCATAGGCAAAGGATCTATCACCCTGGATGGAAAGAATAAGACAGATGATGTATTGTATGTTGATGGATTACATCACAATTTACTAAGTGTTGGACAGCTACTTGACAAAGGTTATCATTTGGAATTCAAAGACAAAAAATGAATTATTAGAAACAAAGAAGGAGACATGATTGCATCAGGATCAAAGACAAAAGGTAATTTTTTTCAGCTCAATTCAGATGTAAGTTGTTTTGTTGCAAAAGTGGATGATAGTTGGTTATGGCACAAGAGACTCTGTCATATCAATTTTGATAATATGGTAAAGATAAGAATTGTCAAGGTAGTTAGAGATCTTCCAAGTATTGCAAGACCAGTTGACACAATGTGCAAGGAATGTGTTATGGGAAAGCATGTAAGGAGCTCTTTCAGAAGCAAGCAAAACTCAACTAAAAACAAGTTAGACCTAGTTCATACAGAATTATGTGGTCCTACTCAAACCAGATCAAATTACAACGAAAGGTGTTTCATTTTTTTTGTTGATGATTTTTCAAGGATGATGTGGGTTGCATTCTTAAAGGAGAAGTGTGAAGCCTTTGAGAAGTTCAAAATATTCAAAGCCAAAGTGGAGAATAAATCTGGATTAAAACTAAAGTATCTGAGATCAGATAGAGGAGGAGAATTCACCTCTGACCAATTTTATGACTACTGTGAAGAAAATGTAATTAAAAGACAGTTGAGTGCACCTAGAACCCCACAGTAGAATGGGATAGTAGAAAGAAGGAACAGGATCATACTTGATACAGTGTGCACTATGATGATTGAAGGAAAAGTTGTGCACACCTATTGGAGAGATGTAGTCAATACAGTAGTCTGTACTATCAACAGAACACAACTAAGGCCAGGTGTAGATAAGACACCTTATGAACTTTGGTTTTATAATGTACCTACTGTAAAATACTTTAGAATACTTGGCAGCAAGTGCTACATCAAGAGAGATGATGGTGTTGGTAAGTTTTATGCTAGAAGTGATGAAGGTATTTTCCTTGGTTACTCTACTAAAAGAAAAGAATATAGAGGTTTTAATTTGAGATTAAAGAAGATAATTGAAAGTACTCATGTAAAGATTGATGAGAAGTTCATGGTTCAAGAAAGGTACTATGAATATACACCTATGATTTAGGATGAACCTAGGCCTAGCAGTAAAGACACTGTTATTGAAGAAATGTTTGATTGTATTGATGTATCATGTAATGAACCTGAATCAAGAAAAGAAGTATCACAGATTATAGATGAGGATGTCACACCAAAAGTTTGAAAGTTCACATCTAGGTATCATTCAAAAGATGATATCATTGGAGATCAGAGCAGCAGTGTTTTGACTAGATCAAAAGCAAAAAGGTTAATAGTGGATGAAGAGGTATGTTTAATTTCACAGATTGAACCTTTAAATGTTGAAGATGCTTGCAAGGATTCTGATTGGCAGAAAGCAATGGAAGAAGAATTAGATCAAATAATAAAAAATGATACATGAGAATTGGTTCCTAGACCTAGTGACAAAACTATGATTGGAACAAAGTGGGTATTCAGGAACAAGATGAATGAAGATAGTATAGTGGTCAGAAACAAAGAAAGACTAGTGTGTAAAGGATATGCGCAGAGGGAAGGGATAGATTACACTAACACATTTTCCCCTATGAGAAGATTAGAAGCCATTAAGTTATTTATGGCCTATGCAACATTCAAAGACCTCAAAGTATATCAAATGGATGTCAAATCAGCCTTTCTGAATGGTGACTTGAAGGAAGAAGTCTACGTAGAACATCCTGAAGGATTCAATCTATTAGATAAACTAGACATGGTATGCAAATTAAAGAAAGCACTCTGTGGACTTAAACAGGCCCCAAGAGCTTGGTATGAGAGACTAGATGGTTATCTTACTAAGATTAGATTTAAGAAAGGAGCAGCAAATTGTAACTTATTCATAAGAGAGACACCTGATGGACTATTACTTGTTGCAATATTTGTTGATGACATTATCTTTGGAGGTAATGACAAGCTTAGTTCAGAATTTGTAAAAGAAATACAGAATGAATTCGAAATGAGCATGATTGGTCCTATAAAATACTTTTTGGGATTGAATGTAAAGTAGACAGATAAAGGAATATTTATAAATTAGTCCAAATATGTGAAGGAAATATTGAAGACTTTCAAGATGGAATATTGTAAGCCATTATGCACTCGTATGATAATAGGAAGCAAGCTTTCTAAAGAAGATGATTCTGCGGTAGTTGACAAGACATTGTATAAGTCTATGATTGGAAAACTTATATATTTTACTCAATCTAGACCAGACATATCTAATGCAGTTGGCATTGTTGGTAGATTTGTATCTGAACCAAAATAGAATCACCTAATGGCAATAAAGAGAATATTTAGATATCTAAAGGGAACTATAGACTATGGTTTATGGTATCCTAAATCAGAGAATGTACAAATTCATGTGTATACAGATGTAGATTGGGTAGGTTGTCTTGATGACAGGAAGAGTACTTCTAGAGGAGCAGTATTTCTTGGAGATTGGTTGGTTTCTTGGGTAAGAAAGAAGTAGAATCGTATCTCTCAATCGACAGCAGAAGCTGAATATGTTGCAGCAACATTGAATTGTTCAACAATGGTTTGGATCAAGCAGATGGTTAAATATTTTGGTATACAGGTTGATTATCCTATTGTTATTCACTGTGATAACACCAGTACTATCAACATGTCCAAAAACCATGTGATGCATGCAAAGACAAAGCACATTGAGATTAAATACCATTTTCTTAGAGAAAAAGTTGCAGATAATGAAGTAAAATTGGACTATGTGAGCACCAAAGAATAGTTGGAAAATATTTTCACAAAGCCTTTATCAAAATATACTTTTGAGTATCTCAGGGAGAAGTTGGGAGTAATTCCCTCTCCTGAGTCTGATTAGATAAAGCAGCAAGTACATCAATCCTTAGTGACTGATGAATGGTTGACTACTCTACTTTTGGAGTAGTACCTGTGCCTAATTGCTTATGGTGCCCTTTTTCATTGATTTCAAAGGGGGAGTATATAGTAAGGGGGACCATATACTCTGGGGGAGTATAAACTCAAATAGAGGAACTACATCAGTGTAGAGGAATCTTTGATGAGGATATTGAGAAGATTGTAAAAAGAAAGAAGACACCATGTGCTGAAAATGCTTTTAATATCATATGTTTACATCAATGTCAAAGGGGGAGATTGTTGGAGATTTACTTCTGGCAGCTAGTTGATTGTATGTTTGTCATTGATGACAACATATAATATACAATAGTGTTCTATATGTACTTATCAGAATGATGTTATCAAGCCTTGTGCGGTTATAATCATGTTGTAGACATGTTTATTATGATGTTTTCATACACGTAGACTCAGATATGAAGTTTCACTTGTCTTGTATAATTTTGTTAGTGGCAGTTACAGTTTCTGGAGTTTGTCTGTACAGAGCTGACATATTGCATTGGTTCTTGAGTTGTGCCTATCTTCGGGATATGCGTGTGTATATTCAAGTTTAGTTATGAGTTTAATATAGTTATCTAAAGGTGCCAAATGTGTTTTAACAAGATTACAAAGTTAGAGTTAATTTGGTGAGGTCAACTTAGTGAAGCATCGTGTCTATTCAGTTTATATTGCGCAGTTGTAATTATTCTTGCACGGTTAGTTAAGCTGACAAGGATGTTATGAATATTTTCTTAACAGGTCCCATGATCTCATACTTTGAGGAAGATACTTATAGTAGTTCATTTGTGGAACGCTAAGTATGAATGATAAGAAAAGATACAGGAAAAGTGCATAGTAGAATATCAAATGTATTTCATTCATCAAGGATCTATGTGAAGAAGCAATGGAAGATTACAATACATTGGAATTGATCAAGACAGTAGGTCTACTCTACATTTCATCATTATATATAGTGCATATCTGTTCTATAGAAGGTTGTAGCCTTCACCATTAAAGCAGTGAGCTTTTGGACAGTGAGTCCTCACCCTTAATCGGGTTATTTGTAAAAGACTCCTAACAGGGTCAGACCCTTAACCAAGTCAGTATAGTTATTGCATTGTAAAGAACAACTCCTAACAGGGTTGCAAGATCTTCTAACAGGGATTATTATAAACAAGTATAGTTCATTGTGGGTGTTAATTCCCACTGGGGTTTTTACCATTTGGTTTCCCCTTAACCAAATTGTGGTGTTGTCTAATGTGTTATCTGAATGTGCATTTACTTTATTGTATTCTGGAGTTAATAAAAAAAAAAAATTTAATTAGTTGATAACTAATTCACCCCCCCCCTCTTATTTATCCTTTGGGACTATTCTAACACTCTATACTAATAGGACAAAGACAATTTCAATTACATGCAATTCTTGTATGGACAATACATGATGCCCCTAGGCTAACACATTTTGGCGGTATGTAAAATTGTTAACACATAATTTTGGTATGTTATAGCGCTAACACATTTTTGTTGTATGTTTAAGTTGCGCATGATAATTGTAAATATCAAAATTAATATGTTTCATCCAATTATACACAATCTTGTAGGTCTTCAAACAAAGGGAAAATTTGCATGTCTATTTTTTGGTCTAAAAATGAAATCTCGTCATTTAAAAAGTTTAAGAAAATAAGTGTTCGATGAGCATAGGCACTTTTTCCACAAAAATCATAAGTATTGAATTATTGAAAAACATCTTTTTAATGGGAAAGAAGAGACAACATCAAAGCCATGAAGAATGACACTTCACCTATGGAATTTGGAATACAATAGAATAAATCATCGAGGTAATGTCATTCCATCTGATGGTTTTTGTTTGAAATTTATATTTGGATATTGTCTTTTGTTTACTAATGATGTAATTGATGCTCATGAAGGTCATAAAGGCATTGATGAGTAACTTCCAAAAGGACTAAAAAGCTATCCTAGACAATTTAGTATTTTTTCATACTACGAGAACCTCTTAATCATACATTTCTTTGATGTTATAGATATGTGAAAGAATGTGACAGAGACACAATGGAAAATATTGGATGGGAGGCGTGAAAAAGAAAAAAAATTGTCAAAATTTGTAATGACATTCATGAATCCAATCATGCATTGAAGCTTTTCATTGAGTCAAATAGAAATGGAGACTGGATTAATATGAGTGCCCTTCCTTGGTTATTAATGCAGCAGCAAAGTGATGTCATAAAAGAAGACATACAAAAAAACTAAATTTCCCACAGGATTTGTTGCAAACATAAGCAACCTCATATCAAAGAAAGGTGATTTTGGGTCAGGGTTGAAAATGCGTGATTGGCATACCTCCATCAAGCTAAGTCATGTTCTTCTCTATTTACAATATATTTGTAAGACTTCATGTACTTTTCATTGTATTATTTTATAATATATTGAAAAGATTATTTTATAATTGTTGCAGTACGTTCTACCTCTATCTCTCCCACACCACTTCGACAATAGTTTCAAACAAGTTATATATGATATTGGTAAATACATGACGTTGGAAGTGTTATTTCTTAGATTTTTTGTATAGATATTATATTTGCGTCTTGCTTTACTTTTTCTATAATTTATTATTTAATTTTTATAAAGTATCATTTATATGTTTTTGCGTGTTGAATCTATTAGTAATAACTGAGAGGGGGGGTGAATCAGTGGCCTCAAAAATTTATCCAATTTAGACTTTAATCCACCAATCAATACTTCTCCAATTATTAAGTCCCTACAATATGTATGCCTTTGAAATACTTGAAACAAATAACTGTCTGTCAGTTTACCTTGTATGTCCTTATTCTCCTTGATAACCGATAAGTAGTAAACTGTATTTACCGATACTCAGTAAATATGCAGAGTATACCAATCAATCCATAAATGCATATGTAGAATGTAAAACAATAAAGTAATGAACCA
>MU223818.1:3271729-3297146 GCA_018584345.1 Thuja plicata | reverse complement strand
CTTGTTAGAGGATTTTTATACATAGGTTGTCACTTAGTATCTGGCATCTATGCTACCATCCTTGAATCAGTCTCTTGACTGTCAATAGGCTTTATGCTTAATCTTACTACCATCCTTGAATCAGCCTCCTTCTTAGACTGTCAATAGGCTTTAGATAAGACCAATGCTACTATCATGAGTCGACCTTCTGGTAATCTGTTAGGATATACCTCAATTACAAAAGACTGTTAAGTCCTGCTCTGTTAAGAAACTTAATGCTTCAATTGTTAAACTGAAACAAAATGACCTGTTTCTAATGCAACTGAATTGCAGATTTTTAGATCTATTTACTTATAATATATTTCTGATCAATGTATCAATTCAATTCCTTTGAACTTAACTCTTTCTGCTCTGTGATGCTGTGCTTTTTTGTTCGTCAGTGTCTACAGAATTCTTTAGCTCTCCCTGAGCTTGATTGATCAGGACTGCATGAAGTTTATCCTTCATCAGTTTCTCTTCAGCATCTTCTATCAGTTCACTCCCTCATGTATCTGATTTCTTACAGAAATGAATTATTCTTGTCTCTTATATAGACATGATATTCCTTAATTCTTGGTTTTTGGTTCTTGATTCTTGGCATGAAAAACAATCCAGCCAAATTGATTTACGGCTTTAACTCCTAATTTATCTCGTAGTTATCTTCTTGCCGGCTATACAAATCAATTGATTAACTATGGTTTGAATAAAACAAATTAAAAAACTAGTTAAGTCTATCCTTTAGCTCTACCAGCTAGATATTTTGTCATTTTTTGATCTCTCTGTTCTGTCGGTCAATTTTGCAGTTTGTCAACGGTGACAACTGCCAGTTCCATCAGTACAACTTCAGTTAACTTTGGGATCTCCATCCATCGGGCATCATTGGATCTTGCTCATCGAGAAACACTATTTTTTAGCTTGTCGGGCATCCTTTGATTCTACTTCGTCAGGCAACACTGTCTTCTACTTTTCGGGTATCACTATGACTTTATCTCTGTCTTTACCGATGGTGTGCACTCCACCGGTGTAGTCTGACACTTGGTGAATACTTGACTTTTATGCATTGTTGAAAGCATAACCTCTGTTCCATTGATTCTCTGAAGTCTTTGGAATTATGTATATGACCATACAAATGATATCAAGTTGACATCAATGACAATACAAACCATTAACTGATTTAATGTCTTGCATCATCTTCAACTTAGCATTTTCAAACATTCAATCAGTTACATGTCATTAGAATCTCTTCTAGGTGGTTGTCATCTAAAGAAATTGATAAAAAAAGATATAAAACATTGGAAGAGAAAAATTCCTCAGCTTATGTGTGAAATGCAAAAGTTTCTACCTTCAAATTTTTTCAATGCACAAGAACACTACCTCATACATCAAGTTGAGGAGATTGAATTGTGTGGACCTGTACCAACTAGGTCAATGTGCATGGTTGAGAGGCACTTGAAATTTTTGAAGGGCTTGGTTCAACAAAGAGCACATCCTAAGAGTTCTATGGTGTAGGGATATATGTTACACTAGACCATAGTGTACATTAGTGAATATCTTCTCAAGTTTGCAGCAAACATCCATGTAGATCGCATTTGGGATCCCAACTCCATTAAAAAAATTGAAGAGGAGTACTTTATGGGGAAAGGTAGATTGAGGAAAGTGAGAGCTAATTATAAGATGTTATTGTAGTTAATTAATTCTTATAAATCTTCAATATAAGTTTTTTCTAAGTGGTCTATTTATTATATACAGTTGCTTGTGATTGGGATGCACTACATTTTTATATTGCAAAAAATCTTGATTGGATGATGGTATGGGTTAAATGATCTCAAAAAAATAGTCGCTCATTAACATGGGAAGGTGTTGCTTCAATAGTTGAAGAAGCTCATCGTAATGGAGATTCCAATGTTACGCCAATGGTAATTTATCTAGTGTATGGTTTAAGAGGTAGAAAGGTGTGTATAAGTTATTTATCATGACCCATATGTTTAATATCAACTCATGGATCGATGCAAATAATTTTGACATGTTTGAAAAATTGCAGGTTAAGCACCACAAAGCTATGTACTACCATGGTCGTAAATTTCACATCAAAAACTTGGATGACACAAAGAAAACATGTGATTCTAGGATAAGTGTAGTCTTTCAGGTTATTAATATTTCTTCTAGAAATTACTAACATCCTCAAGAGTCTAAAAATTTATACTATGACATCTTGGATGATATACTTGAGTGCAACTTTAGTTCCTTCAAATTAGTTATATTCATCGTCAAATGGTATAGGCAATGACTGAATCAAAATGATCCTGAGATAACTGGTATTGAACATGACAATGGATTTCCAATTATTAATACAATGTTGTTTGATCCATTCGGGATGATCCCTATGTTCTTCCAAGCCAATGTGAGCGGGTATTTTACTTTGGTGCTCCACATAAACTAGGTTGGTCATTTTTTTTTATACATGATCCAAGAGGAAGACTGATAAAGTATAATTTGATGGAAGAAGAAGATACCGAAGATGATGATGGTGGTGGTGGTGGTGGTGGTGGTGGTGGTGGTGGTGGTGGTGGTGATGATGGTGGTGATGATGATGATGATGATGATGATGATGATGATGATGATGATGATGGTCATGGTGACGATGATGATGATGGCAGTGATTATGATTTTCATGATGATGAGATGGCCAAAGAAGATAATCAATGATGTGATCAATAAAATGTATGAGGTATGATCAATGAAATGTATGAGGTATTGATTTGTTCATAGAAATTTGTTTGACTTATATGTTTTCATGATTAATTTATTTCATGTTAAATTCTATTGGCATGGTATAATTAATTTAATGTTATTAATTCTAATGATGAAAACATAGGTGATTTATGATACACATGTTTCAAATATGTGTTATGATGCTCAATGTAATTTGTAGCATATGTATCATGTAATTTTTAACTAACTTAAGATAAATTATTGACATATGCAGGAAATTTAACCTCTTTGATGAGGATCCTACACACTAACATATATGGACAGGTATAAGTCAATACACCCTATAGAAACATTTTATTATTTTATTTCTTTCTCTTTACCCTCAACATCAACTTTAGGCTGACTTCATCAACATTACCCTCATTTAGCAAAATATCTCGCTCCATCAACTGTATCTCTCATTTGATCACCTCCAGGTACCACCAAATAGGTATTTGTTAGATCTGTCTTCCTCGAGTGAGGGAAATGCAGGAATAGAAGAAGAAAGTAAGACATGTAGTTGGTCTACAACAGGGAGATCAACTAGAGGTCAAAATATTAGAATAAAATTCAATAAACGCATGCAACTTTTCCTTGCTAAAGGGCGGTCATGTTCTTATGATGATGAGACAAAAGGAGACATCAAGGTTCCCTTGAGGTACACACATCTTCAGAAAGAATGGGTACCCAAGGAATTACCTCCAATTAACACTAATTTTTGTGTTAACAAGAGGATATATTTCATAGCTCCATCATCATCACATGGTTTGGGCCCATTTTCCATGGATGACATAAAGGTCAGTTATAACAAATTTTTTGAATTGATGGAGTATGTAGGACCTTGTTACAATTACAATAATTGGATGTGAATATTTCAATATAAAAAAAGTATGCATAGGTATGCACTGTCACCAAATTATCTACAATGGAAAGAAAATGATCAAAGTAAAAGACATGATATGCACATCGACGGAAGGCCAAAAGAAACAATGGACATTGCAGGTTTTATAAATAGTACGCATCCTGGGTCAACTAATAAGCGACCCAATTGCATTTTCAATGCGCGTGAGGGGAATCATGTTTTTGTATGTGTGATAAAATCAATAATTATAGGGGAAGAGCTACTAATATATTACAATTTGAATTGCATAGATACAAAGAAAGTTACTATCATGGGACTGGTAAGTACTATATATATAATATTTAAACTAATTACCTCCAATTAGTAACTCCAATATAAAATATACCATTTTATTAATAGTTTTTTTGCTAAGTCATCTATTTCTTTCATTACACTGATTTTTTAATAGTTAATCTTTTTCACAAGGCAACATGTATATTCCATCAACACATGACAGAGGCGGGGATGTTCCTCCCACCCCTTCTTTGGCAAAGGTAAACCTTAGTGTAAAAATTAGTGTAATTATAATTGTACAAAATTTTATATTATTATGTTATTTTCAATAGGGTTTTGTGTTATTTTGATTGTTTTACTCATATTTTTGTCACAAATTTATGCTTATGGAAAGGGAAAAACACCAGTAACAAATGAGCAATTAGTTGTTGATATGGAGGCAATAATATTATGCGATGTTGACATTGCATATACTAGTGACACCATAAGCATGATCATAAAGAGCCTCAAATGAATCAATTCACAAATTCTTTCCATTGTGGTGGATCTAAATCCAAATGAGGAGATAGAGGCGACAAAAAAGGAGTTGATACGGAGAGCACGTTGTTTGGAAGTAAGAAGCAATGAATTCTTTAGCTATAAAAAGAGTTTAACAAAGGTTTATATTTATTAATATTTTATTAATCATGAATTAAAATATGTCTTTTTCTTCTTACAAGATTTTCTGAGACCTCAATGAGTTGCTCGACATGATGAGGGTACTAGTGCAGTTCCTTCAGGTAAATAATTCATTCGTAGGAATAGATTGACTAAATCTACGTGGAAATAAAAAATCATTTTTTTGTGTCATATGTTGAATGGGTTATGGGTCTAGATGGAAATTTAAGTAGCTCTAGATGATAACATTGAATGGATGATAGTTTTTGTGTTTGAATATAACATTTTGGATCAAATTCAATAATCCATTGTGTATATTTATTAGCTCTATATTTGAAAGAGAAAAGACATTGTGTATATGATTATTTTTTAGGTCATGATGAAGCACAAATTCCTCCTTCGAGAGGATGACCAGCACTTTGAGATTGCTGACTACAGGGTCGGCAATAAGGAGCATGCACACATCTACGTCTGCTCTAACTAGAGCTGGTAAATCCTTGTTTTGCTATAGTTTGTTATGTGTAATTTATGATTTGGTTTGTACTTTCTTGGGTACATTTGATCATAGTCATTAATTAACTTGTTGCATTAACAGATACACATAACAAGATAGAATAGCGACAACTACTAGTGATAATTTACCATAATTTCCTAGATCAGCTCGTGTTGATAGTACGGGATCATTGCATGTGTCATTATTGTTGGTTGAGAAATATATGATTCCCTTAAAAGTACCTAAGTTTCCAGGTGCTAAATTTAAAATTGTTATTATTTATAGTTTGAATGTAGTTTACTTATTCATAACTCATTTGGGACTGATGATCCTATGATGTTTTTTCAGGAAATGATGTTTTTTTATGAAAGCCTTTATGAAATAACATTGAAGCTATTTAGGCCCACTATACGTAAGCGGTACGTAGCTTCATATCATTGGTAGAATATTTTTCCTTTCATCCATTTATTGTACTATATTCAAGGTACATAGCTTTAGCTAATTTTTTTATCTAACAAATTTATTTTTTCTTAAAAGATGGAATGACCAAGCTCCTGAATTAATAAATCAGCTCATAAAATCTTTAGAGATCTCTTTGGTCAAAATATTTTTGACAAAGCCAAAATTCTTCAAAAAACTTGCAAACATCTAAAGTGTGAGAGACCAATACAGAAGGGCTCTAAAGGTCAACCCAAAGTACAAGTGTCCTCCTACGGTTCCATATATGGAGTGGAATGAAATCATTGAAGATGCTAAAGATAAAAGGCTCGGAGATGAAGGAATTTGACCACCAGAAGGAAAAAATAGGTATGTGATAGTATTAATGTAATAATGCACTAATTAGTGATCTGTATATTTATATAATCTAACATATTTAAAAATTTTCATATATATACTGCAGGACACATCAAAGGCTACACATGCTAGAAAAGATAAGGTTAGCCAACACCATCTTGGCTCTGGTGGATATATGAAAATTCACACACGACTTGTAAGTACCAGTAAATGAGATTTTGTATCAATTTTTTAATATAAAATTATAAACAATTTTGTTTAATCAAGCAATACATGCAATATTGACAATATTAAGTCAAAAAAGTGGGGCTTTGAATTTAATGTAGCGCCCATGGAAGAAGACAGACAAATATGCTTCAAGTAAGGATATAAAGCCATGGTTGCATGCCACCGCATAGAATCCTGTGGCCAAAGTGAATAATCTGGTGCACCAGTTCACACATAGGTAAATAGGCCTAATGAAAAATAATTGAAATTGAATACTTGAGAAAGAATCTATTTGATGTTAATTCCAAACATAAATTGAATATTTTTGTTTTATAAAGAAAACAATGATAACAATGTGCATGACATTTCACTGCATCCTTCTAATCATGTCATAGAACCTGCACATGACAAAGGCCCTGATGTGCATCACAATGATGGAGGTATTCATTTAGTATTGAAAATTAATTTTGTAATTATTAATACAATTTAACATCTTAAATTGCAATTGGTGTAACCTTTTTGTGAATATTTTAGAGCATGCAGAATGTCATGGTGACAAAGTGGAGCATGATCTTAGTGTTCAGCATCTTGAGGTTGGGGCTTAACAAAATGTGATTGTAGATGATGTGGCACTATAAGGTAAAGAAAAATCCCTTTTATATTCTTTTGATTAATAAAATATGTTTAACATTAATAAAAAATGTTGTGAATTTAACCCATTTATTTTTTATTGCACTGGACCCCCCTTTGGTGCAGCAGCCTCGTGTTCCAAAAAAGACGAGGAGACATCATGTCATAATATTAGAACCACAAGACGAGGAGAATGTCGAAGATATTGATGTTCCTATTAATATATTCCTTAAAAAATCAAAGAAAAAACTAACAAATAAATGATTGTTATAAACCTTGTTTGATAATGCAAGAACGTTGTCTTAATGAATGTGTTGATGAATTATTGATGAATATTGCATATTTATGAATTTTATGTCATGTTAATTAATGTTATGTGATTATAATGATTGAATGTTATAGTTTGTAAATGGATGAATGAAATATGTGATTAGATGTTAATGGGGAATTAGAGTGATTATAGGGGGGAGGGGCCAAATGAGCTTCCACCTTCACGTGGTTGGCCTTGTTAAGTAGAGAATATTAAAGTATTCAAAAAACCTAGTGAAGCTCAAGCTAAACCAGTCAGCACCTACCCATTTAGTTTTGAAAGTCAGAGTTGTTCATTTCATCGTCATTTTGGAGATTATGCACAAAGCCTTGAAGACTTGCAATCAAAATAGCTAGGAAAATTTTCTAATGTGTCTCATCTAGGCATGTTCATATTCTCTTATTTTTTATGATGTTAAAGATGAGCTTGGTGATCGTAGACGTGAATAAATAAAGGCAAGTAAAAAGAAAACATATTCATCCTTGATATAGTTGACTATCCTCATTTCTACATTTCTATATAGTATTTGTACTATCCATTGTGGATGAGATAAAACCTTTTGTGTTGCACTTGTGAATGTAGGTGACCAAAATGTTGCACTTGTTAAAGAAATGAATGCATCAGCCAACCATGAAATTATTCCTAGCTCTCAAGAAGCATATTTTAGAGGCAAAAATGAGGTCTCTTGGTAGTGATTAGGGAGTTAAATTTTTTCTCTTTCTTTCAATGCATGTGGTATGTTTATAGTTGTAAAATTTGAGTAAATATATATCATGTGGTGATGCATGAGTATTAGTGTAATCTCTAATTGAGTATTAATTGATTTGTACAAATTGAATTTGGAGCAGGTATGAACTAGCTTCTGGTGAGAGTTATTTCAGATAAGGTTCCCTTAGGTGAGATTTGAAGAAGTTGTTAGCATTATAAAAGCATTATGTTGCTATGAAGGAAAACCAATTTGACTTTAATTCATATATAAATGCAATGAATTGTGTGGAGTAAATACAAACAATTTGCAGCAATTAGACATTGCATTGAAGACCATTGGTATAGAAATTTCCAGTAGTATTTTTGTGTTTGTTGTTTAATTTCTATGTTTTTGTTTAACTATTGTTTTACATCTACAAAACATTGCCTCTCTCTCTCCCTCTCTCAATGGGTGTCCCCTGAACATTGGTATAGAACTGGTTTTGATTGTATATTTTTTTTAAATAATAGTTCTCACGGAAAACTCTACCCATTTTTCATCATTGCCAAAGACTTGGGCTAAGTCATTTTCTATGGTTTCAATGAGTTCTATTTTTTGCAATCTATATGTGACCAGAGATTGTTTTGTGTTTTGACTAAAAAAACATTTACATAAACCATAAATATATTTAATTCTATAGAAATGATAACAATTTGTAAGGGTTTAGCAGAAAAATTGATAGAGGTTAGCATTAATTTGCACCTATTTTTCACTATGAAATTATTGAATCAATAGGTGTTCATCCAGAGCATAAATTTTCTCTAATTCTAAAATGATAACATTAGGTTGTTTTGGATTCATTCACAATTTGATGGTAATCTCCAAATTGGTATTCAAATATGAGAGCTCCTCAAAGGGTCTAATTCAAATATTATGGTTATTTTAAAGATACAATCTCTACATGAGTAGCTATCTAATTTGGAAAGAACAATAATATTCAAAATATTGTCAACAAGTTTTAAAAACTCACAGAAACCATCACAAGTGACTTTCCTCAAGATTCCGCAAAACAAGACCAAATTCCCTATAGTTGATGCATATATCTATTTGTAGTTTATAGTTGATGCATATGCTTTAAGAAAGGAATGTTTTTTATGCCCGGGATTTTCTTTTAAGTTGTGGAAAACGAAAACCATTCTCCCTAAAACTATGAAATTATAATGAAAATAAATTAAATCTATTTTCAAGCTTAAAAACATGCCTTGAAAATTGAGTTTACATGTCTTTCCATGGGTGTGTCCCAAAAGTAACAGTTAGTTGTTGATAGAATAGGGATGAATTGGTGATGCAGGAATCAACAATTTTTTGAATTTAATAATTATATTAAAAATGAAAACCCATGTTTTGTTTAGATCAATTTTGCAAAATATTAATATGAATTTGCATTTTTTAATTTATAATTAAGGGAAATATTATTACTTTAGATTCAGTTTTATGCATGTTTTTTTAGTGATCATAAATTTGTTGAGTCCAAAGTCTGAATCAAGTTTTAGGTTTTAGCTTTTCACTTTCTGCATTATTTGTTCAGTGAAAATTCTTTTCTTCACGACAAGCACAAAATATGATTGGTTACAAAAGATGTTATCAAGATTGTTGATTTTGGTCTTTCATGAGAGGTCTGAGCCACCATTTATGAAATATGTAACAACACAGTGTTATAATGGGCAAGGTTGCATTTGTTTATTCATCTTATCTGCAACTTTATATTTTGCATTGGGACTATTTGATAGCCTCTTTATAGGTCATAATTGATTGTAGTTGTTGGTTGTCTCCATATCAGGTATCTATCTCCTAAAATCTTTCTACAGTCCTCTTCTGGTGGTTTTGTTGTGGGTGAGTTTAATGTCCAAATACAATTCTATGAACATGCAATGTTATACATACAACCTAACATTTGTTCCTTGTTGGTTGAGAAACATGTGGGCCATGAGAGCTCTCATGGTTGATCTATTTACTCTTTTCCCTCTTTTTTATGGGTCTAGGTAGAATCATTTGAAATGTTAATTTTATTACGATTTTTCAAAACTATATTTCAATTTACATGTGAGATATCCTATATTAACTTAGTTCTAAGGAAATGAATATTTTCTTAATTGAATGCAGTAGATTTTTTATACTAATCAAATGAAGCCCATGGAAAGACATTCGTTGGACACTTTCAATGATGTAGATGTTGAAACTAATTTTGCATGACTCCAACTTTGACAAAAATTTTGACAAGGATCTCGTCGATGAAATAGCATCCTCTTCAAAATTCAAAACTTTTGATGCCACATTTTACAAATATTTGATTTCTTTTCAATAGAGAATTGGTCGAAATTTCATCTCTCATTGGACACTTTTGACGGTGTACACATCAAAATTGAGATTGCATTACTCCAACTTTGACAAAAAATTTGATGAGGATCTTGTCGATAACATAGCATCCTCGTCAAAATTCAAAACTTTTGATGCCACATTTTACAAAGGTGTTACTTCTTTTCGACAGAATATTGGTCAAAATTTAGACTCTCACTCAAAAACTTTGATGATGTAGACATCAAAACTAAGATTGCATTACTCCAACTTTGACAAAGATTTTGACGACAATCTCATTGATGACATAGCATCCTCGTTGAAATTGAAAAATTTTGACGCCATATTTACACAGATTTTACTTCTTTTCGACAGAATATTGGTTGAAATTTAGACTCTCAATAGACAATTTTGACAATGTAGACATCTAAATTGACATTGCATGACTCCAACTTCGACGAACATTTTGATGAACATTTGGACAAGAATCTTGTTGATGACATAGAATCCTTGTCAAAATTCAAAAAATTTGACGCCACATTTTACAAACATGTTACTTATTTTCAAAGGAATATTGGTCAAAATTTACACTCTCACTAGACAATTTGGATGACATAGACGTCAAAACTGAGTTTGCATGACTCCAACTTTGACAAAAAAATTGACAAGGATCTCGTCGATTATATAACATTCTTTTTGAAATTCAAAAATTTCAATGCCACATTTTACAAACATTTTACTTCTTTTCAGATGCCAAGAAGGGTTGAAATTTAGACTCTCTAGTTCGTCGTCGATCAATTGACCAAAATATAGTGACAAGCCCTTTGGTCAAAAAATAGATCAATACGCATAGAAATATTGACCAACGTGCGTCAAAAAATTAATGCAATTTTAGTAGTGTCAAGTGGAAGGACAGACCAGTTGAAGATTTATTATGGATTTCGCAAGTTGAGGTTGACCTATTTGGTTTTCCTTTATGCCCAGTGAAGTGAGGGACTCACTTTTCAATTACCCCAGCTGTCTAATGTAGGAGAATCTTGGGATCATGGTGATCTTTAATCACCAAAAAAAATTGCTTTCAATTGTTAGTTTGTTATGCTTTCAGTCTAGTGTTTCTGTTTGTGATAGATTTGTACTTGTTATTTTTGGTTTTGGTTATCGCTATGTGTTTGTAGCTTCATGTTGGATCATTTCCTATGATCGTACCTCATTTGATTTCATCATGTGAGAGCTATTGTAGTTTCTTTGCGAGACTGTATTGTTCTTCATGTTACTGATCAGTGGTTGGGTTTCTGATATTTTTCTTGATCTTCCTGTTTGTTTTTTTGAGAGTGGTTATGCTAGCTTAGTGTTATGTTTGAGGTAGACTTACTTGTATGATCGCATCTCTTATTATTTGCATTGGAGGTTGATCTAGTTGTTTTCAATATTGACCTAATTGTTGTAACACATTTTCTTATTCTTGGAAAATGTGATCTTTACTAGGTCAACTGATGATTGTAATTTATATTTAATCTTATGGACTTGTTCCTGTGGAATAAGAGAGTTTTCATAAGATTATATAGTGCAACTTCGGCATGGTTTGAAAGAGATTTATGATCTAATCAAGCATGTATGCTTGGCATGTTATACTGCATGTTGCAGTTCTATTATAATTGATTCATCGATCGTAATTGAAGGTTGATCTCTCATTTTCTCATTGTTGGCTTGTTGTTATTTTTATTTTTGTTGTGTTTTATTGGCTACAAGGATTGGAGTGATCTTTTGAGGTTTCTCCATCCCTGACTGCACCATGAATGTACAATTCTTGATGTTTATCAACAACTTCTCTTCCCTTAACCTCTACAATACTTGTTTAACATGCATCAGATGCTCCTCTTTTCTTTTACTGAAAATCAAGATATCATCCAAATACACAATGAAAAACATACCCAAGAATCTCTTCATTGGACTTCATTAATTAACCTCATGAAATCACTAGGTGCATTAGACAATCTAAAAGGCATTACCAACCACTCATACAATCCTTCATTTATCTTAAATGTAGTCTTCTACTCCTCACCTTCTCTGATTCTAATCTTGTAATATCCACTCTTTAAGACTATCTTGGTGAATTACTTAGCTCCACTTAAACAATCCATCAAATCATCCATCCTTGGTAAAGGAAACTTGTACTTGATTGTAATCTGATTAATAGCTCTTGAATCAGTACACATTCTCCATTATTCATCCTTCTTAGGTTCTAAAAGTGCATGCACTACACATGGACTCAAACTTTCTCTGCTCAATCCCCTCTGCAACAAATCTTGCACTTGCCTATTGAGTTCTTCATTCTATTTTGGTGTCATACTATATGTTTCTTTATTAGGTAGACTAGCCCCTGGTATCAAATCCATGCAATGACTAATACTTCTCACTAGTACATACTTCACTTTTAAGAGGTTCCTCTAAAGGCAATAAATTTTATTTCATCCCATTAGCAACAATAGTGTAAACGTTCCTTTTACCATCATTCATAGCTTTCCTATCATACTGTCATGGTCTACCCAACAAAATATGACACACACCACAGGCATTATATCACACAAAACCTCATCATAATATTTCCCAATCTTGAATCTAACTAGGAATTGTTCACTTACCAGTACCTGGTTCATCTTGTATCCATGCAATCTGATAGGGTTTAGGATGCTTCATCCTCTACAACTTCACTTTTTCAACCAACTCCTCTGAAGCTATATATCAGAGTTTCCACTATCTATGACAAAATTACACACCTTGTCTTGTACCTTGCATCTAGTTCTGAACAAACTCTTCCTCTGTATAGATTCCTTCTCTTGTTCTCCATGGTATAGGATTATTCTAGTCATAAAGGTTCAACCTTCCTCTACTTGATTGTTATTCATTGAACTTGTGGACTCTTCATCAAAAAATGGTGTTCTCCTATAATCTTCTGCCTTATTCTTATTGTTACCTTGCTTTCATTCAAAGGCTCTATGTCTGGCTTCACCACATTTGAAACAAGTGCCACTAATTTTCCTCCTTTCACAACTACCTTTTCCTTCATTCTAGTAGTAACTCTTGTCATTCCTCCTATACTGATCATTTTCTTTAACTTCTAAATCACTTTTCCCCTGATCTACAGAAGATCTAACTCTGCGTCTTTGAAATCTTCCTCCCCTACCTCTTTGTTTTTGTTCATGTCTTCTATTCATTTTATCCTTAGCCTTCAAGGAAAACTTGTAAGCCTCTTCTATACTACTACCTTGAAACAAACTGAGTTCATCTTGTATGGATATCCTCAAACCATTAAGATACCTAGAAACTTGTTCTGCTTCATCATCTATATGACCTGATCTGATGTTAAAGTTGTATAACTCCTCAGTATAACTTTTAACACTTAGGTATCTTTGCTTCAAGTTCTAAACTTCCTAATAAAACTTACTTGGTAGTTGTTAGGGATGAAAAAAAAATCCTCCTCACTGCTAAGTCCTGTGTTAAAACCCTAAGCAAGGTTCAAGAATGCATAAACCCTGGTTGTTACTTGCTAAATATTTATTTTGGTTTTTTTTTAAACCGTAAGTCTTTCCTGGCTTATGTTTTTGTGTTACCTTTTTGAAATCACTTAAATCTATCTTTTAAGCATGTGCTTTAAGTTCCCATGGTTGGGGGGCCTTTTGGTTTAATTTATGAGTCCTAATAATTAAATTCCTTTTAAAACTTCCTAAGTCCTGAAGTCCCCTCGGCCTTTTTATTAAAACCCAAGTGTCGTGCAAGTTGACTTTAATCCAACAGATGGCGCTATTCCTCAAAGAAGAGATGATCATTGAATACTCATCAAGGCATTGTGCTTGAAGGACATGTGTATATGGTGGGGCCAGGATATGTTTTAAAGTTATCATAAATTTCACACAAATCTTTTTCAATCTAACGACCAACATTTTGCCTTGATCGCAAGATAAGGTGATATTAATCTTCAAGGCATTGTGCCTATGTGACATCTGTCATTTCTAACATTGTGGGGACTATGTGTTTAAACTTAGCAAAATTTTAAAGTGTTGGTAAGTCTAAATGAATCCTATGGTGGGTGTGATTCTTTAACCACAAGATTCACTCGTGTTACTATTCAAGGCATTACACCATGTTGACACATGGTAGTTGTCAGATCTTGGGGCCCGTCATCAGTGAATTAACAAGTGGTCAAATCCTAGAAGATCCTATGGGTGGCGTTAAGCCACAAAGAAAATATGTGCCTAGTTTAATGTTCAAGGCATTTCACTCGCTCAACACATGGAAAGTGGCAGGCCAGATGTAGGACTAAAATAAAGATAGCGTGCAGACTGATTAGATTTCATCCAATGGTGAGAGCTTTTCCTTAAAGAAGATATGTAGTCATATTAGTAATTAAGGTATTATGCATGTATGACACGTGTCCAAGTTGGATCTTTCCTATGGTAAAAATTAAGATATAGTTCATGCATATCCTCCTTGATCCAACGGCAGGTGTAATGCCTCAAACAGAAAGTGATCAGATGTTAGTCATTAAGGAATCACACCTTTGTGTTAGAATAGTCTCAAGGGATAACTGAGAGGGGGGTGAATTAGTTATCAGCTAGTTTAATTATTTTCTTCAATTAAATACAGAATAACATTAAGCATTAACACATTTAGATAACACAAGATAGAACACAACAATTTTGGCTACGAGGAAACCAAATAGGTAAAAAACCCAGTGGGAATTAGCACCCACAAAGAACTGTACTTGAGCATAATTATCTATGTTAGGAGATCTTGCAACCCTGTTAGGAGTCATTCTTTACAATGCAATAATTACAATGACCTGGTTAAGGGTTTGACACTGTTAGGAATCTTTTAAAAATAACCCTGTTAGGGGTGAGGACTCACTATACAAAAAGCTCACTGCTAAAATGATGAAGGTTGCAACCTTCAGTAAAATAGATATGCACTATATTTGATAAATGAACTATTTGAGTAGACCTGTTGTCTTGATCAGTTCTAGTGTGTTGTATACTTGCACTTCTTCTTCACATAGATCTTTTCTTGATGAATGAAATGTCTTTATTATCCCAAAACAACGGACATTTTGTTCTGTACTTTTTCTATCTCTTTTCTTATCATTCACACTTAGCATTCACCATATCAACTACTATAAGTATCTTCCCAAAATATTTGATCTTCATCGGCTTTTGGAGTCCCTTAAATACTTATTTAGTCGGCCACATCAAGCATGCAACCTGATTAGAATCATGCAACCCAAACTGAATAGACGCGACACATCACAAAGTCAGCTCCACCAAATCAACTCCAACTTCACAATTCTAATAGAACACATTTAGCACCTTTAGATAATTATCTTTAACTCATAAATAAACATGAATACAAACACACATATCCCAAAGATAGGTGCAACTCAAGAAATAATGTAATTATGTCAGCTCTTCATAGATAATCTTCAGTCACTGTAACTGCCATAACTGATTAACATAACTCAACTGAAACTTCATATCTGACTCAGTGTGAATGCACATAGCATCTATAACACGCATAGCTCCAAAACATTTGTATTGATAATTGCATATAGAACAACACTGTATATTATATGTTGCCATCAATGACAAACATACAATCAACTATTTGCACAGAGGCAAATCTCCAACAATCTCCCCCTTTGACATTGATGGCAACATATGATATCATCAACTCAAAGTGTCTTCCTTTTGTTTACAATCTTCTCAATATCCTCATCAAAGGTTCCTCTTCACTGCTACTACTCTTCTGACTATATACTCACCTAGAGTATATGTTCCCCCTTACTAATACTCCCCCTTTGACATCAATGGCAAAGGGTGTCAAACACTATTAGGCACAGGTACTACTCCAAAAGTAGAGTAGTCAACCATTCATCAGTCACCAAGGGCTAATGTTCTTTCTATAAGTTATATTCAGACTCGGGAAAGGGAATTACTCCTAGCTTCTCCTTGAGATATTCAAAAGTATCTTTTGATAATGGCTTTGTAAAAAATATTTGCTAATTGTTCTTTAGTGCTCACATAATCCAACTTTACTTCTTTGTCTACAACTTTTTCTCTTAGAAAGTGTTATTTGATCTCAATGTGTTTTTTCTTTGCATGCATCATAGGGTTCTTTGACATATTGATAGTACTAGTGTTATCATAGTCAATAACAATAGGATAATCAATCTGAATACCAAAGTCTTTAATCGTATGTTTGATCCAAACCATTGTTGAACAATTCAATGCTGCTGCAACATACTCAACTTTTGTTGTTGACTTAGAGATACAATTCTTCTTTTTACTTGTCCAAGTGACCAACCTGTCTCCAAGAAATACTGCTCCTCCTGATGCACTCTTTATGTCATCAACACAACCTACCCAATCAGCATCAGTATACACATGAAGTTGTATGTTCTCTGAGTTAGGATAACATAAACCATAGTCTATAGTCCCTTTTAAGTATCTGAATATTCTTTTTATTTCCATTAGATGATTTTTCTTGGGTTCATCTGCAAATCTTCCAAAAATTCCAACTGCATTAGAAATATCAGGTCTAGATTGAGAAAGATATATGAGTTTTCCAATCATAGACTTGTATAGAGTCTTGTCAACTACTATGGAATCATCATCTTTAGAAATTTTGCTTCCTGTGTATCATGGGGGTGCTTACTGGTTTGCAATCTTCCATTTTGAAATTCTTCAATATCTCCTTCACATACTTAGAATGATTTATGAATATGCCTTTGTCTGTTTGTTCTACATTCAGTCCAAGAAAATATTTTATAGGTCCAATCATTCTGATTTCAAACTCACTTTTCATTTCTTTGGCAAATTATGCACTAAGTTTGTCATTACCTCCAAAGATAATGTCATCAACAAAAATAGCAATGAGTAGTAATCCTTCATCTGTCTCTCTTATGAATAAGTTACAGTCTTCTACTCATTTTTTGAATCTTATCTTTGTTAAGTAACCATCAAGTCTCTCATACCAAGCTCTTGGGTCCTATTTAACTCCGTAAAGTGCTTTCTTTAGTCTGTATACCATGTCTGGTTTGTCTGAAAGTTTGAATCCTTCAGGATTCTCTATGTAGACTTCTTCCTTCAAATCATCATTCAAAAAATCTGACTTAACATCCATTTGATATACTTTAAAGTTCTTGAATGTTGCATAGGCCAAAAACAACTTGATAGCTTCCAATGTGCTCACAAGGGAAAATGTATCAGTGTAGCCTATTCCTTCTCTCTGTGCATATCCTTTACATACTAATCTTACTTTATTTCTTAGCAGTGTGCCTTCTTCATTCATTTTGTTCCTAAATATCCACTTTGTTCCAATCACATTCTTGTCATGAGGTCTAGGGACCAGTTCCCATGTATCATTCTTGATTATTTGATCTAATTCTTCTTGCATAGAACTTTTCCAATCTGAATCATTTCACGCATCTTCTACACTTAAGGGTTCAATCTGTGAAAGTAAGCATACCTCTTCATCAATGGTTGAACCTTTTTCTCTGGATCTTGTCAAGATTTTAGCGCTCTGATCTCCAATGATGTCTTCCTTAGAGTGATATTTGGATGTGTATTTTGAGTTTTTAGGAGTGACACTTTCATTTGTAATCTATGATTCTTCTTCACTTGGTTCAAGATTGTTACATGAAACATCAATACAGTCAAACATTTCTTCAATAACTGTGTCCTTATTGATGGGTCTGGGATCATCTTCAATCATGGGAGCACATTCATAGTATCTTTCTTGAATCATAAACTTCTCATCAATCTTCACATGATTACTTTCAATGATCTTCTTCAATCTTAGATTAAAACATCTATAGGATTTTCTTTTAGTAGAGTAACCAAGAAAAATACCTTCGTCACTTCTAGCATCAAACTTGCCAATGCTATCATCTCTCTTGATGTAGCACTTGCTTCCAAAGATTTTAAAGTACTTTAAACTAGGTACATTACCAAACCAAATTTCATAAGGTGTCTTGTCTGCGTCTGGCCTCAATTGTATTCTATTGATACTATAGACTGTTGTATTGACTGCATCTCTCCAATAGGTATGGGAAACCTTTCCTTCAATCATGATAGTGTGTGTTATTTCAAGTATTATTATGTTCCTTCTTTCTGCAATCCCATTCTGTTGAGGGGTTCTAGGTGCACTTAACTATATTTTTATTCCATGTTCTTCACAGTAATCATAGAACTGGTTAGAGGTGAATTCTCCTCCTCTATCAGATCTCAGACATTTTATTTTCAATCCAGATTCATTCTCAACCTTAGCTTTGAATACTTTGAACTTCTCAAAAGCTTCATATTTGTCTTTTAAGAAAACAACCCACACCATCCTTGAGAAATCATCAAAAAACAAAATGAAATACCTTTCTCCATAGTATGATCTTGTTTGAGTAGGTCCACATATGTATGTATGTATCAGATCTAATTCATTTTTAATAGAGTCTTGTTTACTTCTGAATGAGGTCCTCACATGCTTCCCCATCACACATTCCCTACACATAGTGTCAACTAGTCTTGCAATACTTGGAAGGTCTCTTACTGCCTTTACATTACTTATCTTGACTATGTTGTCAAAATTGATATGACAAAGTCTCTTGTGCCATAACCAACTGTCATCCACTTTTGCAACAAAACAACCTACTTCAGAGTTAAGCTGGAAAAAATTTCCTTTGGTCTTTGAACCTAATGCAATCATGTCTCCTTCTTTTTTTTCGATAATACAACTATTATTCTTGAATTCTAACTGATATCCTTTGTCTAGCAGTTGTCCAACACTTAGTAAATTATGATGCAAACCATCAACATAAAGAACATCATATGTCTTGTTCTTTCCATCTAAGGTGATAGATCCTCTACCTATGATAGGTTTGAGAGTTTTATCTCCAAATATAACCATGTCACCTTTTTACTTGTCTAGATGTTCAAATCTGTCTTTGTCTCTTGTCATGTGGTGTGAACATTTGTTGTCAATGATCCAGTCAGTTCTGATGTCAGCTTTGGAAACTAATGCTAACTCTTGTCCTTTTTCTTCATCTTCTTTGTCCATTTATTCAAGCATATTCTCAATGTATTTGATGGAAATAAAACCAATTTTATCTTCTCCTGAATCATCATCAGTTACACCATCTTCAGCATGATAGCATTCCTTAGTGTACTTGGGCTTGTAATCTGATTTGAACTTCTTGACTCTTATAGGACACTTGGATGCAAAGTGACCAACTTTTTTTCTTGAGAAACATTTGAATGGTAGTTGTCCTTCATATTTCCGTTTACCTTTCCTTTCTTTCTTGGCAGTCATAGCAATGATTTCTTCTAGTTTTTTATCCACTTCTTCATTATTACTAGAGCTGCTTATAGATTTCTTACTGTGGACTAAGGCTTTGAAAGTTGTCTCACTTTTAGGTTCTATTTTCAATCTTGATATCTCAAATGTAGATATTTTGTTGATCAAGGTTTCTCTTTTGAAGTCCTTTGAGAATTGTATAGTTTCATCCAAGATGTTAATCTTGCTCTCATAGTCTGTTGTTGTGGTCATTATTTTGTCCATTATATCATCCTCTAAAATTTCTCCACCATTGTTCCTGATACCTGATATTGCTTCATTAATCCTCTGATTGTAAGCTCTAATGTTTTCTTCAGGTAGCATCTCTAAATTATTGTATCTTTTCTTCCATGTTTTTTTTGTGTGCATTCTTTGCTTGGATATCTCCTTCAAACATATCTTCTAAGTATTTCCAAATAGAGTATCCTTTATATGCCTTCTTGATCTCAGGAAATTCACTGTCGGATAGGGCATTGATTAGGGCTTCTTTGGAAATTGCATTTTGAGTGAACACTTCCTATTGTTTAATTGTAGAGTCTTCTTCTGCAAGGTATTTTAAAGTGGGAACATCAATTGCAAGAGTGGAAATCTCATAGATCTCAAATCCAACACACTGAAGATGTGTTATCGTTTTTTTCTTCTAGTCAAGATAGTTTCCTCCATCAAACTTAGGGCTCTCTTTCCTGAAGTATGCCATCTGATCTACCTTAAGCTATTAGGCTTTCTCTCCAAGGCACTTGGCTCTTATACCAATTGTTAGAATAGTCCCAAGGGATAAATGAGAGGGGGGGTGAATTAGTTATCAGCTAGTTTAATTCATTTCTTCAATTAAATATAGAATAACACTAAGCATTAACACATTTAGATAACACAAGATAGAACACAACAATTTTGGTTACAGGGTAACCAAATAGGTAAAAACCCCGGTGGGAATCAGCACCCACAAAGAACTATACTTGAGTATAATTATACCTATTAGGATATCTTATAACCCTATTACAAGTTGTTCTTTACAATGCAATAATTACAGTGACCTAGTTAAGGGTTTGACCCTATTAGGAGTCTTTTACAAATAACCCTATTAGGGGTGAGGACTCATTGTCCAAAAAGGTCACTGCTAAAATGATGAAGGTTGCAACCTTGAGTAAAATAGATATGCACTATATCTGATAAATGAACTATTTGAGTAGACCTTATGTCTTGATCAGTTCCAGTGTGTTGTATACTTTCGCTTCTTATTCACATAGATCTTTTCTTGATGAATGAAATTTCTTTACTTTCCCAAAACAATGGACATTTTGTTCTGTACTTTTTTTGTCTCTTTTCTTATCATTAACACTTAGCATTCACCATATGAACTACTATAAGTATCTTCCCAAAATATGTGATCTTCGTTGGATTTAGGATTCCCTTCAATACTTCTTTATTCAGCCACATCAAGCACACAACCTTATTAGAATCATGCAACCCAAACTGAATAGACACGACGCATCACAAAGTTGGCTCTACCAAATTAACTCCAACTTCACAATTCTGATAGAACACATTTGGAACCTTTATATAATTATCTTTAACTCATAAATAAACATGAATACAAACACGCATATCCCAATGATAGGCGCAACTCAAGAAATAATGTAATTACGTCGGCTCTTCATAGATAATCTTTAGTCACTGTAACTACCATAACTGATTAACATAACTCAACTAAAACTTCATATCTGACTTGGCATTAATGCACATAGCATCTAGAACATGTATACACCATGGAAATAAAAATGCATAGCTCCAAAACATTTTTATTGATAATTTCATATAGAACACCGTTGTATATTATATGTTGTCATCAATGACAAACATACAATCAACTATTTGCACAGAGGAAAATCTCCAACACTTTGCACCACTTGTACAAAGTGGGTCCAACCTAGGGCTAAGGATAAAGTAAAGGACATTCAGAGTATCGATTGTGTGGCTAGCACATTGCCTCTAGCCAAAGATGTAAGATGTTTATTTTTCAAGGCATTGGGCCTAATCAACATGTGTCCTATCCGGGAAGTGGGACCTGTGGTTTATAAAGTTGTAGTTAGATAAACTATGGTCAGGTTAAATCAAATCCAAAGGCTAGAATTTTTCCTTAAAGAAAAGATGATCTATTGATTTCTCATTAAGGTATTGCGCCTGGGTGACACATGGTATTTCTGAGATCATGGGTCTCGGGTTTCAATTGGAAGTTAAACGGACTATAAGTTTGAGTTCATCTAACGGTTGGTGTTTTACCTCAAGGAAAAGATGATGGAAGGATAGTCTTCAAGGCATTGCACCTGATGGACACATGTCCAAGTTGATCATAGTTTTTGTCAACTATTGCTAGCCACACAATATGATGAAACGTTGTTAAAGAAAAAGATCAATGATCATGTTTTAAAGTTGTGATTTTTTGCAAAACAAGGCTGGTTGATTAGTTGAGCAGTGGATTCTCAAATTATGTGAGATTAATTACGGAATGTGTGGTCATATCAGAAAAATTTAATGAAAAAAAGGTTTACAAGATTGTGTACAAGGTTTCCTACTCGATGTTTCAATTGACATAATTCGAGAAGATTTTGAAGTAGAAGCAAGTTGCAACATTTTCATTCCGTCTTCCAGCATTTGCAAAACTGGTAAGTTATTCTATAATTTCACCTATTCATTGTGTGAATTTGAATTCCAATTGGGATTTTCAAAATTGTGAAGAAAACAGGGTTTATTAGCAAAGTCCAAATCTTTCTAATTGAGATACCCTAGTTTAGAAATGGCACCCCAAAGAGAACTCGTGACTAAAATAGATTGCCAGGAAAGGAATGTGTGTGATGATCTCTTGCAATAGTTACTTAGGTCTACAAATGATTCCACTAAGAATAAATAATTGGTACCAAAAAACCCCCGTTTAAAAATTGGGGAGGGTTTGTACGACAAGGGAAAATGGGTTAGAGATGCCAATATTGGCATGACTAGTTTATCATTATTCAAAGTAGCTTTCAATTAGAGAAATGCCTATGTCCCTGGAAGAAACATATGGAAATTTTATGTAGGGAAATTGGTAGTCACAAGAGTATCCATGGATATTGATCTGTTAATTCAAGTGGCACAAAAATATGATCATGTAGCTAGAGTGGTGAGGGATATAAATGGAGATGTTTTGATAAATGTCATAGCTGAAGAAATTTGATAAGTTTTTCAATTGAATGAACCCTCCATGCCACTGGATGAAATTAATTTTGATTCATTCAAAGATATTTACAAGGCTCAAAGGAATTACCTTAGAAATGGACCTCTACAAGAATTCTTCAACAAGAATGGAGGTTTGGTTGTATTAGGACCCAATACATCAGAACCAATCAAATTAGATTATTTCAATCTGAAGGGTAGAGGTGTCTACAGTGCTTTGAGTCAGATCTTTGGAGATGACAAAGAGACAAAAATTCCCATCTGTTACATGTTTATGATGGTTCAAATTCTTCATCCTCATTTAGCCATCATTTTTTATTTTGCAACTTATGTCGCTGATTTGATCCACAATGGTTTGATAGGCATTAACAATTGAAAGGGAGACAAACCATTTGGATGGTATTCTATGTTGATGCACATGTTCCTGTTTAAAGGTTCAAATTAATTTGAGAATCAAATATGGGTAAGAAATGCATGTCAAACTGTGTAGAACTGATTTATCATGGGATAGAAAAGAAGCCAGTTACAAATACATTTGATAGATGCTTTGCTTCAAGGCTTAGAGCCTTATTGTTTTCGGAAAACCCCAGGATCCCCAAATATTTGTTGAATCTCTTAAGACCAAATCAGTTTTCTCAAAGTATTAAGATAGTGCACAATTAGGGTGATGTTATTTTATATCCAGTCTTAATAGTATTTAGAGTATATGGCTTCAGAGGCACCCCATATGTACTCCCTTATCAAGTACCTCTCAAAATGGGTATTGTTGAGATAATAAGGTTGATTGGTCATCTACAGGAGGATGCTCTAACACAAAAGGGAAAAGGCATTATTTTTCCCACGATTACAATTGTACACTAGTTTGTCATCACCAAGGGTGGTTGGGTACAATGGATAAATATTCTGAGACTTATCATCTAGAAACCTCAGTAGCAAGATGTGTTGACCCTGAGGCATTTATAAATGACATGTTTGGAAAGAGAACAATGTGTTTAGAAATGGATCGCCAGTTCCATTTTCTTGAAAACATTGTTAGGAATGAATTCAACCTGCAGAAATAGGAAATTAGGAAAGAAAAATGGTTGGTCTATAACAAGACCCTGGATTTTGTGCAATGTTTCAATCAAGGATATGATCCATTGAAAGATTTCAATCCTTGGGAAAATAAAATTAATTCATTAATGACACTCTTTGAAGATATTATGCAAACATTAAATCAAAATAAATAGATTGTAACAAAGGCAGAACCAGAGAAGGCTAAGGCTATCTTAAGAAAATATACACATGCTAGGATTATCCCACGAGGGAAATATGTTCTACACCAGAAGCAGGGGTACAACATGCTCATGTCAAGAAGGGAGGTATCCCATAGAGGCCAAATTGCAGAATAAACACATGATAAGGAAGTTTCTACCTCAAGAGGGAAAAGCCCAATAAGTACTTATTCAGAATCACTACCCTCCCCAAAGAGACAAAGAACATAGGAAGAACGGCATCAATTAGAAAATGTTTATTGACCTTCTCAATCTCCTTTACACATTGATGATCAAGTAGTAGTAGAACAATTTCTACAAATGGGAAACATAGGGAGAATTTTTGTGACACATCAAGAGATGCAAGAGGGGATGCCTGAAGCTCCCAAACATGTTGAGATGGATCTAAAATTAGAAGAATTTTCTAGGAAAGAGTTAGACCCCATTACAAAGAAGGCTAGTGATGAGTTCATATCAGATGAAAAATTTGTGAAATCTAGAGCATTTATGCAATTCTTATGGAGAACTCATATTGAATAATTCAAGGAGAAATGTCAGAAGAAGTAGGAGGACCATCTTGATAGAGACATGAATGAAATTGAGGCCAAACTAAAGCAATAAATTCTATACAAGTTTGGGAAGGTCACCCCTAAAGAGGGAAGAACACTGATCAGGAAAAAAGGAATCCTCATTCTTCCACAATGGGACATTGCGGATGCAATTGTTTTTTATGCTATTAGAAAGGAGAAAAAAATTGTACATGCTTCACTATAAGTAGCTCAGCAAGAAATCAAAGGGATTAATTTCAGTTATGATCATGTTACATTAGTCATGTGGTCATTAAAGAGAGAAGAAGCATGAAGTAAAATGAAATTATCCCAACTGATTATTTAGGTAGCTTGTTAGTAAAAAGAGTTGGAGAAACTTCAGGGTTGGAAGCATCAAGCATGGTATTAGAGTCTACTAAGTTCAATATGAATGTGGTAGAGAGTGATGCTAAGGAAAAGTCAGATACTGGGATTAAAATGGAAGTATTTATTAAGGCATATAATGATTTGAATAAAAATATCATTGAGAAAGATATGATAATTTCTCATCTAACAGGATAGCAATCAATCCAAGAATATCCTCAAAGGATGATTTCTCAGGATCCTTACCAACCATCATCTTCTAGTCCCATTATCGAATTTCCTCCTTTCCCTATGCCATCTAGTTCCATTTTAGAAGTAGACCTCAACTATGAAAAGGATAAATTGGTAGCATAGAGGAGGAGATTGGAAGAAGTAATAGGAAGTTGGGAAGAAGAAAGCTCAAAGTTTTAGAGTGCACAATCATTGGTGCAAAAAAGGTATGAGGAAAAAGTGAGAGATACTGATTAAGGGGACTCCCCTTAATACCACTAGTACATGACAAAAACAAAGAGAAACAACAGAAATTTGCAAGAACAAAAAATTGGCTTCTTATTGGCTCCACAAATGTGAAATTACAAACTTTAGAATTACAATATCAAAAGCCACATGGGCATCCCTTACAATAATCT
>MU223818.1:3228773-3243188 GCA_018584345.1 Thuja plicata | reverse complement strand
AAGGATCACTCACTGATTGCATGATAACCCAATTTTGAAGGGTCACTGGTTGAGGGGACAGTCAAGGTCCAGATGATTGGGCCATTGGAGGACCCTAGTTCTTTATATTAATTGCTATTCAAATTGGGTGCATGGATTTCTTTTGAATTATCGGCTGCTATGTATCCTGCAACTGGATCCATAAATCTGCATATACTTCTCTAGGGTTGTAAGCCACTTAGGGATCAAAATAGAGAAACTAAATAAAAATTGTTCTTTGTCCTATTTCCTTTTAACAAAGTATCAACTGTCAATGATATAGTACATTTGATTCCCTAAGCTATTAATACAAATGGTGCCTAGCTAGAAGCTCATGGGCTATCCATTTGATAACCACAGTCAACATTTCAAAAAAATGGATATCCTTGAGCACAAGCACCAATAACATCAAATAATGGAGTTAAAGTACAGGCTAGGGCATGACACCAGTAGAATGCGGTCATTTCAGTGATAGAAATATACAATGGCATCATTAAACACATATGCCAGTAATATCAACAAACGTGAATCCAAACATTTGAATACAGTGAATCGATATCCTTGAGCACAAGCACCAATAACATCAAATAATAGAGATAAAGCACTGGCTAGGGCACAACACCAGTAGAATGCGGTCATTTCCGAGAGCAACTCCCTCAACAATAAAATGAAATGCATTTGAATATGATGCCAGAGGCTTGAAAGATGAAGAAATCACATACCTTCTCCCGCACTTAGATGTCGCTCCTTTTCTCCTACTCTCCAATCGAAATAAAAATGATGAGGCTGTTTCACTTTTTTTTTTTAATGTATACACCGAATCTGTCAGAATTTTGATGGTCAATTAAACACCCATCAGAATACCGACATCATCGGGGCCTATTACCAAAAAAAACACCAAATTCATAAGTAAAAGTTACCCGTCGGAAACTTTTGTCAAAATTTGGCCCCAAATGTAGTAGTGTCAGTAACACCAACACTGAAAGACAGGTTTAGTGCAACCCGATAGATAAAATTCACAAGGGAACTTGACGACACATTTTGTAGTGTAACCTGACATAGTAGGTTACAATGTAAACTAATGATACAGTTTACAAGTAGAAACTGATAGTATAAATTGACAGAGGAACCTGACAAGTAGATAACAAAGGAACCCGACAGATAGTTCATAGAGGAACCTGACAGGAAAACTACAGAGCAACCTAAGCACCAGCCTATCGAGAGACAATTATAAATCCCAAGAAATGTGGATCTGAATTCCACATCAGATAAAACACTTGTGTTTTATATTTAGCTTTTTTATTATCTTTAAATCCATTTCTTGAGGGACAAGAAATGTAATTGTAATTATTTTAATCAGTCTAACTGATTGAAAACATGCAAACTAGGAGATCAAGGTCAAGTTGTAAGCCTTTGATCATAGAGTTATCATTGTAATACGTGAAACTCATTTAGGTCAAACTCATTGTATAAATAGATGTGTAATCAATCAGAACAAGGTGATATGATTCTGATTATATCTGGAGACACTTCAATGGATTAGAGATAGAGTTTTATGCAGAGGGAAAAAGATGAAATAGGTTATCAAGAACCAGATTCAAGGCTACCGAGCAGAATAGAGGTATTGATCAATCACTATAGATGATACATTATATTGTGAACTTTAATGGATCTATACTTAGAAATTCTAGATTGCATATACTCAGGTCAATAAGTATTTTTGACTACATTATAACAAGTGTAGCAAATAGAAGAAATCCTTGAGAACGATGGATTTAAAAATCCTTTGTAAATATCTTAACTGAGTGCACACTAAATAGTGTTGCTAAAGATCTTAACAGAGTAGACCTTAACCAGTCTCTACATGTTACTCCTAACATGGTAAGATCATCATAAGTGATCAAACTTGTAAGCCTTAACTGGCCTCTTCCATTCTACAGATAGTGAAGTTTTGTGGGTTTCATCTACACTGTAGTTTTTACCTTCTAACAGGGGTTGTCTGCATTACCGAATCTTGTGTCATGTGTCAATACATTTCATGAATGTTTACATGCTAATTGAGTTTATGAATTGATATTACATGCATAAAGATAGAATAGCATATATGGTTGGTAATACAAGAAATTTATTACTAAAGGATAAAGGTTAATTGACTAAAAAATTTAAAGGGTATTGATTCACCCCTCCCCTCTCAGTACACACCATTCCATTATTTCCAACAATTGGTATCAGAGCTAGATCTCTTATTTGGAAAATTTTAAATATTTAAGAGAAAAGACCATATAATGGAAAGGTATAAGCTAGACAAGAGTATTAAGAATCAGAAGTTAGATATACATATCTTCTATGAACAATATAAAGAATCAAGAGTCAAGATGAGAGTGCTACTACATAAAAGGAAGGTAATGGAATCTTTTTGTAATGAAATAGACTATCATGAAGAAGAGATACATGATTTATATGAGTCATCAGATCTACATCTGCAATACATTAGACACATCTAAAGGAAGAATTACAAGTGTAAATGAAATCAATCAACATCTGGCTTGACAAGTGAAATAACTACAAATTGGTCAAGAGACACAAATGGTAAGAATAATTGAGGTTATGAATAATGCTAGACAATCTGAAGAAGAAAGAACACTGGCAATTGATGATAGAAGGAAGATCACTGAAAAGATACAAGAGAAAGAGTTAAAAATACAAAGACTTACTGAACATCATCATGAGATCACCAATCAGATTATTCTTATGATTCAAGAGGTAAACCGAATGAACACAATACTCAATAGAAAATTAGAAGCTATTAGTGAGATAAGGGAAGAAAATGAAAGACTAAAGCATGAAGTAAGAATTCAGCAACAACACAATGACATGATCAAGAGAGTTGAAGAAAGCACCAAAAGGATGGATGATTTTCTGGATGGACAAAGGAGAGTCAATGACAATACCATATTAGGGTATACCAAGAATGGAGAATAACCATACCAAGATGATCTAAAGAATGTCTACAAAAATCCAAAACCAAGAAGATATTCATGCAACCATTGTGGAAAACCAAGCCACACATCAAATGTTTGCAAGAGCAAACTGAAAGGTATTCCTAAATCCACATCTTCATTCATAGGAAATTGTTATCAATGTAACAAGAAAGGACATAAAGCATATGAATGTAAATAAGATGATACAACCAAATAAGGAAACCTACATGGAAAAATATTGTCCTACTTACAAAATGCATGGGTACACATCTCTTGAATGCAGGAAGAAGAAAAAGAAAGCAAGGAAGACTACAGAAAAATAAACTACGTATCAACCAAAAAGAGTCGGTAACTTGCATGTTTGGGATTACAATACATGAACAAACTACACAGTTTGTGGTAGATATGGACACATAGCTGCAAACTGCATGAGAAAATGGATGATAAAGTCTAGGAGATGGAATAACCCCGAAATGGCATCCTTACACTGTCATAAGGTTGGTCATCTAAGAAAACACTACAGAGACCGAGTGACAGAGACAAGCACTTTCGCCAATAGAAACACCATTGAAGACATCAGGAAGATGAGAAATAAAATGTGGAGGAAAACTAAAAATTATGATAATGCTAGACCAAGTAATGCAACTGGTAACACCTTATCCAATGGATCTAGTGGCATCACCACCCCCACCTAAGATGAACAAGTAAGTATGGAAATGCACTATACTAAGTTATACTTTACATCAGTTCCATTATACATAGTTAATATGCCAAACTAGCATGATTAAAGATGCACTATGGTATTACTTGTTATAAATCTGTGACTGCAATCCCATTAGTCAATACATACCAAGAATCATTGGTGTACATGTTAAAACCAAGTTAATCAATGTAACTTGAGACTCGTCGGTAATCATGTAAAATGCATTGAATTCTTTGCCACTTACCGAGCACCATCGATAAACCTATGAAAGGTCAAGTGACTTGTCACTTACCTCGAGCCAAAAGTTTGTGTGATACCCAAGCAAATCCATCTTCAAACATCGAGAAGTGGGTAGAGCATTAATTGCACCACTTAGGGCATCGTCTATAAATAGGGAGACGAAAAAGCTCATTATTCACAAATTGATTAAGAGTGAAACATAGCGAAGAGCATAGCAGAGAAAAACAGAGTGACCAGATTGCATAGCATTCCAAGAAGACTAATGACATTCATATGGATCAACAACAGCTATAGAAAGTTAAAGTAAGTAACTAAGGACTCACTAAGCTCACTGTTTGTTTTACAAAAAAGCCCTAAATTTGTGAAATCATGGAAACCACATCCCGTGTAACCAAGATCAAGAATGCTAAACATAAGAAGGTTAAATTAATCAAGAAATCCACTTTTGAAGAACCTAAATACAAGTTCTATCCAAAAATTGCTTCACAACCCAATGATATTGGTGCATTCTCAGGCATACCACCTAGGGTTTTACTGATTGAGGATGTATGATCATACATACATTGCAAGATCATTGAGATAGGAGATCTTGAGGTTGATCAAGCTTACAAGAAGCTTTGCACAAATGGAACCATCAAGGATGAGCATAAGCACATTGAGGTCAAAGGGCTAACAAATGCCCTAATTTTTCCAAAAGATTTTAAAACCGAGGGGATTTGGATTGTGCCAAGTAGGGTACACAACTGAAAGATGTGGCTGGATGAGCCAAAATAGATCACTAGGGATGTGGTACACGGTGTAACTGGTTATCCTATAGCTGACAAGGCCAAGGTACTTAAACATCCTCCTCACCCCGAGATTGACAAGATGACAGGTGCAGTATGGGATAACAGAGGATTCAAGGTTAACACGATCACCGATCTAGAACTAAAGTTTGGTTCATGTGTACTAGGGTACAAGATATACCAATCCAGAAGGTTAAATAGCATAGCATGTGGATCAGTTGACAGTGCCCATAATATTGTAAAGATAGTTCTACAATTGGATCTATCTGAGCTTCTATTGAAGCAGTTAGAGGAAAACATGGGGACAATCAAGTCTACAAAGTCTAATTCATGTAAGTTCGGATCACTTTTAATGGTATATTTTTATATTTCTAGAACTTCTTTGCATCCATCAGTAATGTCAATTGGGATACTACCCAACCACTGACAGTTTAAATCAGTGAATACATCAAGTCACTAGGTGACAATTTTACATCAGTCATGGCTGAATACTTCACTGGATTTAAGGAAAGAATGCATAAAAGGATGAGGATACCAGAACAACTGGTAGAAAAATACAAGAATGATATTTGTTTTATGGTGGATAACGATAACACCTTGATAAAAATAGTTGTACCAAGGATGAAATGGTTAGCACCACTTGACTATGAGATCAACATAGATCAAGCCACCAATGTTATTGAAGCATTGTTAAATGAACCATTGGACAAGTCACAACCAAGGTTTGGAACCTGTGAGGAAGCCAAGGAAAGAATAAAAATAGGCTTAGTTGTGAATAAAATTGACAGAAAGAAAGATAAAATGGTCAAGACACTGAAGAAAAATTTGTTGGTAGATGATGAAGAGTCAGAACAAAAGGATGACACTGAGGGAAAGTCACCCATTAGTGAAGAAGAACAATTGACTCTGAATCTAGAGATTTTGATGCACCACCACCAGCAGTAGAAAAGAAACCAAGGAATACTACTACATCAAGGACTAGAAGTCAAACAACTAAAGATGCAATCTCATCACTAGTCAAAAAGGGACAAGTGAGGACTTATAAAAGGAAGCCTCAAACTGAGAAAAAGGCATCGACGAAAAGAAGAAAATTCATCAGATTCAAGGAAGATGTAGAAGTCACCGAACAAGAAGAACAACCTGTTAAAAAAAATTCCTACTACAATTGATGAGGTATGTGCATCAATCATGAAGTCAGGTTCAATAATTGAGACTAAGATTAGGAAATGGCTAACAATGGATCCCGAGGATCAAAACAAAATAGAGGAAGCCAACATCTCAATGATGAGTATATTCAAATATGTACCAATACAGTTTGAATACAAGATGCCTAAAGAACTTCTAGAAAGACTATCAGCAAGGTGGAAATTCACATTGAATTCAAAAAAATAGATAAGGGAAAGAACCCTAGTTTCTATTATGCCACCTGAGTCCAAAATGGAAGAAATTGAAGAAATGATGAAGTTACATTCCAAGAGGTTCTCAGCAAAATTGAGAGCTTACAAAGTCCTACAGGGAAACTTTATTGATCTTGACAAAGCAAGTGAGGATACTTGGAGGCAAATACTCGATGTACCTAAAAAGGATACAAGCCCTGAGAAAGTATTAGCACTCAACGACAAGCCTCACAATGAAGAAACAGAGGATATATCAAGCCTAGAGTATATTCTGATAAATGATGATGAGGATGTCACTCAAACTGAATTGAATACAGAAGCAAGCAAGGCAATGGATGAAATTCCTCATATTCTACAATCATTAGGAGATACTACAGATGATACAATCATGGATACAAATATCATTGATATCACCAGAGATGATCCTCCAAATGAGGTAAAGATAGATAAAGATGTTACTATTACCTCTGAGAAGCCCAAAGAATAGGACTCAACTATAGATGTTGCACAGGTAAATATATTGGGCCAAATGCCATTATTGATACAAGCTATGAATTTCATCTCACAAAAGGAGAACTCACCTGAGCCTGATGCAAGCATACCCAATGATAAGGGTGAAGAGGAATAGAACAACACAACTGATGAACAGAATAAAGATGGAGAGAAAAAAGAAACCAATGAAGAACAGAAAGAAATAGAAAGAGAACAAAAAGAGAAAGGTGAAGTAGAGAAGCAAGGTGATTCCACTCCCAAGGATACCAAATGAGATGTTGTAGATAAGGCTAAGGTTGATGTGGAGACGTTCACTCCCAACTGATAGGTAGACACTGAGAAGAAGGATAAAGGTACACATACTCCAAATCCTTAACCAAGAACATCAGACCAAGCAAAGGAACTTGCTATGGTACTGCATACAGGTCCCTCCACAACACTTTCAAAGAAGAATAAGAAGAAAAAGAACAAGAATCTAGTCACACTTGTAGAGATTATTGAAAGACCAGCCTATGATCTGAGCACATTGGATCCAGAGGCACTTACAAACTATGCAGAACTTTATAGAAGAAAAGCTATCCAAGATAAGCTTAAAAGGAAACAAAGGACACACAAGTACTTGAAACAACAAGGGATGTACTTCAACAGATAGTACTTGATACACACATTGATCAAAATGCATCTATCATTGATCAACTAGTCATTCTTACCAAAGCCATTACATCACAAAATATGGATGTAGAGAAGGTCATAGAAGAACGTGTAGAGAAAAAGTACCAGTACAAATTGATAGAGAAAATGATCAGCCAAGAAGTGGCCAAAAACAAGGTAAAAATATTTGAACTAGTAAATGAATTAGAACCAATCATTTCAAAAGCTATAACCTAAATTCAGAAGTTAAGCACATTCGAGCACTTCACTAAAGAAAATAGTGAAAAGATTGCAAAAATAGATGCAGATCTTACTGCTAGTGCACAAGGTCTCTCAATGACTAACAATGCAATCAAGTTGCATTATAAAAAGGTAATGGAAGAAAAGAAGTTGAGACTTAAGATTAAAGAGTCAGAATCCAAGTTTAGATATGAGGTAACCAAGCTACAGGCTCTACTTCTACCCAATCTCACACTACTGCAACAACATATGACTACGGCCAGACAATTGATTGCCACCCAAGAGATGTCTATCAAAGACAGCATCTATGATATGCACACAAGGATTACACTGGAGCACATGGCTTTGGAACACCTTCAAGAAATATGGGAGAAGATGATGGAAGACATGAATAAATCACATTCCCACATTTTTGACAAGTTTTAAGTAATTACACCTTTGCCCTTACTATCAAAAAAAGGGGAAAATGATATGATAAAAGGGTAAAATGATATGATAAAAGGGTAAAATGATATGATAAAGGGGGAAGCTAAGGTGAAAAGGGAGAATATTGTAAAGGAAAGTGTACATACATATACATATACTATACTAAAGCATACACATAGGGGGAGCCATAATGACAAGGTGAACACATGGTGTACATACTAAACATTTTAGTTTTTGCACATATCAATTTTTTATACTAATGTCAAAGGGGGAGATTGAAGACATATTTTTCCATTAGTATGCAAAGGAAAAAAGTTTTGAACCATTGGTAACACCAATACTAAAAGACAAGTTTAGTGCAACCCGACAGAAAAACTTCACAAGGAAACCTGATGACATATTTCATTATGTAACCTGATAGAGCATGTTACAATGTAAACCAACGAAACAGTTTACAAGTGGAACCCGGCAGTCTAAACCAATAGAGTAACCTGACAGTATAAACTGACAAATTATTCCGACAAAGGAACCCGATAAGAAGATAACAAAGGTGTTAGGAATAACAATCCACAAGACAACTGAGAGGGGGGTAAATCAATTGTAATATAGATTATTAAACTTTAAATATTATAAACCAAAATTGCAATTCAAATGATAACACAGTAAATGCCAACACCATAACACAATACTTGTTGTCGAGGAAACCTTGTTAAAGGTAAAACCCCAGTGGGAATTAGCACCCATAAATAATATACTGAGAGTATAGTATCCCTGTTAAAATATTTAACCCTGTTAGGATCTTATTAAAATATTACAGTACACAGTCCCTGTTAGGAGACAGACCCTGTTAGGAGTCAAAGAAAAGTAGTAGGCTCACTGCCCAGGCATACTACCCAAAGAAGCTTAAAACTTCCCTCAAGGATTCATAATCTGAATAAGTGTATATAACATATATACAATCTAGTGAACTGTTTGATAGTAACTATCTTTTCTTGGTCAGTTCCAATGAAGTATAATAATCAACTCTGCTCTACATCCAGCAATCAACAAGCCTTGCAACTTCCACAATTCTATGTCTTTTCAATCTCTACCACATCTTTCCAAAAGAAAAGATCTCACATATATACCCTCTTACAATAATTCTATAGGTCAGCCAATTAAGCTTTCCCAATATACAACCAATTGATTAGGTCGGCCAATTAAGGCTTTCCAATATAAAAATAATTATATAACCCCTTGCTAAGATACACACGGTACCTATAACAATTAAACATCAAATACAATCCATCACATATACTTCTAGATCTGCAATCCATGCTAATAATTAGTTTTACATGCTACATGTCTGAAGTCATGGTGCAAGGGCACCTTGACCGCGGAACATTTATTGCTATATTTAATTCATTATAGAACCTCATCGAACCATGTTTAGAAAATTTTTATTCCTTTCAATGTAATGTATTCAAAAAGACATTATACGATATTTGTAATCAAGATTCCAAATGGGAATACTAATAGACACGGGTAGTTGAATGGTTTGTAACTGTCAAAGAATTATCCTTAAATAGACACTAATGTAATTGAACAAGAGAGAGAAGAGGGAGTCGAAAGAGAAGTCACGGATAGAGAGTGAATAGAAGAGAAAATCCAAATGGCTCTCTGGCGGCAGCCATAGAGCCATTCATTTGTCATTTTAGACATGATATTAATGGAGTTTATTATATTTATCGCTATCAGCTTTTAGTTTCATAACTGTTTCTATATTTCAGGCTTCTCTTTATTATCTAGTAGTCAAGATTAAAGAGTTCATTTTGTTCAGGAATTGGTTGTGAGGTTTCATTGTTTCTGGTTATAATATATTTCTATGTTTCTCGGTTTCAATTCTTTGGTGAAAGAACATGACAGTAATATGTTACGGGTTCTTGAGTTTTAATAAGCAATAATAAAGAGTATACTTTGTTTATGTTTGGGTTATGTGGCAGTCCAATTTAGGAGGGAAGAAATGGCTCGAATGCATGTTCTTATGACAGTCTGAGTGGGACGATGATGGAAATAGTTTCACTGACAGCGAATTGATTCAAGATCCATAATGGTTTTCAAACTTTGTTACACCAACCTGCATTATCTACAAATGAAACAATTATCAGGAAGTTGATTGACTGATTTTATGCCATGTGAAAACCATGTTGTGAATGTCACCTTGGAAGAGGCCCAAAAGAGATTTACCTGTCAAAGTATTTCTGTTCGAATTGTTGTAGAACCTGAGGAAAATGTTTCTACAATTGTTTTGAAAGACCAGTCAAAGTTATTGGGTTATGAGCTTGGTCTATGAAGAAGGAAAAGGTGGGGAACATGTATAAATGTGCATAACTGTGTTGAGATAGAGCTGCAAGGCATGCAAAAGCCAGCGAAGGATTAGTGAAGGTAAATTGTATGTTGGTGAGATTGATATCAAAGTGGATATTTTTTTTTATATTAAGATAGTTTAAACACATACAATTAAAAGGTGGTATCAGAGTCTGAAATATAGTTACTCACACCCCCCATAACATATACAGTTACAAAATTGGGGGAGTGAGACAAATTTTACTACATTCTATACTATGTAGTGTATAGAGGACTATTTATACTGATCTATACTATTGTATTATCAAGATTACAAAAATAAAGTACATGTCCATAATATTCAGAACTACTAGTATCTATTCCCATCCATCATTCTAGTGAATATTGTCCACCCATGACCTTTCATATTGTGAAGTCCCCTATTCTCAGGATGCTTCTGGTTCATTCACTGAATAGTCCACCTATTCATTCTGGGTGCCCGCATTGTCCACATGTTCTCTAGGAACAACCTGACCTTTATTCAGAAGATTGTTTAAGTCTTCCACTTCATAAGGTGCCAGAAAACTTTGGTGATCAACAATGTATTGAGCAGCTTGTATCTCATCTTTATGTATCAGTAAGTTTCCCTCCATCAGCATCATAAACTTGCTTTTGGGTATGTTGAGCACCATGGATACCTGTTTCATCATATGAAATGTGTGAGTTTAAGGTTAAACTCAGTAGGTTTCCTACTCTCCATCTGAAAAATCTCTCTATTCCGGTCCTTCCAAAGAAACCACAAAATTTCACATGTCAGTGTAAACAAAAATAGTTAAGTTTGGAGTCAAATAATTCAACATAGCCAGCAAGAATTTCACACCAAGTGATACTAGATTTGCAATTTCATAAACACGAGGAACCAAGAAAAATGGACCAAACCTTGCGTGCATAAAAGCATTCAAAAAAAAGATGCTCAAAAGTTTCAACAGAGTTACACAAGCTGAAAATAATAGGGTTTAAACCAATGGATGATAGAACTTGACCCACAGCAAGTTTCTTGATCAAAACCAACCATCTAAAGAAAAGTTTCTTGGGTTCGGCTTTGCTTTTCCAAAGATACTAAAAAAATAATTTCCAATTGGAAAAGGGATTGAAATGCCCCCAACACTGGGCCACATGTGTGGTGATAGAGGGTTACTTCTTTAGAATGTGATACAGTTGTTTATAAATAGATTCACATAGTAGAGTACCATCTTTCCATTTGCATTTTTTGAGGTATGTTACCAAGTTAATTAGTTCCCATTTAATATCTCCATTAAATTCTTTTTTATGAGGGTATATATTTTCTTTTGAGAAGCAAGGATACTAAATTTGGAGCTAATGCACTCCCAAGTCCCTAGGTGCCCATCCATCAAAATTTCCTATACAGTCGAGATACCTTTCATAATCCAACATTTGGCAAAGTAGCTTTGAGTAAGGGCCAATGGTTTCCCATTATAACACAGCCCCCATCAAATTGATCTATTTATAACAGCAAAGAGAGGAGGACCCCCAATAGCACCCCTTTTTGAAATACCTTGTCTCACCTGAGTCCATGCTTTCCAAAAGGACTAGAATAATTTTAAGCCAAATAATCTGATCCTGTATTCTCCCAAGATCTTATCACATATTTGGATATCTTTCCACTGCTTCGCTTTTCTGATACTTGATTTCTCAATATTTTTCCTAATAAGTATTTTCCATGGTTCATTGCCCCATAGAGATTTAATAATCCATTTGGCTGCCAGAGTAGCTCCATGTACTTTAATATCTTTCAGCCCCAACCCTCCATGATTTCTCTCCTGATAGCACCATTCCCATTTCACACAATGCTTCTTTATGTTCCCTTTACCATCTGACCAAAGGAAGTCTCTTAGGATCTTTTCTAACATATTGGTTTGGGTATTTGAAAACACCCATGTCGATGCATAATAGATATGATGGCCAGATAATACCTTGTGAACAACTTGCATCCTCCCAGCAATTGATAGCATCTGAGTCTGCCATTTGATGTGTTTTTTGTTTATTTTATCATATATCCAGTCCCACATGTTCCCAAAATTTAGAGAAGGGTATCCCTAGATACCTAAAAAATTTGTTTGGCCTAGCCCACTGCCATCCTTTACCCTCTAGCCATACCGGGGGTTCATTAGACCAACCTAATACTGTGGATTTATGATGAGAGATTTTAGATCCAGAGGCTTTGCAAAAAATTTGATCCTTTCAAGAGCATGGTCAAAATTACTTTCTGACAGGCCTAGAAAGATTGTTGTATCATCTGCAAATTTTATATTTATTATTTCTTCACTGTTAGAGAGAGAGATGCCCTTGATTGGAGGGCCCATGTTATGTGCTCTTAGAATATAATACATAGCATCAGTTGCAATAACAAATAAGGAAGGAGGTATTGGGCATCCTTGTCTAATAGGTCTCTAAAGATTTATTGGATCATATAATTCCCCATTCACATCAATGATCATGGAAGTATTGTTGAGATTGTTGAAACGCAATGCAACCAAGATCACCTGCATGCAAAGAATATTACACAGAAGAAGAAGACAGAAGAGAGAAGGATCTAAGGCGGCCAAAAAGCCAGAGGAGACATCATGTTGAAAAGAATGATTTCTATATTATCAACATGATGTCTCCTCTGGCTTTTTGGCCACCTTAGATCCTTCTCTCTTCTGTCTTCTTCTTCTCTGTAATATTCTTTGCATGCAGGTGATCTTGGTTGCATTGCGTTTCAGCAATCTCAACATGGTATCAGAGCCATCTTGCTGCCGGTTGTTCATAGTTTATTGAAGCTTAGAGGGTTTGAGGGTTTCAGAAGCTTTTTCGGCTTCTCTTAGTGATTCTGGGGGGTCTCTATTTTTGCAGGCACTTTGGGCCCAAACGGACACCACCATTGTGTTTGGAAGGCCCAAAAACCCCAGAAACCATATAAGGCACGTCCGATTTGGACACCGGGGCCTCAGGGGAATTTTTTCGGGCCTCCGAGGGCCGTACAGACACGCAAATCGATGCAAAAATAAAAAAAAAATGTGTTTTTTGCATTTTTATAACGCGCGTAGTGGTATTATATTGGCGCCACCGTCGGGCCGCCACCGCACCACCGCGGCCCGGCCCCCGGCGGCGCACACCCCTGTTTTTTTCACCGCCCGCCGCCTCCTGTTCTGCGGGCTCTGATTTTCGCCACCCGCGGTGGCTCCCCTCCAGCGCGGGAACTCGCCGCCCACCGGCGCTCAGCGGGGCCCCCACCACTCGCCGCCCCCACAGCCCAGCACCCGCCTACCAGCAGTCCTCCGCTCGGCTCCTCCGCCGCCCATGCGGCCGCTCCACCAGCATTCCACAGCTCCGCCGCCGCCCAGAGATGCGCGCCACCGGCGGCGCTGTTCCAGCCCCCGCGGGCTCTCCATTGTAACCGCGTAGTCATATGACCACCCAGGGGCTACGGCCCAACCCCCGGAGCACGCCATGCGTCCGGGGGCTCAAATTTTTTAGCCCCTGGGGGCCCTTTGTAGTCCTTTAGGGCATTTTGGACCTACCTAGATGTTTTTCTCTCTATAGGGAGCATACGAGGGTCTTTTTCTGACTTCTATATACCTTCGGAAAGCTCTTTCCGAGCACTTTCCGATGGTGGAGGTTAGAGGTTTTGGTTCCACCGTTTCAATAGCGATTTTTGCTGTTGAAGTCCGATGTCCTGTTTTGCCTTCCGGGAGTCATATCTGGCTCATCCGGACTCCTTTTTCAGAAAATGAGATATCGTCAGAAAGCTGATTCTGTGTACTTTTTAGTGGAAGAGGTATTTCTTCTAGATTCTACTCCAAGTTTTTACTCCTCCAAGTTATGCAGTTTATGCCCTCTGGTGGTGTGCTTGGTTCTACAGGTCCGGGGATCTCTTCTTCTGGTTTCTTAGTGCACTCTACTCTCTGACATCTGAGCTTGCATGCTCTTTCTGATGCATTTGTATTCTGTAAACGCACTAAGATACAGTGCCCTCTTCTGCTTATTTGGGATCTTGTACACCTGGTTCAGTTTTAGTACTTGCACTCAGTTATAAAGTGCCATGGGGGGATTCTGATGCATATGCCTTAGGCGCATCTACTTTTGTCAAGTGA
>MU223818.1:3169639-3216742 GCA_018584345.1 Thuja plicata | reverse complement strand
AAGTAGCATGGGACACAAGTAGACCAATCACCATGCAAATAAGTGAATTCATTGAATCACTTGGTACAGACTTTGACAATGTAATGCATGAGTACTTCAAGACCATTAAGGAAATGCTACAAGCTAGAAGTAGAATTCCTAAAAGTCTAATAGAGGAATACAAAGAAGATATTTGTTTTATGGTGGATACAGATTTCACCTACATTCAAGTTGTAGTTCCTAGGAAATCATGGCTTGAAAAGCTAGATTATGAAATCAAAACTGGATTAGCAATAGAATGCATTCAGGCATTGTTAAATGAACCTGTTGAAAAAAAACAACTGAGATTTGGTACCTATGAGGAAGCCAAACTAAAGATTAAATCAAATCCTATTGTCAAGAAGGTTGTAAAGTAGTCTAAAAGAATGGTCAAGAATCTGAAAAAGAACTTGAACATATCTTCTGATGGAGAAGAAGAAGAAGAAGAGGGTAAGGAGGAACAATAAAGTAAGGAGGAAGACACAGAGGAACAAATTCCCATTGGTAATATAGTAGAGACAAATGAATCAGAAGAAGAGAAATATGATTCACCACCTCCTCCTCCAACTAAAAAGGCTAGAACTAGAAGCCAAATAGCACGAGATGCTATTCCCTCTCCCATGGTAAAATGGAAGGTGTACAAGAGGCAACCTGCACCTACAAAGGCTAAACAACCAGCTAGGGAACCTGCAAAGAGGAGAAAATATGTTCAGATAGATGAAGAATTAGAAGATTCAGCAATGGATTAACCTAACACTGTCAGACTAGAAAAGGAAAAAGCAAAGCTTACATCACCATCTGATGACATTGATAGCATATGTAAGTACATTTCTAAGGCTGCATCTGTTAGACATCCAAAAATTAGGAAATGGTTACAATGGGATACAGTAGAAAAAAATAAGATTGAAGATGCACTTATTGCTAAAATGTGCAAACACTATTATGTCCCACTGCACTTCACTTCACAAGATGTTCCACAAGAACTTATTGATAAGATATCCTCAAGATTCACTTTTGCACTCCACGAGGAGAAGAGAGTAAGAGAAAGAGTACTAGTCTCTCTTATGCCTCATGAATCAACAAGAGAGGAAATCAATGAAGTCATGAAGAAATACACAAAGAAATTCTCACCTAAACTGAGAGCTTACAAATTTCTTCACGAGAAAATTATAGAGCTGGAAGAAGACAGTCATAAAACATGGAGTAAGATAATAAATCTCGATGAGAAAAGCAGTCCTGAAAAGGAACCCATCAACAAAACAGGTAACTCAACAGTTGAGTTGGAGAGTGAAGAGATAAAGATAACAGGCCAAAAACAAACAGATGATATAAATGAAGATTGATCAAAGGATGGCAAAGATGATCAAATACCCGAAAGCCCCATCCACATTAACTTGGAGGATGAAGAAGTTACCAAAGAGGAACTTTTAATAAAGGGTAACTTAGATGTTGATATGAATGATGATTCATCGTTAGACAACATTGTCGATACCATAACAGGAAAAGACCCTGCAGCAGAGCTTCAAAAAGATGAAAACATCAAAGCTAATAAGGGTAATACCGATGAACAGGACATAGCTATTGACACTGCAACTATCAATACGCTGAAAAATATTCATATATTAATAGATGCTATTGATATACAGTCAAGCAAGGATAAATCATCTAAGAAAGATGCTGACATACACAAGGATATGGGTACCGATGAAAACCAAGGTGCATCCAACACTTCTAAGGATACAGACACTGAAATGAAGGATGCAACCGATGAGTAGAAGAATGTATCAAAATAACAAAGCAAAGAGGTAGATAAAAAAAAGGATAATACACTGGAAAAGGTTGAAGAGAAAGATAAGAGTGAGGAAGTCAAGAGAAATGAGGAAATAAAACAAAAAGAAGATTCATCTGTTGATACACCCAAGGTACATGAGGAGACGTCTTCACCAAACCAACCAGTGAACACTGAATAGGTACAAAAGGATGCCTCATCCTCTCGACACTCACCAACTAAATCAACTTAGTCTCAAGCCTTACAAATGGTGGTACATCAATCTGCCACCCAGCCAAAGAAGAAGAAAAAGAAAATAGTAAAGAAGGATATATTGGTTGTGACACTTGATGAAGTCATTGAAGTTCCAAACTGGGACATTACCACTTTGGACAATGACAAACTTCAAGAGTTTGGAGTGCTCTATCAGAGGAAAGCCATACAGAAGAAGATGATCCAAGAACATAGGGAAAACATGGTGCTTGACAAAGCCAAAGAAATACTCCAACAACTTGTTCCTGAAGTGAAACTTGAAGAAAATGCTTCAGTTAAGGAACAAATTGTTGTTCTTACCGACACTATTACAGAGCAAGGGATAGAAGCTGACCAAGCAATAGAAGAGCAGGAAGAAAAGAAATATCAATTCAAGCTAATTGATAAAATCAGCCAAGAAGTGGCACTGAATAAGGTAAAGCTCTCAAAACTCAGTGATGAATTAGAGCCAATGATTACTGAGGTAATCACCTTAGTTTAGAAAATATGCACACTAGAGAAATATGGAAAAGTGAACAGTGACAAACTTGCAGAAATTGACTCAAATGTCACAAAGAGCGCACAAAGCCTAACCTCACAAATTGATAGCATAAAGGCACATCATGACACGGTCATTGAGGAAAATAGGCTAAGACAAGAAATATGGGATGCGGAGACTCAATTCAGAGGTGAGATCACTGAACTACAAGCACATATTCTACCAAATATTACAATTCTGCAGCAACATATTTTTGAAGCAATAAATCTGATAGCAACCCCGGAGATATCTGTAGTAGACAACATCTATGATATCCATGTAAGGATTTCACTAGAGCACATGGCTCTAGAAATGCTAAAGGAGAAATGGGAGAAAATGATGGAGGAAATCAAGTCCTCGCATTCCCACCTTTTTGAAAATTTGTAAGTACCTTTGCCTTTAGAATCAAAAAAGGAGGAAAGGCAATGTATATAGTTATGTACAATACATATATCAGTATACACAGGTGTACATACTAATACACTCAGTATGTTGCACATATCATGTTTTTGATACTAATGTCAAAGGGGGAGATTGATGATATTATTTTTCCATTAGTATACTCGGTGAAAAACATTGACAAAGCATTACCGGCAAACAGCAAGCATCACCAGCAAACCACAAGCAGTACCGGTGAAATGCAAGCATACCCGACAGAACAAAGATTTTGAGAAAAATGCTAAGTATAAAAGTGACAAGCATCATCGACGACCACAAGCATCACCGGTGACCACAAGAATTACCAGCAACACAGTTTTCAGAACTAACCTGACAGGAACAGAAAAGGCATACCCGATGACAAGTTCAAGAAAGGAACACCGACGACTAAGAAAAATGACCATCAGAACCGACAGACAGATCAAGAACCCACAAATTGTGGATCTAATTTTTACACGATGGATAAAGCAATGTAATTCTATTTATAGAGTTTTATTTTGTTTTAAACCATAATTTGATGGTCAAGAAAGCTTTATGTAAATGCTTTAAAGCATCCTAACGGATCTAAAGCATATCTAACTGAAGATCAAGGTCAAGTTGTAAACCTTGGATCTAGAGTTAACTCGCGATGCATGAATCAAGAATTGAACCTAAACTAGTATAAATAGATGTTCATACTCAATTGTGAGTACAAGAATTCTTATTATTGATAGCCACAAAGAGCATCTAAAGAGAAGAAGGCAGAATTCATGCAAAGATCAGAAAAAGAGTACATCAGTTTTCAAGAACACATAGAGGCTACCGACGAGCAGATAAAGGTATTATTCAATCATGGAAGGATGATTACAAATATGTATGAAGATTTATAGGATCTGTTATCAGCAATTGAATATTGCATTTATCATCAGATCAAAGACTTATGTAGTTGCATTCTAACAAGTGCATCACATCTAAAATCCTTTTGTAGAAGGTGGACTTAACCGTTCTTTCCAAATCTCTTAACAGAGTGCACACTTAACAGTATTGCTAAAGCTTCAAATGAATTAGATCTTAACAGGTCTCCACTTTAATACTCCTAACAGGGTAGGTCATCAGAAGTGACCAAATGTAAGCCTTAACTGGCCCCTTCTTATCTGTAGATAGTGAATTTTTGTGGGTAACAATCCCCACCACATTTTTTACTTCCTTAACAGGAGTTTTCTGCGATATCATATCTTGTGTCATGTGTTATCTATTTTCATGAATGTTTCTATTATTGTTACATATGAAAAGAATGTATGATATGATTACATATGCATAAAGAAAGATGAACAGTTAGATAAGATAAAATACAAACTGATGACTAAGGGTTAATGGGATAACCAAGAAAAGTTTTAGAGGTATTGATTCACCCCTCCCCTCTTAGTACATCATCTCAATATAGTTCCAACACGAAAGACATTTACCTGTTGAAGTATTTGTGTTCGAATTCTTGTAGAACCCAAGGAAAATGTTTTTGTGATTGTTTTGAAAGACCAGTCAAATTTATTGGGTTATGAGCTTGATCTAAGAAGAAGGAAAAGGTGGTGAACATGTATAAACATGCATAACTGTGTTGAGATAGAGCCACAAGGCATGCAAAAGCCAGTGAAGGATTAATGAAGGTAAACTGTATGTTGGTGAGATTGATATCAAAGTGGATATTATTATATCGATTTAATGCATTATTATGTGAAGTTGGAAGTATTATTATTGGGAATAATAAAAGAATATGAGCCTCTAATGAATGTAAATGAAGAAAGGAAGGATAATATACATATTTGAAGACCACGTTGATTCCCTCTGCATTAATTTGGCCACTAGATAGGTCTCCTCTAGAATATACGCCATAGCTCAAGTCACCAATAATCACACAATAATAGAACTCAACCCATTATTCCAACATATGTCAATTGTCCACTGGTAAGCTCGCTTCATCTGAAATATCTTTGCCAGAAAGATATACCTGAAACACAGAGACCTACTCTGTCTAGTATCACAGTTATAGTCTAGAAACTAGTCTTTGCCAAATCAACTATAACATCTGCAATATGAAACATAAATCCAAGTGACCTTAGACATAAATTCAAGACACATCCTTCTTCATATATCCAACTTTGATCATTCTGAATCATCCGTACAATGTTCGTACACTTATGTCAGTCAAGTAACCAGTCTTTCTTCTCCATAATAACATATGTTTACATCAGTGACAAAACATGAATATCAACAGTATGATCAGTACCAAAAATTGATATCATCCAACAAAAGTAACCCGACAGAAATTTCATAGAGGAACCCGACAGGCAAACTACAGAGAAACCCGAGCACCAGTCTACTAAGAGACAGTTATAAATGCTAAGAAATGTGGATCTTACTTCCACATCAAATAAAAAACTTGTGTTTTATATATAGCTTTTTTATTAGCTTTAAATCCATTTCTTGAGGGACAAGCAAACTAGGAGATCAAGGTCAAGTTGTAAACCTTTGATCATAGAGTTATCATTGTAATACGTAAAAATCATTTAGGTCAAACTCATTGTATAAATAGATGTGTAATCAATCAGAACAAGGTGATGTGATGATGATTGTAGCCATAGACATTTCTATGGATTAGAGATAGAGATTTATGCAGAGGGACAGCAAAAGATGAAATAGGTTATCAAGAACCAGATTCAAGGCTACTAAGAAGAATAGAGGTATTGATAATCACTATAGGTGATACATTATATTTTGAACTTTATTGGATATGTACTCGTAAATTCTAGATTTCATATACTTAGGTCAATAAGTATTTTTTACTACATTCTAACAAGTGTAGAAAATAGAAGAAATCCTTGAGAAAGGTGCATTTAACAATACTTTGTAAATCTCTTAACCGAGTGCACACCAAACAGTGTTGCTAAATCTCTTAACAGAGTAGACCTTAACCAGTCTCTACATGTTATTCCTAACAGGGTAAGATCATCAGAAGTTATCAAACTTGTAAGTCTTAACCGGCCCCTTCCATTTTGTAGATAGAGAAGTTTTGTGGGTTTCATACCCATCGTAGTTTTAACCTTCTAACAGGGGTTTTTTGCATTACTAAATCTTTGTTTCATGTGTCAATACATTTCATGAATGTTTACATGCTAATTGAGTTTATGAATTGATATTACATGCATAAAGATAGAATAGCATATATGGTTGGTAATACAAGCAATTGATTACTAGAGGATAAAGGTTAATTGACTAAAAGTTTTAAAGGGTATTGATTCACCCCTCCCCTCTCATTACACACCATTCCATTATTTCCAACAAGTAAATGGTGTCACTTCTACAAAAATTCTTAGACTAGAAGGGAATAAGAAAATGGCAAATTCAGAGGATAAATCTGCAAGCAAGCCAAAGGAGTCTGATTAACTTGTTTCAAATATTCCTCAAATTTACTTGGATACTAATGTTGTTAGTACTTCTTTGAGGGTTGTGGATCCATTTTTCCTAGGGTTGTGGATCCATTTTTCCTAACTTTATTTATAAATAGTAAGATGTTAAAGAATTGCATGATTAATTTTGGAGCATCTAACATTGTCATGTCTACAGAGGTAATCAAGTCAATAAGATTGAAGGTTAATACTCCCCATGGAAGGTGTCAGGTCATTGATTCTAGAGAAGTGCATATTATTGGTACTATCAAAGCCTTTCCTTATAAGTTGGCTGCATACGCTGGAAAAGTACTGACAATGAGTGTCTTAGTCATGGACATTCCTCCCCAATATGGAATGTTGTTGTCAAGAAAATAGAGTGATTCAATGTGGGGAAGTATTCAGTATGATTTATCTTTTGCCACTTTCAATATTATTGGTGAGAATATCAAGTATCTCGAGAAACCAGAACTCCTCATATCATTGAGGAAGATGAAGTTGATAACATGAACTATTTTCTGGGCACTGATATTGGTTGTTTCCAACTGCAGGGGAAAAAGGTTGAAGGGAAGCTTCAACCTATGCTATTTTTTTAAGATAAAATTAATTTATTAGACCAAATTAATTTATGGGTTATGTATTTTGATGGTGCTAGATCTAGGGAGGGGGCTCGTGCTAGAGTTTTATTGATAGCTCCCACTAGTAAAACTTTCAAGTTCTCTTTCACACTGTTGTTTGCATGTGCAAACAATGTTGCGGAGTATGAGGATTTTTTAATAGGATTGAGGTTGGCCTCAAGGCATGGGATAATAATTCACAAAGTGATCAAAGATTCTAAACTGGTGGTATCTCATATCAAATCCAAATATGCTTCAAAGAACCAAAGATTGAAGCAGTACAGAAATGTTGTCTGGGATGAATTGGAGAATTTTGATGCATTCGGTATTGACTAGATGGACAAAAGCCAAAACAAAATGGAATAATTGCTAGAAAATATTTCTTTAAGGCCAAGAGACATTACATTTTCTAGAATATCTAAAATAGAGGTTCAATCTAGGCCTTCTATACCTTATAATATTGAAAGCTGGTAGGTTTTTAAAGATGATGTAGATAATCTGAGATTTTTGCATTATGAAATTGACTTTGGAAACAAAGAAATGGATTTCAGTGGGTGTGTGGAAACTTTGGATGGAAAAGATATAATTGTTGGTAAGGAAATCCTACACTTGAAATCAAATAAAGTTCCAAAGGGATTAGTTGTGCTTGAAAGAGTCTTTGATAATAAAGACAAACCCTATTCTACTAAAACTGTAAACAAACCAGAGGATTTGGAGAAAGTAAATGTAGGAACGGATGAAGTTCCTAAAAAATTATTTATTGGAAAGAAAATGTCTCCTCATGTGAAAAGGAATTCGATTGATCTCTTTAGAAAATACAAGGAGGTTTTTCATGAACTTATGATGATCTCAAAGCATATAAGGAGGACTTATTCCAACATGAGATCCCTTTGAAAGAAGAGGCTAATCATTTCAGACAAAAGAAAAGACCTATAAATCCCACAATAAGACCTAAATGGAGCAAGAACTAATGAAGTTGAGGGAAGCAGGAATAATAAATCTTATCAAACACTCTTCCTAGGTCTCAAACTTAGTACCTGTTAGAAAGAAGAATGGAGACATTAGGCTATGTGTTAATTTCAGGAATTTAAATGTTTCCACACTAAAAGATAATTATGCTCTCCCAAATATGAAAAATATGTTGCAGAGGGTTACTGACTGTGAATTTATGTCCATGATGGATGGTTTTTCTAGATACAACTAGATAATGGTGAAAGAGTCAAAACAATTTAAAACTCCATTTACTACACCGTGGGGAACATATGTCTATATCATAATGTCTTTTTGTCTTATAAATGTTGGAGATACATTTCAAAGGGCTATGAATGTTGCATTCTTAGACTTCTTAAATAAATTCTTAAAATTCTATCAAGATGATCTTACAGCCTATTATAAGAAAGAAGAGCAGCATTCTGAACACCTAGAGAAGATTTTAAAAAGAGCTCTGGAGTATGGGATTTCCTTGAATCCTAAAAAGTGTACTTTTAGATTAATTGAGGGTAAGTTATTAGGTCACATTGTTTCAAAGGAGGGGGTTAGGATAGATCCAGAATGAGTTTTTTCTATTGATAAATTCCCCCTTCCTTAGAATGTAAAGGGAACACAATATTTCTTCAGTCAGGTAAACTTTCTAAGGTGTTTTGTTACCAAATGTGCTAAGAAAAGTAGGCCTATTTCCAAGATTTTGAAGAAAGATGCTACAATGGAATGGAATGGAGAAGCCTTCCCAATATTTCCAAGAAATCAAGCAAGCCATCAATGATGCCCCTATACTTAGAACTCCTGATTACTCTAAACCAATGAACATTTTCTCTTTTGCATCCTACCACACTATTGTTGTTGTTTTATTACAAAATAATGCAGAAGGGTTTGAACAGCCCGTTGATTTTTTCAGCAAATCACTACAAGCTACAAAGCTCAAGTATCATATCAATGAAAAACAAGCATATTCATTGGTAAAATTTGTTAAAGCTCTTAGATGTTATTCGGTGTGTTTAATTGTAGTTTCTTGTGTTCCTTCAGATGAAGTGAAAAACATTTTTACACAACAAGAGGTATCTGGAAAGAGATACGGGTCAATAAATAGGATTCAGGAGTTCAACATTGACATACTGATCAAAAAAAATTTTAGGGGACTGGGATTAGAAAAGCTGATGGATAGTACAAACTTGGATTCTAATCACATAAATTATTTAGAGGAGGAACAAAGGCCTTTTATATATACTCTTGACCATTTTGACTAGTCTGAAGACATTATTTATTATTTACAAAGGATGAAATGCCATGCAGGAATGGATGAGAACAAAAGAAGAACTCTAAAGCTACAAGCCATTCATTTTTCTTTGATCAGAGATGAGTTATGGTGGAGAAATCTTGAAGGAATATTATTGAAGTATGTAGATGAAAATCAAGATGACAAAATCTTGCAAGAAATACATAATGGTGTATGTGGTGGTCACTATATGGAAAATACTACTGCACATAAAGTTTTGAGAGCGGGATTCTGGTGGTCCACAATTTTCAGGAGTGCTCATCAACTGGTTAAAAAGTGTGATTCTTGTCAGCGTTTCTTTGGTAAGCTAAAATTCTCTAGAAATGTACCTTTGATGCCAGTGGAAGTACAAGATCCTTTCCAACAATGGGGTGCTATTGATTTCATAGGAGAAATAGAAAACAAATATAGTAGGGGGATTCTTGGGTAATTGTGGCTACTAATTACTTTACTAAATGGGTAGAAGCAATCCCCACCAAAAAAGAAAATAGTAAAGTAGTGATTGATTTCTTGCTGAATCACATTGTCACAAGGTTTGGGTGTCCAGAGAGAATTGTGTCAGATAATTCCATGTATTTTAGGTCTGAGGAATACATAATTTTTTGTGCATATTATAGTATTCAGACATCCTATTCGTCACCCTATCACCCACAAGGAAATGGGTAGGCTAAGTCTAGCAACAAGAGTTTGCTCAAAATAATTAAAAGGGTGCTAGATAAAAACAAAAATTCTTGCGATTAAAAATTGACATTGGTTGTCTGGGAAGATAGGGTAACCTGCAAAAAAGCAATAGGATGTGTCCCATTTGATTTGGTCTATGGAATCCAGGCTAGGTTGCCTCAGAATAACTTGATGCAAATGTAAAAATTTGTGCAAATATATGATGATGACATCGTCAATGATATGCAGTTGAGAATCAATGACCTGACTAAATTGGATGAAACAAGGAGGGAAGCCTCTACAAGAAATGCTAAGCTCCAATTACAAGTGAAGAACCTTTATGATAAGAAATCAATGCCAAGGCAATTAAATATTGGAGATTTTTTGCTGATGTGGAATGCCAGATTGGAAGATAAAGGAAAACATGGAAAATTTTATCCAATCTGGATAGGGCCATATATTGTTCATAAAAAGTATGGACAAAAATTTTATTTGTTGACGGACTTAACTGGAAACATTTTGGAATTGCCAGTTCATGGAAAATTCTTGAAATTTTATTTCTCATGAAGTTCTGATCAGCCATGAACAATAGGTTGTCTATAGGTTTTCTCTTTCTGTTGTCAGATGTTTTTTTTTGTAGTTTAGGTGTCTCTATATTTTTTGTTGTTGTGTGTAGGTTAGTTTTCTTTATGTAGTTTGGTTTGCTTAACCTTGAGATTTTGAGATCTTGCGATGCCTATAAGAGACATGCATCCCCAATTAGAGCCGCTGTTAGGGATGCAAAAAAAAAATTTCCTCGCTATTGATTCCTCTGTTAAAACCCTAAGCAAGGTTCAAGATTGCATAAACCCTAGTTGTTACTTGCTAAATCTTTGTTTTTGTTTGTTTAAAACCCTGTCTTTCCTGGCTTATGTTTTTGTGTTACCTTTTTGAAATTTCTTAAATCCATATTTTAAGCATGTGCTTTAAGTTCCCATGGTCGGGGCCCCTTTTGGTTTAAGTTGTGAGTCCTAATGATTAAATTCCTTTTATTATTTCCTAAGTCCTGAATTCCCCGCGGCCTTTTTATTAAAACCCAAGTGTCATGCAAGTTGATTTTAATCTGACAGATGTCACTTTACCTCAAAGAAGAGATGATCAGTGGATTCTCATCAAGGCTTTGCACTTTAAGGACACGTGTATATGGCGGTGCCAAGATGTGTTTTAAAATTATCATAAAGTTCACACAAATATTTTTCAATCAAACGGTCAGCATTTTGCCTTGATCACAAGATGAGGTGAAATTAATCTTCAAGGCATTGTTCCTATGTGACATTTATCCTTTCTAAAATCATGGGGCCTATATGTTTAAAGTTAGCAGAAGGTTAAAGTGTTGGAAAGTATAAATGAATCCTATGTTGGGCGTGATTCCTTAACCATGAGATTCTCTCATGTTACTGTTCAAGACATTGCGCCATGTCAACATGTGGCAGTTGTCATATCTTGGGGCCCGTCAGCGGTGAATTAACAAGTGGTAAAATCTCATAAGATCCTACAGGTGGCATGAAGCCTCAAATAAAATATGTGTCCAATTTAACATTTGAGACATTGCGCCCGCTCGACAATGGAAAGTGGCGGGCCAGATCTGGGGCTAAAGTAAAGATAACATGGAGACATATTAGATTTCATCCAATGGTGAGAACTTTTCCTTAAAGAAGAGATGGAGTCAGATTAGTAATTAAGGCATTTCACATGTATGACATGTGTCCAAGTCAGATCTTGCCTACGGTAAAAATTAAGATAAAGTTCATGTAGATCCTACTCGATCCAACTACAGGCGTAATGCCTCAAGCAGAAAGTGATCAGATGTTAGTCATTAAGGCACACGCCTTTGCACCACATGTACAAAAAGGGTCATGCCCGGGGATGAGGACAAAGTAAAAGATGTTAAAATTACATTTGATTGTGTGAATAGTGCATTGCCTCAATCCGGAGATGTAAGATGTTTAGTTTACAAGGAATTATGCCTAATTAATACATGTCCTATTCGGGAAGTGGGACCTATGGTTTATAATTTTTTAGTCAGATAAATTATGGTTAGATAAATCAAAACCAACAGCTAGCATTTTTCCTTAAATAAAAGATGATCTGTGGATTTCTCATTAAGGCATTGCGCCTGGGTGACACGAGGTATTTTTGAGATCATGGGTCTCAGGTTTCAAGTGGAAGTTAAAGGGGCTATAAGTTTGAGTTCATCTAAAGTTCGGGGCTTTGCCTCAAGGAAAAGATGATGGAAGGATAGTCGTCAAGGCATTTCGCCTGATGGACACATGTCCAAGTTGATCGTAGTTTCATTCAACTATTGCTAGCCGCATGATATGATGAAACATTGTTAAAGAAAAAGATCAACGGTCATGTTTTAAAGTTTTGATTTTCTGCGAAACAAGGTTGGCTGAAATGTTAAGCAGTGGATTTTTAAATTATGCGAGATTAATTGCAAAACATGTGGTCATATCAGCGAAATTTAATGAAAAAAAGGTTGACAAGATTATGTATAAGGTTTTATACTTGATGTTTCAAATGACATAATTCATGAAGATTTTGAAGTAGAAGCAAGTTGTAGCATTTTCATTTCATCTTCCAGCATTTGTAGAACCGGTAAGTTATTTTGCAATTTCACCTCTGTAGTGTGTGAATTTAAATGCCAATTGGGATTTTCAAAATTGTGAAGTAAATAGGGTTTATTAGCAAATTCCAAATCTTTCTGATTGAGATACCCTAGTTTAGAAATGGAGCCCCGAAAAGAACTCATGGGTAAAATAGATTACCAGGAAAGGAATGTGTGTGATGATCTCTTGCAATAGCTACTTAGGTCTACAAATGATTCCACTAAGACCAAAGAATTGGTACCAAAAAAACCTTGTTTAAAAATTGGTGAGGGTTTATACGACAAGGGGAAATGGGTTAGAGATTCCAATATTGGCATGACTAGTTTGGCATTATTCAAAGTAGCTTTCAGTTAGAGAAATGCCTATGTGCCTAGAAGAAACATATGGCAATTGTACATAGGGAAATTGGTATTCCCATGAGTATTCATGGATATTGATCTATTAATTCAAGTGGCACAAAAATATTATTGATCTATTAATTCAAGTGGCACAAAAATATGATCATGTAGCTAGAGTGGTGAGGGATATAAATGGAGATGTTTTGATAAATGTCACAGCTGAAGAACTTTGATAAATTTTTCAATTGAATGAACCCTCCATGCTAGTTTTGATTCATTCAAAGATATTTACAAGGCTCAAAGGAATTATCCTAGAAATGGACCTATACAAGAATTCTTCAACAAGATTGGAGGTTTGGTTGTAGTAGGACCCAATACACCAGAACTAATCAAATTAGATTATTTCAATCTGAAGGCTAGAGGTATATACAGTGCTTTGATTCAGATCTTTGGAGATGATGAAGAGATAGAAATGCTCATCCATTACATGTTTATGATGGTTCAAATTCTCTATCCTTATTTAGCTATCATTTTTTACTTTGCAACTTATTTTTCTAATTTGATCCATAATGGTTTGATAGGCATTAATAATGTAAAGGTAGACAAACTATTTTTCTATAATTCTATGTTGATGCACATGTTCCTATTTAAAGGTTCAAATTACTTTGAGAGGGAAATGGATTTTATGAGAATCAAAGATGGGGAAGAAATTCATGTCCAATTGTGGAGCATAGATTTATCATGAGATAGAAAAGAAGTCACTTACATTACATTTGACAAATGGTTTTCTTCAAGGCTTAGAACCTTATTGTTTTCTGAAAACCCTAGGATCCCTAAATCTTTGTTAAATATCTTAAGACCAAAGTAGTTTTCTCAAAGTATTAATATAGTGCACAATTCATGTGATGTTATTTTATATCCGGTCTCAACAGTATTTAGAGTATATGGTTTCAGAGGCACCTCATATGTACTCCCTTATCAAGTCCCTCTCAAAATGGGTATTGCTGAGATAATAAGGCAGATTGCTCGAATGTAGGAGGATGCTCTAATAAGAAAGGGAAAAGGTACTATTTTCCCACCATTAATATTGTACACTAGTACTGATTTAGAATCACTACCCTCCCCAAAGAGAATAATGAAGCAAAATGAAATTGTCCCAACTAATTATTCAGGCAACTTGTTAGTAAAAAGAGTTGGGGAAACTTAAGGGTTGGAAGCATCAAGAATGGTATTAGAGTCTGCTAATTTCAATATGAAGGTGGTAGAGAGTGATGATAAGGAAAAATTAGATACTAGGATTAAAATGGAAGTATTTCTTAAGGCATATAACTATTTGAATAGAAAGCTCATTGAGAAAAATAAGATAATTTATCATCTGACAGGACAACAATCAGTCTAGGTATCTCCTCAAAGGATGATTTCTCAGGATCCTTCCCAACCATCATCTTCTAGTCCCATTATTGAATTGCCTCCTTCTCATATGCCATCTAGTTCCATTTTAGAAGCAGAGCTCAACTATGAAAATGAGAAATTTGTAGCAGGGAGGAGGAGATTGGAAGTGAGAGGAAGTTGGGAAGAAGAAAGCTCAAAGTTTCAGAGTGCACAATCATCGGTGCAACAAAGGTATAAGGAAAAATTGAGAGATACAATCATGCATTTTGCTGATAATATAGAACCTGTTTCTATTTACTTGAATGGAAAAATTATTATGATCATTTTAAATTCTTTTGAAGAAGACAAGGCTAGGTTGGAGAAAATTGTGCAAGAATGGATAGGAAGGAAGATTGAGTTGAAATTATTATATTCTTTATCCAAAAGAGAAGAAACGGATGATGTTAAAATAAAGGCCACTTACAAACTTCTCAAGGACTTGTAGATTTGGACATAAGAAGAAGCATCATCCAAAAAAAAGCCAAGACATTAAGAAAGGAGTACTCGAAAGCCTATTTTGATATGTTCCCTAACCTGTTTGGAAAAGGTGGTAAATTAAAAGTGAAGCCAGATGGCTGAGGGAGATGGGTGATGAATTGTCAAGAAGAATGAATAGTATCATCAATCTTGAAATCACACTTTTGTTTTTTCAAATTGTGGAAACAATTGATAATGTCATATCATATTTCAGATTCTAGAAAAAGGAAGTTGAAAAAATGAAGATAGAATGGGATGAGTTGAATAACAAGAAAAATGAGGTTATTAACTTCCCTTGGCCCAGTGATGAGGTGTTTACATCTTGGAAGGGCATATATAATGCAGGTTATTAAAAGATATTTCATGGTTTTTTTCAACAGATGGAAGTTCCCCCAGCATTTTGAAATGGACAGTGGATACAAAAGATTTTTGCATCAAGGGACAACAAAAACAAATTCCATTTGGCGAGATCAGAACAAGTTTGAATTAGTTGCAAGGGTTGTCCATCTAGATGAAAAAATACTTGGGAAATATTTGTAACAACTCAATTTTTGTTTATCTTTTATGTGAGTCGTGTATCTTGTTTTTTGTCCAAATTATCTATAGCTTGTTGCAATACTCCTCTATAAAAGGATTCCCAAGATCATTGTAAAAGGCCTAGAAAATTGAGCAGTGAGCAATGCATGTAAAGTTTTCAGTCAAGGGGATATAGCAGATTGTATTAGAAAGGTGTCAGAAGTAGAAATAAAAATTTTAAGGTCTTTTGCAGTTTATTGAAGTGGTATATATCTGGTTGTATTTTGTATACAAAAGTATGATTCTTTACACTTAATACAAATATCCAGATTTCAATCTCTCCTTTGGAGTTTATCTCATGAGTTATTAATTTTCTAATTCATTTACATAGAGTTCATTTTATGTTGTGATTTCTGAGTTTTGATCTAGGATCAAATTAAATACTGCTCTGAGCAAAACATAGATCCATTTTGGTAAGCGCTAGGATATTATAAGAAGTATGGGTTTGGGATAATTGTATTTATGGCTTGGAATCTTTGACATTAGTTGATTTCTATATTTCTAAATCTACCTAAAGGATATTGCCCAATGGATAAGGCATTGGCCAGAGATTGATATTTTCTACATTGATACGTGTTTAGTTGGGTTTGGTTATATTCTACAAATATAAAATAACTCCAAAATCCTTTCAAGTTTCATGGTTATTTTTTGTATCTTCTTCATGATAATTGAGAATTAATGAGTGAGTGGTTTTCATTCAGTATTTTCTTATCATAATTTGTTATTCTGAGTCCAGATAAAGTTGCAAAGTATTATATGTTGAGATGGATTATGTTTACCTGCCTTGGTCTTGTAGAGCCAAAAGTGTATAGGGAAGTCTTGTCCCTATAGTTGGTCCAATTACCTAATATTTCCAATAGGTAATTTATCCATAGGTATATTGGTATCTTTCCAAAGCATAAATCATTTCAAAACACCAACAGTAGTCTTCAGTCAAAAACTTAGCCTTCAACTTATTCATTGTCCTCTCCCAAGATTTGATCTTATCTTTACTACTCCTCTACCAATCTGTTTGTAAATGTTCCCATTATAGGGAAGCACGTCCTTTCAATTTGGTGTAGGCATACTTTACCTTCCTATCTTCATAGTTCCTTCAAGTTTAAAATGCTTGTCCATCTCTGTGATCCAATCTATCAACTCATCAACATTTAGGTTTCCATGATAATCAGGTGGGTTGAAATGAGGTATCCTATTAAAATTAGTCAAGGCTCTAATGAATCTCTCCTCCTCGTGATTCAACTCTGGTTGTGGAGAATTTTTTTCTCCTTCTACTACTGGCTCCTTATTTTTTTCATCTCCTTATTCATCATGGTGCAGGGACACTAAGGAAAACATAGGATCACATGAAACATGAAGGAACCATGAAGATGGAATGAATCCATTGAAGGAAAATGTGATAAATTATAATTTATTAAAGCCCATTATGGCTTTTAGGGGCAATAAATGTAATAAGTTTGTAATTGGTCTTGAAGGTCCTAGTAAATACCTTAGGACTAAAACATGGATGTAATAGGAATTTGGTGTCTAGAGAGTATATAAGGTTGTACTCATGTTTAATAAGGAATATGAAGTCACTGGATGGAATTAGTTATATTTTTTTGGAAGAATTAAGTCACTTTGCTAATTTAAATATTTAAATATTTAAACTCTATGGTTAGTTAAGGCTTTTGGAGGGAAAGTGGTTTTAAGGGGTTTTTTGTGTTTAAAAAACCTTCCAACCATTCCAAATTGGTTGAGGAAGTAGGGAGGAGGTCTATAAAGAGTTATACCATCATTGTACAGTAGGTTGAATGCCTGTGTACAGACTGTAACAGCAAAAGGGAAATAAAACTCAGAAATTATGCATGTGTTAATGTTTCATTGCATTAGTTGAGATTCATAATGAATAATACATGTTTTTAATTCTTTTACTACATCCATATTTTTTTTATAAACTATTTTGAATGTTTTAAGAATCCACTTATCTCAGTTTTACATCTTTTAGTGCTGACAGTCTTTTGAATTCACTATTTTTATTGTAACAATTTGATTTTGCAAATAAGAATGACCATTCCATGAATTTTTCTAATATGTTTCTCATGGAATGGTTATGATTTAATATTTACATCATAAATACAACATGAAAATGTGTAGATGAAGTCAAGGGAGTAGGTGATCATCGAGTTATTGAGTGGAAATTTGATGAATTTGCTTGCTAGGGTGTAGCAGCGGGAGTTTTACCTCAATGAGGGGACTATTTTCTTTGATATTGTGTATTTACATGTCAAATACATGGTGAGGAACCTTTTTTGGGGTCCTAGAAGTGAGTGGAAGAGTCAGAACTAGGAGGCCCTAGTTTTGGAAGCAATTTAAGGAGAGTATGGTGGATACAATGCTTAGGGATACCATGGAAGAAAACTAATGGCATATTCCTTTGTTTTAGGACATATCTAGTGATTTTGGAAATTTATAGAGTCTGGATTTAAGTCCTTGTATTTCCTATGTTAATGGAGGCCTAATTGAGGGTTTGGGCTAGTGGAAATAGTAAGGTTTGAGAGATACTTTCCAAAACAACAATACCTCATCTTGACATATCTTTTGTAGGATGGAAATGGGTGTCTTAATATGTACTTTTTTTGGGGGATTTTTTGGTAAATTCAAAAGTTAATTTGACTATACTCACTGAAAAGGGCTACAAGGATTAAGGGCTTATAAGTTGGATTGGTGATAAGATCTTGGGGTGAAAATTTGGGAACTAGTTGCTCATTGTTATAGAAGTTGTTTGAGTCATATTTAACCCTTAGGAGAAGTAAGGGAGTTGGGGAATTAATATTGATAGGTTGAAGGCATTTTGGGCAGTTGGGGTCATTGGGTGAAGAACCCCTTAGAAGACCAAACAGAATCAGTTTCAAACCCAAATCACCATATACCTCTGCATAAATTGGTATTAGAGCTCACAATTAGATCTTTGTGGGATTTAGGAGAGAAGAGAGTGTTAAGGTATGGCACCTAAGAATCAAATTTCAAGGGAGATAGAGGAATAGAGGGAAGACCTTGAGAATGAGAAGAGGGAAAAGAGAGACTTAGAAGCAGAAAAGGAAAGAGAAGAAAGATAGTTAAGAAGGGATATATTACAAATAATAGAGAGGATAGAAGCATTGGAAAAATAGAGAAGATAACTTAGGGGAAAGGGTTTCATGAAGATAACTATGAGGGAGAAGGAGATTTCAATGAGGATCAAGAAAATAGGGGTCATATGGAAGAAAATGATCCTGAGGAGAGGAGGTTCACGAGACTAATTAGAGTAGTACAAGTAAATGGTGGAAGGGGGCATGTGGAATTTCCAATCTACCAAGGAAGGATGGATACTGAATAATTACTTGGATGGGTAGAATCACTTGAGAAATACTTTGATCTTTAGTTTGTAGAAGAGGAGAATAAGGTGAAGTTGGATAAAGAAATGTTAAGGGGAACATCCCTTACATGGTGGACCAGCATCCCAAATGAAAGGATAGAAAGGGGGTTGAACACAATCTCTAACTGGGAGAGGATGAAGACTATGGTCAAGATTCAATTCTTGCCATCGGATTTGGAAATACAAATCAAGATGAGAAGGAACAACTTGAAGCAAAGGGACATGGGTATTATGTCCTACACAAAGCAATTTCACACCCTGAGCATTAGGTTAGGGGTAGAAGATGAGGATGATAAGGTACCCAGATACATCAATGGCCTAAGATACAACATACAGGATGAGATAGGGTTGAATGTGCTAAGGACCCTAGGAAAATGTCTTCAATTAGCAGCTAGAGCATAGGAGAAGTTGAAGAGGAAGAATGAGAGAAAAAACAATAGAGGAGAAGGAGCCATGAGAGGAAGAGGTGGAAGAACAAATGTAGATTTTCAGAGAAGAAATGACAAAGGCAAGGGTAAGGAATCCATATCAGATCATAGAGGAGGATACAACCATAGAGGTGGAAGATTTGAAGGAGGAAGAGGAAATGGTGTCTTCACAGGTAGGTGTTTTCATTGCAATCAAATGGGGCATCAATCCTTCAAATGTCTTAAGTGGAATGAACCAGACCAAAATAGAGAAAGGAGAGCACATCCCATACAACAAGAGGAAGAGAAGAGTAAATATGTAGTGGCTTATCTAGAGGTAGGATAATGTCTTCTAATGGGAAGACAAAAACCACTGGAAAACTAGTACAACCTGCACCACAAGTGGGTATATTCATAACAAATTTCTTGACAAAGGGTAAGGTATGAAAAATCATAATTGATTCTAGTGCACATAGTAACTTTGTTGCTTATGAAGTTGTCAATAAGTTTAATTTGAAGACTTTTCCTCATCCTAACCCATATTATGCAACATGGGTTAGTGAAAATCAAAATCTTTTGGTTAAAGAGTAAGTTTATATTAATTTTTTTATTGGTGCATATCAAGATAGTGTTTTGTGTGATGTCTTAAAATGAGTTTTTGACATATGATTTTAGGAAAACCATGGCAATGGGATAGAAGAAATATTCATGATGTCCATACCTAAATACTTACATTATGCATAACGGTAATAAGAAGTATGAGTTACAACCTTTTCTTGGTAAGGGAAGGAAGAACATTATTATGTGTTTTGGAGATCAGATTGTGCAGGGTCAGAGCAAGCATGATAATGGTTGGAAGATACATGCAAATTGGCAGCAGTCAAAAGGGAAGGACAGTCCTAACAATGTAGGGCTTTGGGACTTGAAATATGTGCAAGTGGGGACCATTAGTTGTCCTCTTATAGAAAAGGTGAAGGGTGAAGGATGTGAGATATTGTAGAGGATGAAAATGAAGGAGATGGGTACAGGAATACGGTCCTATTTCAAGCAGAAATATCCTAGAAAAGGCCATCAAAATCAATGTTTTATTTCTAAAAACTTTTGTGATGTGAACACAAGTTGGAGGGGAAGAAAGCATGTGAATTTGGGAGACTATTGGGTCTCTAAAATGAATATGAAACCAAAGAAAGATTAGATTGTTCATGTATGCATGGTTTTGGGTAAGTACAGTTGCACACACACACACTTCAATAGATCATTGCATGGTTAGCTTAAACTAAATACAATAAACAAATAATTAACCTGAACCGATATATTCCATTCTATTAGGAAGGAGTTTTAATTTTGCTCTCAGGTCATTGCAAGAAACAGTGACTACACCAGATCCTAAACAAAGGATTTAAAAAAAGCTAAATGATTTATTCTAAAATGAATATGCAAATGCAAGATTGATCCCAAGCTATTTAGATTGATTTTATGACACCAATTTGAAATGTTTTTGTTCTTTTTAAATCACCAAATTGAAATGTACTCTAGATTATGGTTTGCATGATTGAAAGTAAACTAACAATTCTTCAATCAAAAAGCTATGAAATGCTAAAATGCTTGAAAGCTTAAGAAATGAAAACTGCATAATAACATTAGCTAAAAACTGGGATCCTTGTGAAGGAAAAGAAGCTCTCTTTTATAGAAAATATTTGTCGAATCGACAGTCAAGATTAAAAGAAATGAGTGGCTCAGATTTGATTTGAGGAAGCACAATCCATGTGCAAAGAATGTGATTGGTCTAAAGATACAATTGACTAAACTAACTGATCAGTCTTTCGGAAACTTCCAAAATTATTTTCAGTTAATAGCTTTGTTTCCAAAATGATAAAAAGATCAGATTAAGTTAATTGAATAAAAGAGATTTGTTTCCAAAATGATAAATACATAAGATTAAGTTAATTGAATAAACCACATCTGTTTCCAATTAATAATCATTTAACTTAAATTGATGACATCATATGTATTTTTAAAGATTTAATTGGTTTTAAATGCATATTTGTTTTTTATTAATTAATTTAATTCTTTTTTGGATTTTATTGAAAATTTAGCAATTTTATTTAATTAATATATTAGAATATCAATTAAATAATTAGGATAAGTTTTATTTTCCAATGTATTGTGATTTTTAGAAATTAATTTATTAATTAAGTGTGATAGTTGATTAGAACATAGGGTTTAGGTTAGATTACCTTGAATTTGATGAATTGCCTATTTGATTTAGGACTTAGAATAATCAAGATTAGGGTTTCTTGATATGAGATTGAGATTGGGGTTCTAGGGTTTGGATGACCATTTTTAGGATATTACATTTGCCCATCTTTGAATTGATGTGCGATCAGCGCATTGATTCAAAGACTTGTTAGCGAGAAGACCCAAAACAGTTTCATTTGAAGCGATGAAACCATTCTTGTCAAAGAAGATCGACTCTGAGCTTGATTGGATGAAGATTGATCAAAAGATATAAAATAGAATGCTCAATTTGATTTGAAGTGACAAAAATGAACCTCTGTCAGGAACTCTTAAACCTTTTGATTGGTTTGAATGAATAACCAGTTTGATTTGAAGCAATGAAACTGATTATCGTTAAGAGATTTGATTAGCAAGAAAATTGACTTGATTTGAAGCGATGAAGCCAATTTGATCAATGTATCTGGTTTTGATATTGAATATCTCATATAAGACTAATCTTGTCTGGTTTTGAGTGTATTCACAACTGTATAAGACCATTGATTAGGTTGTCTTTTGTTTAAGATGATCTCAACTTGGTTTGTTGTGATGAAGCTGAGATGCCCCAAGCGATGGGGTTTTGATTGAGGATGTGATCACTGAATTGTTGATGTCCTGATCCTGCCCCTAGGGAGCTAAATCAAAATATGGCTAGGTTCCCCAGTGATCAGAAGAAATTCAATTGATAACATGATACAAGAAGAAGTTGATCTGATTAGAAATAGGTCCCAAGTAGTTAGGAAAAATTATGTACTTGATGGTAGGTCTTGTTGACCAGATTGACCAAAAGTATGATAGGAGGATTGATTAGAAAAAAAGCATGAGATATTTCCATTGGTTTGGAGTCTAGACAGACTGATTGTATAAGCAGTCATCTGTAGTTGACTGAAAAAAGTCAAAAGCAAAAATGAAAAGTAAAATGATTTTTTAGATTTCGATCCTGGAAATGGAATCGGGACAATCGAATTAGTCAGGGGTGTCATTTTCACATCAATCAACACACAACCAACCACTTGAAAAAAGGAAGATCGACCAATGAGAGCCTCGGGGCCTTCACATTGGAGAGAGATCGATATTATGCAGATTTCAATATCATGCAGATGCAGATGCAAGACTAACATGAATGCAACCTAAGGTGTAGTCACTGTGTTGGATGCTATTAGATTTGGATACTATTCATGTTGTTGATATTCATGTTTTGTCAATGACGTCAACATATGTTTCTGTGGAAGAGGACAGAATGGTTACTTGACTAGTAGAAGTGTATGGACACTGTACGGATGTTTCAGAATGATTTAAGTTGGCTACATGAAGAAGGATGTGTATTGATATTATCCCTAAGGTTTCCTAGATTTATGTTACATATTGAGGATGTTATAGTTGATTTAGTGAAGACTGGTTTCTGGACTATAACTGTGATGCTTGACAGAGCAGGTCTCTGTGTTCTGGGTATATATTACTGGTGAAGATATTTCAGGTGATGCGAGCTTACTGAGTGACAGAGGACATATTGAGGAATATTGGGTTGTGTTTGATTGGCGTGGACATTCTAATGACATCAACTATGGTGTGTATTCTAGAGGAGACCTATTTGATGGTCGACTTCATACATGTAGTGTGTAATATGAATTGTGAATGTGGATTGAGGATCTGGGAGTATAACTGATGGGATGTATTTGATTTTTACTTGTTATAGGTACTTTGTGTATCTTAGCAAGGGGTTAAACAATTATTTGTATATTGGGAAAGCCTAATTGTGTGACCTAATTAATTATTTGTGTATTAGGAAAGCTTAACTAGTTGACCTAATGAATTATTATAATAGGGTATATATGGGTGATATTTTCCTTTGGAAAGATGTGGTAGAGGAAGAGATTGAACAAGAAAGAGAAATGAAAGTTGTGAGGCTTGTTTGTTGCTGGATGTAGAGTAGATTTTTGTGATAAGAGTAATTCATTGGAACTGACAAAGCAAAGACAGTTGCTATCAGATAGTTCACTGGATTGTATATTCCTATATACACTTGTTCAGATTGTGAATCCTTAAGGGTGGCTTTAACCTTCTTTGGGCAATGAGCCTACTACTTTTCTTAACTCCTAACAGGGACTCTGTACTATAATGTTGTAATAAGATCCTAATAGGGCTAAATATTTTAACAAGGATACTATACTCTCAGTACATTATTTGTGGGTTCTAATTCCCACCGGGGTTTTACCTTTAACAGGGTTTCCTCGACAACAAGTATTGTGTTATTGTGTTGGAATTTACTATGTTATCATTTGCATTGTAGTTTTGGTTTATAAAGATTAAAGTTTAATATTCTATATCACAAATGATTCACCCCCCCTCTTAGTTGTCTTTTGGACTATTATTCCTAACACACTAAACCTTTAGCATTGAAAATTTTCATCATCGAGCATTTTGTGAACATCGGAGTCAATACAATCCTTACTAGTGCCATTGTGACCATAAGAATATGAATATGACTTTCATCAAATAATATTTGAGAAACTAACGTAAGCATCAGGGCAGAAAAGCCAAGATGACGTAAACGTTATTTCTAGTTGATATTGCAAGATTACACCAGTATCGAGGCATTCAAAGCCAAGATAACCATGAGTGTGATCTTGCATAAGAAATCAAAGCAATAAAAATCAAGGAGATAGTTCCAACCTCACCTTGGCGTGCAAGTAAATAGGATCGATGGATGTGAGGCTTTTCCACCTTAATTCAGGAGATCTTATCACATAACCATGTTTATTTGACATTGATGGATCATCGAGACCACACCAAAAAGTAGTAGACAAAGAAAAGATTAATGAGACTCAATAAGAACAGACAGCATATAAAGAGAAGTTCAGCTCACCCAGTTTCAAAGTTTTTGGATGTGTATATGTATGAGGTGTTGAGAAAATCATCGTGCTTGTGAGTGCATTGTGTTTGATTTTTATCGATCTGTTGTTTATGGTTGCATTATCCAATGTGTGTTAAGAAACACAGATGGGTCCAAAGATAGTGTTAATAAATACTTTTGATTAGGTGTTGAGAAACACTTGTTGCGTCAATAGTGAGATGTCCTTTAGAAATGACAAGATTGCTGACTCTGGTGTAATCCAAAGATGCAATCAAATTTGGGGACCCATTCCCCATGGTAACAAACTCTGATTGTGATGACTCACCTGACTTGTACTAAAAGGACAAAGATGATTTGATTGTCCCCAGACTATGACTCTAGATCAGTTTCAAGCCAGGAGGGTTCTTAGAAGAACCAAAGTGTTCGTTCTCAAGAAAGATCACATTGGTTTGCCTCCAATATCTAGCAAGGTGTAGGACATTGCAGATGGATTATAAATTTGATGGATGAGGTGAATAGACAATGGTGGATGAAGAGGGTGAATGCAATCCTCAAGGACAGTCTCCTCAAGATTACCCAAGCTAGAGAAAAAATAATATATAAATTTAGGCGCATAGAGCAGTGTTGAATAGCATATAGGATAATGACCTGATATCATGAAAAGCATGTGGTCCAAAAGAGTAGACATGTAAATAATTTTTTGAGAAAATGTTTTGCATTTTTTGTTCTTCATTTAGATCAGGACCAAAGGGTCAATTTGATAGGATATGATATAGCTATGATAGCGCAATCAAGATAAGGGGTGATGGAGGCTATGAGTGAATTTTTTGTGATTAGTGCAAAGGATGTTCATGGATAGTGAGTATTGACTTAGGATAAACAAGATTATGATAAGGTATCATGGATGAGAGCAAGTGAATAGGCTGATGGAAAGGATAATTAATGTCAAGATACATGATTCTCATGGATATGTTCAACCTTGTCAAGATCACCTGAAGGAACATGCATGCTTATGGGATAGCTGGATATAAGGTATGATGGATAAGATGACATGGAAGGAACTTTCCCCCAAGTGAAAAGTGCAAGCATCAGGAATTACGCATGATGCTTATTTGCCAGGTTTTCAACACGGTACTTTTCCAAGGCGCCAAAAGAAGTGGTTTTCACCATAGGATGGATTGATTTATCTTTATTTTTTCTACCAAGGTGCCTGTTTACCAGGTTTTCATCAAGGCACTTTTTTCTTTATTTCTTTTTTTTTTAATTTTGATTTTATGGAGGAACTTCAAGCCTCTTATTCTTTAGATAGTTCTCCTTTGAAAGATATGATATGATGGGCCAAGGCCGTCGGAAGTATGCTCAAAGATGTTGATAGGGTGATGGTAGGGAATGAAATGGAGGATAAGGGAGATGGTAGCCAAGGATTTATGTGATGGGTTGGATAAGAGGAATGGAAGGATATGGGATGGATGGGTAGTAGGTAGGTGTAGGATATTGGATAGGGTATTGAAAGGTTTGTGTAGAGGTAGATGGAAATGGTGATAAGATCAACATTGACACACCCCTTGAAGGGTAGTGGAAGAATGGAGGAAATATGGATGGAATAGCTTGAGGCTTTGATGTATGAGTGGATATGGATCCTGGTACATAAAGACCCAATATGGATGGAGAAGAGGGTGAAGTATTCAAGGTAATGGATTTTGGGATATGAGGACCCAAAATAGAGTTAGAAGATGGGATATTTTTAGATGGAGATGAAGTGGAATACTTTGGAAGCTTGGATGCCAACTCTGACTTTTCCTTTTTGTTCAAGCATTTTAAGAGACTTGGGAATCCACATAAATTTTGATATTCTTTTTGTATCCAATTCCTTTAGAAGAGACTTGGGAATCAACATAGCTTTTGATTTTCCTTTTCTTTTGGATGATTTAGAACGCAATTCTTCCATGATGGATTTAGGAACCCATATTTTATTTGATTTTATTCTTTGTGCAGTGGACCTTTGTGGTCTCTTTAATATTTATTTTTTCTTTGTAGTCACATTTCGATTAGATTGGACATAGTGATCTTGGTATGTAAGTGGATTCTTGTATTTCTGGTTTCTTTGTTGCACATCCAAATTGCTTCCAAAAGACTTGGGTAGTGTGGATGAATGGGGCCGATATGGATGGTTCATATGGATGGGTTGATAGGGAGAGTTCAAGGATGCATGTCTTTGTTGATCTTGATAGGCGATAGGGTAAGCGAATGACAAGCTAGTAGTGATAGGCATGGTGGATGGAGGGATATAAGGACCCAATATAGATGGAAGGTTTGAAAGCTTTAGCTTTGGGATATAGGGACCAAGGATGGATTTAGAGGATGGACAAGGTTGATGCTTATGTTTAAAGGGAGCGATTGTTGGAACCACTGAGAGGGGGGGTGAATCAATGTTTCTCTATTTATTCTATTTCAGCAACTTTAAACATAAATCAAATATATATCACTTGAAGCTTAACATAAGAAAACATAACACATGATATTATTATAGGGAAACCTTGATCAGAGGAAAACCCCGGTGGGAATTAGTACCCAAAAATATTGCACTAGAATAATGAACCTGTTAAAGTTCCTTTGCCCTGTTAGGAACAGTCTTTACAATGTGAGTACAATGACTTGGTTAAGGGTCTAACCCTGTTAGGAGTCTTTTACAACTAACCTTGTTAGGGGTGAGGAATCACTATCCAAAAAGCTCACTTCTCAATAGGATGAAGGCTACAACCTTATGATAGTTGATATACGCTATATCAAAAAGTGAACTATTGTATGTGACACAATTGTCTGATCAGTTCTGATTATGTGCTTATGCTCTTATACTCTTGAAGAGATTTATCTCATTCTAAAGTCTTATACTATTCTTCTATATCTTTGCTCTGCATATTCGATGACACTTTCTAATACAACTTTGCATGTTATATATATATGTTCATGCCTGAATAGACGCAACTATAAACAAGACCTTAGTCAGCCTAAAACAACATTTACAACGCTTCCAAAAAAATTGGCTTAAGCGTGTTTACAATAATGTTTAATACATGATTAAAAACTTATTACAATAGGCTCTTAGCCTTTACAAAACAAAAGATTACACACTAATCAAAAACCTGAAGTCAGCTTCATACTCTATTTTCTGGATTGCTGGTGTACTTGTTCTTTCTGTAACTTATCCATACTGACATTATGTACCATGTGTGTGTAGGGTAAGTATAACAATATATCATAGAGATTATTTCTGAAGGTGCTTAGTCTAAATCAGTCGTACGCACGTACGTTGGTGCTCTGATTGACAGTATATCTCTATTTTGTCATGTCTTCTATACTTAGTCAATTTCACTTCAAAGTTTATTGTCAAAATTTCATATGACTTTGTTTCCATAATGAAAATAAAAAAATAGGTCATATACTCCCTGGGAGTCAACTTGCCAACAATCTCCCCCTTTGTCATTAATGGCAACAAAGGAATGTGGCCAAGTTACTCAAAATTGACTAACACCAAAAATTGTATATTATCTTCCTTTAACATATACTAATTGCATATATATACACTACTCCCCATACATACTCATATTCCTTGAATACATTACTCCCCCTTTGACATTAATGACAAAGGTGTCAAAATTGTAATTCTATAGATACTTACTCCATGTACACATCTGGATAAGCTATCTGCATATTCTTGATCTCTTGCTGCCATAATGCCTTTAGTGCATCAACTGTTTGTAGATGGGCGCATAGGGCATATGTAAGCTTTTCCATCTTGGTCAGATCCATGCTAGGTCCTTGATCATAGGTAGCAATGGTTGCATCAATCTGTTTTATGTTCTCATTCAGAACTGCTAAGGAGGGCGCAAGTGCATTTCTTAGTTGAGTTTGTCTGATCCTTATCTTAGTGATCTCCATTTTAGCTTTTTCTATCTTGTCTATCTGCCCTTGATAGATATTGTTGCAGATGTTTATGTCTTGGGATGATGTTTCAACTGATTGTCTTATGTTATCAACCAAGATATCTGCCTCTTCTATCTTTTTGATATGTTCAGAGGTGAGTTTACCTCTGTCCATGAAATTTGCTATAACCTTTCTACCTTTTGATGCCAACTCTTTCAAAATTGTCTGACCAATCTTTAATGGCTTTAAATCTAAGGAAAAATTCTTTACCAGTTCATTCAATCTTTCATTTTTATACTCTTCGTCTGCAATTTTAGTAGCTGAGTCTACTAAACTTGTAAAGTGTGCCTTGAAGCTTGATAGGATGTTATCTACATCATCAACTGACTGGATTTTAGCTACTTTCTTGTCTGTCAGCACTGGGTCATTGAGAATGTTCACTGACTCTAAAAAGAGAGGGTTTCTCATAACTTGTTTCTCTTTGGCTTTTTCCATGGCTAGGGCACTGATCTTGATCAAGTATTCTTCTCCCCATGCATGGGCAGTGTTGGGATGTCTACACCTGAGCCTTGCTAGGTATACTCACACAACAAAACGTCCCCCATGCATCTAGACTTGCTGAGTCAGGAGTTAAACTTGACAACAATGAGGTTGATGGTTGAATGGATGGGGTGAATATAGTATTCTGACTAGTATCCATACATTCACTTTTTACTGGGATCTCCATGACTGGTGTCTCATTAGTTTGATTGTCTTCCTAGTTTGGTGTCTCATTAGTTTGGTGTCTCTTTATTCAAATCTATTGAATCTTTAGAGGGAACTTCATCTTGTTGTAAAGATGTGTCATCAGCGCATACCTCCTTTGTCTCTTTAGTTCTTACAAATGCTTTTTCAACTTTGTCCATGTCATTCTCAGAAGTGGTCATGGATATCTTGACATCATTAATTACAATAGTTTCTTCTAAATCTTTGGCTGTATCAGAAGGTGATGTGATCTTGGGTGCTGAAACCTGTGGACCTGTCATATGAGCACCTTGAATTACTAGTTTTGTAACATGTTTGGGAGGAACTAGAGTTGCCTTAGTTGTAGGTATCGTTGAAGGATACATATGTCTATCAAGAAATACCTGCTCAAAAGATTTATGAGTCTCTTCACTAACCAAATCATACTCTTTATTCATGATATGAAGTGTTCTAGTTTTGGTTCTACGATGAGGTTTTACTAAGTCCAATAGTATAGCTTTCTCATCATGCGAGAAAATAGGTAGAAGACTATCTAATGTTTCTTCTCTTATCCTCATATCCTCTTCAATTGCTTGCCTTTTTAATATGTCCAGTATGTTCCATACTTTGTCTGGTATGAATGTCTTGAGTTCCAATACTGACTTCTTGAACTTAATCATATGAGATATAATCATTAAATGAATTTCTGATTTGTCTCTCTCTTGATACTTATCATAGACATGAATTCAAAGGTGCATACTCAAAGATGAGTATACTAGCCATGCAGGGGTTTAGAGCTAGAATAGCTCCCCCTAAGACCATGAGGGTCTACTATACAGAAGTAGAAGGTGTGTCCACTAAGGATGCATCTACTACCTTGTTCTCTTCATTATCTTTCTTTACTTCAACCCAAATTTTATCTGAATTAGCTTTAGCTTGCACAAACTTAATTTCTCCTAATTTTTCAAATAGACACTTTTTAGGATTTTCTTGTCTTTGTGTTCTTGACCTGCAAAACTTTGAGATGTGTCCAGCTTTTCCACATGAGTGACAGATGATAGGAGGTATGATGTTATTCTTCATCATGCTGCATTGTTTAGCTATGTGTCCATTGTAATTACATATCTGACATGTAATATTCTACAAGTTTCTTTGAGGTTGATTTCTTTGATTGTATTGAGTTTGATTCCTTTGGTTCAGTTGTGACTGATTTCTTTGATTTGTCCTGCAATGAATAGCGCCATGACCAAACTTGTTACAAGAGTAACAATAACCATTAAAATGTCTTACTTCTTTACAATCTCTTTCCAAGTGTCCATGCTTGTTACAAGCATAACAAGTTTTGTTAACTTGCTTGAGTTCATCTTTAGGTGGTTCAGTTTTAGTCTCTGCAATGTTCTCCTCTTTCTTTTCTTATGTGGATGCTTCTTGTGCTTTCTTTGTTTCTTGCATTGAATTCATTTCATTTTAAGCTATACTATATCCCATACCAGTGGTATCACCTTTAACTTTATGTGCATAAAGATGTGATTGAATTAGATCAGAACTTGTGTGTATTTTATCAATTGTGTCTTTTGCTCCTGATAATTCAGATTCAATCTTATTCTTGATGTTTTCCAATTCCAATATTTTCATATTATCTTGCATGAGTTCTTCATCTAACTATTTATTTTCTTTGTTCTTCTCTTCAATAGTTGTTAGGCTATCAGTTAACTGATCATTCAATTCTTCAATTTTATCCTTTAAAGATAAGTTTTCTTCATTCATTTTCTTGACCATTTTACACAAATCATTTGTAGAGCAATCCTTCAAATCTTTTCTTAAATTTTTGATAAGAATTTGTGAGCCATCAATTTTTAGTTTAAGTTCCTCATTTTCTTTCTTAGATCTATTTAGATCTTCAAGGGCTGCTTCAAGATTATTTTTTAGATGTTTTTCTTCTATTGAATCCATGATCTCCTCAAGTGGTTAAACTTTCTTTCAGAGGACCAGAGCTCTGATACCAATTGTTGGAAACACTGAGAGGGGGGGTGAATCAGTGTTTGTCTATTTATTCTATTTTAGAAAATTTAAACATAAATAAAATATATATCACTTGAATCTTAACATAAGAACATGTAACACATGATATGATTATGGGGAAACCTTGATCAGAGGAAAACCCTAGTGGGAATTAGTACCCACAAATATTGCACTAGAATAATGAACCTGTTAAAGTTCCTTTGCCCTACTAGGAGCAGTCTTTACAATGCGAGTACAATGACCTAGTTAAGGGTCTGACCCTATTAGGAGTCTTTTACAACTAACCCTATTAGGGGTGAGGACTCACTGTCCAAAAAGCTCACTGCACAATAGGATGAAGGCTACAACCTTCTGATAGTTGATATACACTATATCAAAAAGTGAACTATTGTATGTGACACAATTTTCTGATCAGTTTTGATTATGCGCTAATGCTCTTATACTCTTGAAGAGATTTATCTCATTCTGACATCTGATAATGTTCTTCTATATCTCTGCTCTGCATATTCGACGATACTTTCTAATACAAATTTGCATGTTATATATATATATATATCTGTATGTATGTATGTATGTATGTATATATGTATGTATGTATGTATGTATGTATGTATGTATGTTCATGCCTGAATAGACACGACTATAAACAAGACCTTAGTCGGCCTAAAACAACATTTACAACGCTTCCAAACAAATTGGCTTAAGTGTGTTTACAATAATGTTTAATACATGATTACAAACTTATTACAATAGGTGCTTATCCTTTACAAAACAAAAGATTACACGCTAATCAAAAACCTAAAGTCGGCTTCATGCTCTATTTTTTGGATTGCTAGTGTACTTTTTCTTTCTGTAACTTATCTGTACTGACATTCTATACCATGCGTGTGTAGGGTAAGTATAACAATATATCATAGATCTTATATCTAAAGGCACTTAGTCTGAATCGGTCGTACGCACGTGCACTGGTGCTCTGATTGACTGTATATCTCTGTTTTGTCCTATCTTCTATACTTAGTCAATTTCCACTTCAAAGTTTGCTGTCAAAAGTTCATATGACTTTGTTGCCATAATGAAAACACAAAATAGGTCATATACTCCCTGGGAGTCAACTTTCCAACAGGGATATAAGGTGTGAAATGGTTATCAACATCTTTAGAGTGAGTTGCATGACCAAGGCTCTTCTCTTTAGAATTCACCTTTATATCAATAGGTGCATGATTAGCTTTGATAGGAACAACTTTGATAGAAATAATTGAAGCTTGAGGGGATTTATTTTTCTGCAAGGGATTTTGAGGAATGATGGTTTATGGATATGGAAGAATATGACAAGGGGATGATGGGATGCTCTGATCTTTACAAGGATCATTAGATGGTTTAGAAAGGGCATTTTTCTCTTGATTTTCAATAGGCTCATTACAGATGGTGGAAAGGATATCTTGATATTTCTTGGGAGATGGAGGGATATCTTCTTGGAAGAAATGGAAGGGGATGATAAAATCATCATGAGACTCTTGAGATATGTGCCTTTGGTCAACCATTGGATAAATATGGATGTTATCTTGATCTTGGTCATTACTCATATCTATTTCTTCACACTTTGGATTGTCCTCTTGACATGGAGCCACTTCTAAGGATGAGTTAGGAGTTTTGATCTGCATGAAGGATTCTTGAAAGGATAATGGAGTATCATTGTGAGTAGGCATGATAAGCGATGAAGCACATAGAGTCTTTGGGCCTATGATCTTTGAGTCTTCAGAATGACTTGTAGTCATATGTTGATTAGCTTGGATCTCTTTTAGAGGTAGTCCTTGAGGGTAGACATAGTCATCATTAGGCTCATTCTTTGAAAGAGATGGTGTGATAGGTTTTGAAGCTTTAGGAGATGGACGAATGGTTAAATAAGTAGATGTCTTATGTGAACCATTGCTAGACATGGATTTTTGATATTAATCATAATTGAGATCAGATGAATCATTAGGATTTTCCACTTTGATTATGCCATCATCTATGATATCTTGGATTTTATGTTTCAACTCCATGCAAGATGAAGTTTTATGCTCATTGTGTCGATGATATGCACAATAGGTACTCAAGAATTTCAATCAACGTGATGTGACATGAGTTAATGTGATGAGATCATGCTCAATAAGTTCTTCAAATGTTGCTTCATAATATTTTCCCAAAGGAGTGAAGTCCCTCTTGCATTTAACCCAAGGTTTTTCTTTCATGAGGTTGCTAATACCTTTGGAGGGAGACTTCATGGTGTTTTTAGAAGCTTTTAGGGCTTTGGAGCCACTCTCTTGATCAAAGATAGCATTGAAATAGCAAGATTTCTCTATGTTGGAAGGAAATGGAGAGATGTGTGAATCATGATAAAATAGAAAAGGATAGATTGATCTTACTAAGGATTGGTTGGATTGTGTATCCTTTTCCCCCTTCAATTCCTTCATTTCAAATTTCAAAGTTTGAAGTTGTTTTGATAAATCTGCCATAAGAATCTATTCTTTCTCATTGTTAGGACCATAAGGTTTAGCCCATTTTCTTTTAGACATTGTAAGATTGTCTTGATGCACTTTCCTAGAAGATTGAAGAGAAGGTATGATGAATCAATTGATTTTCCTGACAGGTGCTGAAGTGATGTCTAAAGTGCTGACAAAGTCCAAGACCAAAAGACAAAAGAGATAATGTCCAACTCAGAGAGAGATAGAAACAACTCTGATCTTGATTCAAGGTTAACGAACCTTCTCTCACAACTCAGGATAAGGATAGCGTGCACAAAGATGATTAAGATAACAAGTCACTGGGACTAGCATAGCAAATTTGGATTTTGAGACAGCAAATGAGTCAGACTGTCAACATATTGAAGTCAAAGACAAATTATTAGTGATGTTGTGAGAACCAAGATTTTGTAAAAATTTAGACAGAACCGTCATGATAGAATAGCAACTTGGACAGCAACTTGACTAATTTTTAGAGTTTTGACACTAGATGCAAAAACTTGGACAAGAGTTTGACAATTTAACACCAAAGAGTGCAGATTTTGAATTGTTTAGTCATTTTGATGTTTGTTTTGATTGTTTTGGTGTTTGTTTTGTTTGTTTTACTCATGCAAGACACATCATGGAGATATCATAGGACCAAGCATAGTAATCAAACCCTATTCCTAGGTGGTGAGAAATGGACAATACTTGTTTGAATCCTCTTACAATAAAATACCCATTCAAGCCGGACAGTTAGAAGCTTAGCAGCAGTGGCTCCCCTCCATGGCACACACTTCTTGGGCCTACCAAGCTTCAAATTTCCCAAGATCCGAGGATCTTGATAAAAAATTTGTCTCAACAAGAGGGGTACATGAGATTTTTCTTAGGCATGCATGTCTCACAACGCCTGTATCAACAAGTAGAAAAGGATTTTGGCCACTAACTGAAAAGGGTTTTATTACGGATCTTCATTTAAGTGTATCCTATGTGTCCACAAAAGCACGATTCAGGTTGGTAACTCCATAGAGCACCATAGCACAAGCAGTTCATGATACGCGATTGAGACCCAGAGGTCATGCTTTGTGTTAGGCGAGAGCCAATTATAAGCACAAATGTCACTTATCTTCCGAGGCTTTGGTGTCAAGGAAGCATTTTTATTATAGTGACTCGAAGAAGCTTGGAATTACCTTGTTCTCACTTGAGTTGTTCTCCAAGGGTGAGTACTTTTCCCACTTGGATAGGCCCTCTAAGGTTGCAGATCTCAAACAGTGAATGACAATAGTGCTTCTGGATTTCTAATCATCCCAAAAGGACAAGAGCATAATTTCCTGACATTATTGTCATTCCTAAAACATCAAACAGATGTTCATTTTAATAAGTCTTGCATGTGTGTTCCTATTTTAATAAAACAAAAACAATATGCAAGCACAATGTTTAGTGTTCTATCGACCAAGGCGACATGCAAGATGAATCATTAGTAGTTTTTGGTTTAGCCTTCTTTCACAACATCCTGCAAACCATTGTTGGGTTGTAATCAAAGATAAGCATCAAGAACAACAAAGCCAAATATTGGTCAATGTTAGAAAAATAAAAAAATCAGGAAACTGATGGCATATTTAGAAAGTAGATGAAAAATCATGCACTTTCAAAAAACCATTGCACTCAAAAATGTTACCGTATGAGCCCAAACGAGGCTCCAGAAGCTGCAAAATAGAGGATTAGACAGGTAAAGTGATAAAAACCTGAATTTTTTAATAAATCTGTGACTAAAAACCAAAAAATAAATCCACAACAATGATCTTTAGGAAATTCTACCCTAAATCAAAAAAAAATCTTTAGAAAATCTTTGTCGAATCAACGATCGAGATTAAAAGAAATGAGTGGCTCATATTCGATTTGAGGAAGCACAATCCATGTGCAAAGAATGTGATTGGTCGAAAGATTAAGTTGACTGAACTGACTGATCAGTCTTTTTGGAAACTTCCAAAATTATTTTCAGTTAACAGCTTTGTTTCCAAAATGATAAATAGATAAGATTAAGTTAACTGAATAAAACACATTTGTTTCCAAAATGATAAATAGATAAGATTAAGTTAACTGAATAAAATAGATTTGTTTCCAATTTAATAATCAGTTAACTGAAATTGATGACATCATATGCATTTTTAAATATTTAATTTATTTTAAATGCACATTTTGTTTTTATTAATTAATTTAATTCCTTTTTGGATTTTATTGACAATTTAGCAATTTTATTTAATTAATATATTAGAATATCAATTAAATAATTAGGATAAGGTTTATTTGTCAATGTATTGTGATTTTTAGGAATTAATTAATTAATTAAGTGTGATAATTGATTAGGACCTAGGGTTCAGGTAAGATTAGCTTGAATTTGATGAATTGCATGTTTGATTTAGGACTTAGAATAATCAAGATTAGGGTTTCTTGATATGAGATTGAGATTGGGGGCCTAGGGTTTGGATGACCATTTTTAGGTCATTATAGCTGGATGGAAGACAATATCCAATTCTTGGGACAAGAATTGTTACATTGTTGGGGAGTATGGTTCAGGGGCACTAAGGAAGACAGAGGATCACATGATGACATCAAGGAATCATGAAGATGGAATGAATCCATTGAAGGCAAATGTGATAAATTATAATGTATTAAAGCACATTATGGCATTTAGGGGAAATAAATGTAATAAGTTTGTAATTGGTCCTGAAGGTCCTGGTAAGGACCTTAGGACTAAAACATAAATATAATAGGAATTCGGTGTCTAGATAGTCTAGAAGGTTGTAGGCATGTTTAATAAGGCATATGAATCGATTCAATGAAATTAGTTATAGTTTTTTGGAAGAATTAGGTCACTTTGCTAATTTGAAAATTCAAATATTTAAACTCTACGACTAGTTAAGGCTTTCGGAGGGAAAGTGGTTTTAAGGGGTTTTTAGTGTTTAACAAACCTTCCAACCAATCCAAATTGGTTGAGGAAGTTGGGAGGAGGTCTATAAAGAGGAATACCATCATTGTACTGCATGGTGAATGCCTATGTACAGACTATAAAAGAAAAAGGGCAATAAAACTCAGAAATTATGCAAGTGTTAATGTTTCATTGCATTGGTTGAGATTTATAGTGACTACTAAAAAAATTCAATGCTTTGAGTATTGGAATTGATGAAAAATATCAACCTTACAGCTCCCAAGAATCACCTGCATGCAAACACCTATCATAGAAAGAGAGAAGCAAAAGCTATGGAGGCCAGAAATAATAGATCTGTGGAAGATGAAACATCCTCACTTGATTAAATAATAGAATATAGAATATAAGATGATTCAAGATCAATCGAAATTGAATTAACAAATACAAAGAGATCAAACCTTATAAAAGGTGATCAAAACCTTAAAAAGGTGAGAAACCTAGGTTGCATGATAATAATTAATAAAGAATTAATTATTATATTCCTAAAGTTTAGCTTAAGTGAACTAGAGATAATAAGTGACTTTAATGATTAAATTAGAATAATTTAATTAATAAATGAATTAATGTATTACTCTAACACCCCCCCCCCTTAAGATAAACTTTGGGAGAAGCTAAAAAACTAGAAACAATTACTAAAAGCAGGAAATGGGTCCTAGCATGGCTTGATCAGGTACCCAAGTACAAAAAATATATCTAAAGAGGAGAAAAGTAGAAAACCCAGTGGTAAAAACCCCTCTTCAAAAAGATATGAAGACTAGTGAAGGACTGAAGAACCCTCCAAACTAGAGAATGTCCCAGAAGATAGGAACAAAGGAAGAACATAAAGAACAACACTGAAGCATAAAGCTGCAAACATTGTCAAAGAATAACTGCTAGAACCTCCACTGTAATAGAACATGATCAGGTAGAGAAGACTATAAAAAAATTATGAAGATATGATCAATCAAAGATGGAAGGATGCCTCCAAAATAGGAATGAAAGAGTTTCCATATGGTAAATGATCCATCTCACCTAAATGCATAGGTACCCAGCCACTGCATCCACCTAGTACATAGGAACAAATATTGAATCCATAGATCACTTCATCGAACCAAGAAAGAATTAGAACCAATATGAGATACCCCTCATAATGCTTATCAGGGAGAGGCATGATAGGTACACTGAACCAGACTACCAAGAATAACTGCATGATGAAGAACTAGGAACATAGAAAGTGAAATAGAAAGTACAAGCACATATAAAGGATGGTGTCGTGGAGGAAACACTCTCTTGACACACATCATGAGGCTAATGTCATGGAAGGAACACTCACTTGATAAAGGTAAATCAAATCCCCCCATGGAAATTTATAATGTAGTGTGAGTACAAATAGACACAAAAATGTCCAAGATCCCAAGCATGCGTCATATGGCACTTTATCCTAGTGTGTTTGCAAACAAGAAAAGCTATAGAAATAAATGTCTATAATGCTCAAGAATGACAAGAAAGCTATAGAAACATGAATAACAACTAGAAGGGATTCATCCCATGCAAGGAAAATGATCCCAGGACCTAAAACAACCAAGATATTAACTAGATTGCAAAAAAAGAAAAAAATTGAATAAAATGTACCTAGAGTAGATGTTGGATATGAGACCCATATAATAAAATAGAGCGTTGAACCATATTTCCAATGAAATGTGGAAGTCTAAAAATGGAGTCCATATGAGAAAGATATGGCTCCCAAAGTGCAAAAAAGAACCCTAACTAATGGAATATTCCTTTGTTTTAGGACATATCTAGTGACTGGAAAGTTATAGAGTCTAGGGCTAATTCCTTATTGTAGTTCCTTTGTTAATTGACACCTAATTGGGGGTTTGGGCTAGTGGAAATAGCAATATTTGAGAGATACTTTCCAAAACAAAAATACCTCATCTTGGCATATGTTGTGTAGGATGGAAATGGGTGTCTGAATATGTACTTTGTTTTGGGGATGTTTTGGGAAAGTCAAAAGTGAAGTTGATTTTACTTGTTGAATATGGCTACAATGATTGAGGGCTTATAAGTTGGATTGGTGATAATATCTTGGGGTGAAACTTCAAGAACCATTTGGTCATTATTAGGGAAGTGTTTTGAGTCATATTAAACTCTTAGGAGTAGTAAGGGAGTGGGGGAATTCAGATTGATAGTTTGAAGGCATTTTGGTCACTTAGGGTCATTGGGTGAAGAAGCCCTTAGAAGACCAAATAGAATTAGTTTCAAACCCAAATTACCATATACCTCTGCATTACATCACTTGCATCTTCTATATGTTACCCTCTCCTTTGAGAAGTCTTTATTGCTTCCAATATGGCATAAATTTGTCTCAAAAAATCTAAGACCGTTGGATCTGCATTCCTAGCTCCACCTCTAGTATTCCTCTTGGTCATCCTCACAATCCTTAGTAGTTGTAGGTCAGATCCTTTCAACCACCACCACACAAGAAAATCCTAGGTAGAAAAACCTTGCTCTGATATCACTTGATGTAGTCAAGGATGGAGAAACCTCAAAAGATCAGTCCAATCCTTGCAGGTAATTCAACAGAGCGTAAATACAACAAGAAAAACAAGTCAAGATGAATAGAATGAAAGATCAGCCTTCTATTATTCTCAGAAAATCATTTACAAAAGATCAACCACATGCAGTCTCACATGCCAAGCATACATGCTTGATTATGATCAAAAAAACCTCTTAGAAACCCTAGAAAACTACGCCAAATAATCTTATGAAAATCACCTGCCCCTTAGGAACAAGCCCATAAGATTATTAAGTAATCACAACCATTGGTCAGCCCAAAAAAAATCACATTTTTCAATAATTGAGAAAATATGTTACAACAAATAGGTCAAAACCCAAATCATATGGAATAACCTCCAATAAGATAAATAAGAGATGTGATCATAGAAATAAGTTGGCCTCAAACATATCATGGAGTTGGCACGATCGCACACAGAGATTCCAATCGGTAGATCGGAAAATGATCAAAAAACACAATGATTGACCGGGAAAATGAAGAATAGGAAAGTCGTGCAAAGAATCTGCAAAATCTCATGCGTGATGAATCCAAATGAGGTTTGATCATATGATATGATCCAAAATGAAGCCATGAACACACAGTAGAGACCGCAACTCAAAAGAACAACTACAGATCGACCGCTAACAGAAAAAATAGACCGATCAAGAAGGAAACCAAATATTTTTGGTTGATGCAAGATTGCTAAGAATCCCAAGATGCTCATGTATCATCTTCACAATTTAGAAGAGAAAAATCTCCTTGTAATTGGGATTGAAATCCAACATTGGACTGATTTATATCACATTGTTTTCCTGATATTATTGGTTCCTCTTGTACCGTTAGAGCTTGAGAAGACTTTACCCTTTGGAAAACACTTTAATCACAAGAAAGAGTGCAAGTAGCACACCACTCTTTTCCTTGAGCAATATTGTTTTGGGTAATGAGTTCCCTTACTAGATATTTTGTATTCATACTGGTAGGGGTAGCATTATAGAAGAGCCTATTTTGGTTCCATGAACCTTGTCCTTGATTTGGTGGCCTATTGAAGGAATAATTTTGAGTCTGATGTTGATATTACCTACTGCCTTGAGCTTGTTTCCTCTTTAGAGTTACCACCTTGTTTCCAATACTCTTCATTTGATGGCCAACATCTTGCTTCATGTTCTGCAATCCAAGATCCAAGCCTTGTATTTTATGCACTAACATTTCCATCATGGATTCAATTTTACTATTTAAAGATGTAGAATCTGATGGGGCGTGAATAAGAGGTTGACTTGTAGTTTTATTAGGAATAGGAGCCATTATAGGTTGATGTGTAGGCATTTCTAGAAATAAAGGCATTGGAGGCCTTGGAGATAACTTCCCTCCCTCAATTAGGCAATTCTCTACTCTTATAGCTACATCATACGTAGGTGGTAAGGTATCTCCACCCATTGTCTACAACATGGTAGAAATATCACTGTTAAAAGCTCTCAAATAATGTAAGAAAGCATTACCGGGAGAAGGTTTCACTGAAGCAGCAATTCAGTCCCATGTCTTTTGGAATCTGTAATTAGAATCTGTCATGAATTCATGGGGTGCTCTTTTGATTATGGTAAGCTTCTCTAAAAGTGATAGATGGTCACTTTTATCCTCAAAATGCTTGCATAATATTTCACCTAACTCATCCCAATTGTGAATGGAAATATTTTCTAATCCTTGGTACCGCTGCAAAGCTTTTCCTTTTAGTGACGAAGCTAGAAGTCTAATAGCAACATCGTCCTCTGTAATACCATGTATATTGAAGATATTTGAAACTTCTTGAATTTTTTCTATTGGGGAAATGGAAGTTTCACCAGTAAAATATGGTAAACTCTTAAGTGAGGCTACTAGTCTATCACGTCTTTGATCCAAGATAAGAGGAGTAACACCATTAAAGGTAGAAAAAACTTGATTTCTAGGGACAACCATATGAAACAATGATCTATTAAATTGAGGAGATGGTATCCTAGGTTGTGTTCTTATCATAGGAGGTGTAGAAAGAGATTTGGATGGCGTAGGTGTTTCTTTTGAATACCTAACTAGTGATAGAGAGTCTATTTATTCTTCTTCTAGAACTTAAAAATGGGAGTTAAACAAACTGAAAATGATCTCTAGAAGATGACCTTGTTTGGATTATGGGCATGAATTATAGAAATTTGATCTATGAACCAAGTGTTGGAAATATATTGAGGCTAGGTGACTGAGAGAGGGGGTGAATCAAGAACCAATAAAAATTAATCACTTTAATCCTTTATTAGATTATCTAATCTCATTGCATGCATGAAACAGAAAAGTAATAAACATCCACAACACTTGACACAATATTTGGTTACCCAAAAACCTTCCAAATAGAAAGTAAAACTGGGGTGGGGATGGTACCCACAAGATTTAGTACTGTAGTATAAATTTAGCATGTTAAAGCTTACAATTGACCACTTCTGATGGTCTTCCCTGTTCAGAGCAATAAGGACTGTTAGGTCCACCTTGTGAAAGGATTTAGTACAATACAATTAAGTATGTAACTTTGTTAGGAGATTTGTAAAGGACTATTAAGTCCATCTTGTTAAAGGATTTTGTTGATGCACTTGTTAGGATGAACCAGTAGATGATCTTCTATGCAACTCTGATTTGCTGAATAAGATTCTTTGATATAAAAACTAATCACCTAAATGTGATAGATGAGTCTTTGTTGTTCCTTATACTGTTATAGCCTTCTTAATCAGTCTGCCACTTCATATTCGCATATACACTTATTTCACACACATTTGGATAAACAAGTTATCTTACATATATACCTTATCTAGATCAAATACCTCTGTAAGTTGGCTTCTATGATATACAATAATATCAAACAATATAAACTAAGTCGGCCCAATACTGTTACTCGGGTCCAGTAATCCACTCACGTGATATACTAGCACTCGGGAAATATGTTGTCACTCGGGAAACATAGTAAACTCTAGCACTCAGGCCACACTGTGTACTCAGGTAGTATTGATCACTCGAGTAATACTTATTGCCACTATCTGCTCGGTCAACACTGCCACTTCTCGAGTTATACTACAAGCTACTGGCTCGGTCAACACTGTAATGACTAAGTGTTTTGGCAATAATTGACAACATGTCTTGACATAAGGTCATCAATCTCCCCCTTTGGCATTAGTGACCAAAAACACTTATATCCAAAAAACTGCTCAAATGTATGATTCAAAACTCCCCCTTACCATATGCTTGGGTACTTTCTCGGGTTTTGACAAAAAATTTGTGACTCGGTTACAACTGACTCTATTTTTTATTTTTCAAAATTGTTTTTGTAACTCTGCTATATATATATATATATATATCTTCTTCTCTTCTCTTATGTACATGTATTTCCTTATATGTATATATAATAACTTTCCCCCTTGTTTTTTGACACAAATGCAAAAAATATATCTGCAAGGTAATACCAAAATAGGATAGGAAATCACTATGTACCTTCAAATTTTGAGACAAAGTATTGTCCCAATTGTCTTGCAACACCTTCAGGATGTGCAACTCAATCTGTATCTCTACTGACAACTCCATCATAAGTTTTGCAACTGAAAATTTGTTGTCATGTATGAGTGTCTTGGCATGAGAAATATATTTCTGCATTACATCCATGTGTTGAAGGAGTTGGCTCTGCATAGCTATAAGGGATTCCCTTGTTCTTTCTTCTTCCCTTAGTAATTATTCCTACATGTCTGTCATATGTTTGATCTTCACAAAATGTGTTGAACTCAAACTTGGTTTAAGTGCCAACTGGTTTGCACTTTCCTTCAAATTTGTATCTATCTTTGTCAACTTGGTCTTGATTTCCATGGTAAAGTTGGAAGTATCACTCAACTTTACAAATAATGAAACAACATTATTTACTGTGGTTTATAGAGATCTAGTGAGAGTGTTTAGCTTTACTTGATCTATTGCAATTTTACATGCAACATTCTCTAGAACTTTATTCTCAAACTTCCTTTCTGCCTTATGCAGTAGTTTCTCTTGACCACTTAAATCTTTATTGAACTTGTGAACTATATCAACAAGTTGATCCATAATAGATTCCTCATCAAATTCTATTTCTAGTGCATCTAGGAATATACCTTTTATGTACTCTAGCACTTTGTTTCTCTTCTTTTCTGATTGGAGATTTTCTTGTGTAGCCCTTTTCTTCCATAGCTCCCCTAGTATATCCATCTTCTCTACTGTCAAGTTGGATAGATCCCAATTTGGAATCACAATATCTTTCTCAAGACCAATATCATCAGTATTTGTTTCCTTCCCTTTTCCTTTGACCTTGGGATTGGGTGAAGGAACAATTTCCTTACCTTTTCCACTATCATCCTTGACTTCAGTATCCAGTGGATCATTAACTTTTGTTGCACCAACTATAGCATCAATGCTCACTGTAGAAACATTCACAGTAACCTTTTGTGACTCGATTAAGCTTAGCCCAGTAGTAGGTGGAGCCTAATGCTCAATTCCTACTAGTCCAAATGTATATTTTTTAATCCTATCCTTGCTCAGAGATAGGATGTTTTGTATAGGTGATTGGGGCAGGGATGCCATCACTTCTACTGTTATATGTTCTGCATTGGATTCTTCAATAGTTTCCACCTCAGGTAATTCTTCATCGTTAGTCTTTACCTTGGGGTCTATACTCGGTACCTCTACCTTATCATCTTCCTTGATTTCAAAAATAGACTTCCATACCATTGTAGCAATCTGCACAACATCCTCTATTCTCTTATTCAATATCTGAATGGCCCTAAACCTTGGAGTGTGATTGTTCCCATATTTGGTCATGGCCCCTTTAACCTCTTTGTTAGTCATAGTAGGCATGACTTGCTTCAAGTTTTGTTCCCTAATATCCTTTTCTACTCAAACTGCATTTCTCCATGGAATATATATTTCTTTGAATAGATCTTCAGTCATATGAATTTTCAATTCAGATGGATCATACTTCCATCTTGCCATTTTCTCTACGACTACTTCCTCAATCTGCTTCTGTTCATCCTTAGTTCTGGAAGAATAATTCAATGATTTTAGAGTACTCATACCACTACCTCCTTTCAAATTTTCAACCTTCTACTCAAAGGTAGGTGGGGATTTCTTGAATATGACTGTATCTTCTTCTTCATCTTCCTTAGGCAATATAAGTTTCCTTCTAGATCTTTTTGTAGTGATGGCAGGGGTAGAGATCTTTGTTTTCTGCTTAGGGGCTACCTTCTTCTTTTTCTTAGGAGGTTCTTCTTCTATCTCTTCCTCTTCCTTTTCAGGTTCATCATCTTCTATCTTAATTTCATCTTCTTTGCTTTCTGTGATAGGAAGAGAGTCTGAATTCTTTCCATACTTCTTTTCAAACTTCTCTAGCCTCTTCTTTCCTCTTTTCAAGATCTTAGGAATCTCAATTTCCAATGAAATTATGCTCTTGGATTCTTCATAGGTACCAAAGTATGGTGCTTTAGGATCAACACTCTCATTCACAAGAGCCTCAATGATATCTTTTATCTCATCAATGTTGACCTCATATGCAAGAGGTTTCACCCATGCAACCCTAGGCTTGACTGCCTGAATGTATACTTTATCACAGTCAACTAGGAAGAAAACATCATCTTTGTAGTCTTCTACCAATTATTTAGGGATCCTATATCTATTCTACATATTTTGTCTAAAATTATCAAAATATGCATCCATGATGCTCTCAAAATTGTCTCCTAATTCTTCTATGAAATCATTTATCCGATAAACTATGGGTCTATCCTTCTTCCAAAAAACTATGCCTTTGGAAGGGAAAAACTTCTGAATGGAAAAGAATATGCAGACTAGAAGTGAACCAAACTTACATGGATTGGTATTTTATGCCCAGATGCTTTCCATGTTCTTGCTCAATTGGATGATTTGCAACTCAGCAAGGTCGAATGAAAGGTTGTTCTTGACCACTTTGTATGCCAAGTCCATAGCCTCACATGGTACGTTGTTTGTTCAGATAGAACTGTAGATTTTGTGTGCAATTACATGAATCCCAAACTTCAATTCCATGTCTGTAACTCCATTTAATCTCTTGCCTCTTTCATCCCACTCGGAAAGAGTCTTCTTAGTTAGGTAGACCCGGGGTAGGGTTTTGGTAGATTTTGGCTTGTCAAGCATAGGATACCATGTAACATGTGTTGGAAAGATTGTTTTGAAAGCTATAATGGAAACAATTGTTGTTTTTTCGTTGATGTAAAACCTTAACTGGTGAGACTATTACTATCGGGTTGAGTACCATATCTATTTGATTTGAAGAAAAGGATAACAAAAAGACCGAGGGAAATGGTTGAGTTATAAGTAAACACAAGGTTACTTGATCATTTGGCACATTGGTAAAGTGATATGTTGTTTATCTTTCACTAACAGTTCACTGTGAGGTTGATGCCGAGCAAAGTGAAGTTGATGTCGAGCAAAGCCAGTGATGGCTGAGCACCAGTGAAATGTTGAGGAATACAGAGGTGACCGAGTAGAAGAACATAGTGTGGGCCGAGCAATAGTATTTTGATAATTGATGAGATTTGAGATCTCTGGCCGACATTATTGAATTTATTGGAATATGTGAAGTTTGTTAAGGATATTTAATTTTGGTCCTCATTAATTATATGCACGGGAAACCGTTATTAACGCATGGATTCAAGATTTAATTGGTGATTGTATTGGAGAAATAAATTAAATGTAATGATGGAAAGATCCATTGGATCTGACCTAACCTAAGATCTACGATCTTGATTAAGCGGAAAAAGATTTATCTGACCTAGATAAAGAGGTATATGATAATCTCAAGGGACTATTCATGGAGAGATATACAGAGTTGTGTATGTAGAGTATGCAAGAGGATTGCATGGTTAATTGGCTGGCTGGCAAGATCTAAGCAAAGAAGGCTGAGCAGAGAAGCAGAGAGAGATTGCTTGACGGATTTCCAAGCAGATCTGGAGTTTGAGATGAGACTGGAGGCCACTCAGTGAATTAGCATAAGAGCTTAATTGGATCTGGATTGCAAAGTAATTTGTATGAATCAAATCAAACATACTGATTACTTTCTAACCATTGTATCAGTTCAAATCCTTTAACCATGTTGACCTAAAAGTCATTGTATAATTCCTTTGAGCAAGGTGATATTCTGATTAGAATGTTCTAAGTCCTCTAACAAGGCCACTCCTGACAGGGTGATTAAATCCTTTAACCAGGTCACATTTGACAGTGTGTTTTGTAACCTTTAACAAGGTTGACTCCTAATAGAGCTCACTTCAGAAGAGTGAAAGTTTGGTAGCATGTAACTAGTGGTTTTTCCCATATTGGGTTTCCACATTATATCATGGTGTCAAAATGTGTGAATGTTTATGTTGTGTTTTACTAATAAGTTTATGCAAGCTTATTTCATTAGTACAATAAACTGCACACTTTTATGTTATTATTTTCGAGCATATCTGAATTGTTCAAATTGGTATAAAATTTAAATGGGCACATCTGGACCTGAGGATAATTGATTCACCCCCCCTCTCAGTTATTCTAAATTCATTCAAACAATTGGTATCAGAGCTTAGTTCTCTTGAAACAGTTTGAAGGTACCTGGAGCAAAAGACCAAGATGTATAAAAGGGAGGTGCCAAAGTTGAACAAGGATAACTTTCCTACATGGCAAAGTTTAATGAAATTTCACTTGGCTAGTGTTGGTGATTCTGCTAAACGTCATGTTGATCAAGATTATGTAGCCCCTACAAGAGCTATCAATGTTGCACAGTTAAGAGAAAAGCAAGAACATAATCAAGCAATGTTGGAGATTGCATCATCCCTGAACTATCATGAGTTTGAAGACATAAAGGACTATACAAGTGCAAATAAAATTTGGGATGCCCTTGAAACCATCTATGGAGGTGACACAAATGTGCTAAGAGCCAAATATGAAAGCTTGAGAGGTAAGTTTGATGAAATGAAAATGCAAGAAGGAGAAAATATAGTTTCATATTATGGTAGGATAAA
>MU223818.1:3137639-3165963 GCA_018584345.1 Thuja plicata | reverse complement strand
AGCTATCAAGTATCATTACTTGAGGGAGCTAGTTCAGAAGAAGGAAGTGAGACTGGAGTATGTGAACACTAAGGAACAGTTAGCAGACATATTTACAAAGGCACTACCCAAGGATGCTCATGAGTATATGCGAGGTAAATTAGGGGTGATTCCCCTAACTGAGGATAATTAGTTTAGAATGGTACTGTTGCATCAAATGTCATATTCAAAAAAAAAATCACATTGATGCACAGGCAGTCACACTTTAGGATGCTGCCTAAAGTTGTGAAACATAGACAAGGACGGTAAAAGAGTATCAATCATAAGCAAGATGACAGTAACAGCATGATACAGATTTTTGAATAGAAGAATCTGCATGATGAAGATGTCAATGTCTTTGGCATTGTTGTCAAAGAGGGAGGAATTACTGAGAAATATAGAGGGAGAAGCATACTGAGAAAAAGGAAGAGATTACTGAAAAGATATCGATGAACAGAAATAGAAAAACATCAGTGTGATCACAGACACAGAGGGAGAAAAAATTTTACAGATGAGAATCAGAATGAAGCTAAAGACATTAATGAAAATTTTTTCATACAAGGAACATAGGCACTTTTTGGATTGTATGGTAACTATGGTTGCAAATCTGTGTTTTATTGTTTAGTGTTTCCATCAATGCCAAAGAGGGAGATTGTTGGAAAGATTGTTTTGAAAGCTATAATGGAAACAATCGTTGTTTTTTCATTGATGTCAAACCTTAACTGGTGAGACTATTGTTATCTGGTTGAGTACCATATCTATTTGATTTGAAGAAAAGGATAACAAGAAGATCGAGGGAAATGGTTGAGTTATAAGTAAACACAAGGGTACTTGATCATTTGGCACATTGGCAAAGTGATATGTTGTTTATCTTTCACTGACAATTCACTGTGAGGTTCATGCCAAGAAAAGTGAATTTGATGTCGAGCGAAGCCAGTGATGGCCGAGCACAAGTGAAATGTCAAGGAATACAGAGGCGACCGAGCGGAAGAACACAGTGTTGGCCGAGCAACAGTATTTTGATAATTGATGAGATTTGAGATCTCTGGCCGACATTATTGAATTTATTGGAATATGTGAAGTTTGTTAAGGATATTTAATTTTGGTCCTCATTAATTATATGCATGGGAAACCGTTATTAACGCATGGATTCAAGATTTAATTGGTGATTGTATTGGAGAAATAAATTAAATGTAATGATGGAAAGATCCGTTGGATCTGACCTAACCTAAGATCTACGATCTTGATTAAGTGGCAAAATATTTATCTAACCTAGATAAAGAGGTATATGATAATCTCAAGGGACTATTCATAGAGAGATATACAGAGCTGTGTATGTAGAGTATGCAAGAGGATTGCATGGTTAATTGACTGGCTGGCAAGATCTAAGCAAAGAAGGCTGAGTAGAGAAGCAGAGAGAGATTGCTTGACGGATTTCCAAGCAGATCTAGAGTTTGAGATGAGAATGGAGGCTACTCAGTGAATTAACATAAGAGCTTAATTGAATCTGGATTGCAAAGTAAGTTGTATGAATCAGATCAAACCTACTGATTACTTTCTAACCATTGTATCAGTTCAAATACTTTAACCAGGTTGACCTAACAGTCATTGTATAAATCCTTTGAGGAAGCTAACATTTTGATTGGAATGTTCTTAGTCCTCTAATAAGGTCACTCCTTACAGGGTGATTAAATCCTTTAACCAGGTCACATTTGATAGTGTGTTTTGTAACCTTTTACAGGGTTGGATCCTAACAGAGCTCACTTCAGAAGAGTGAAATTTTGGTAGCATGTTACTGGTGGTTTTTCCCATATTGGGTTTCCACGCTATATCATGGTGTCAAAATGTGTGAATGTTTATGTTGTGTTTTATTGTTAAGTTTCTGCAAGCTTATTTCATTAGTACAGTAAACTGCACACTTTTATGTTATTGTTGCCGAGCATATCTGAATTGTTCAAATTGGTATAAAAATTAAATGGGCACATCTGGACCTGAGGATAACTGATTCACCCCCCCTCTCAGTTATTCTAAGTTCATTCTAACAACACGATGTACCATTGTCTTGGTGATCTTCACTGGTTGCTCTAGCCATAGGTGCATGTCGTGAACACGGCTTAGAACAAACCTAATCCAATTAATCTGAAAGTTCTGTGGCATATGCATGATATGATTCAATCCATTGACTTCAAGGTGTTTATGTTTTGGCTTCATATTCCCGGCTTCACATAGTTTCTCATATGCTTTATTCATTTCCAATGTACCTAGTTGTTGAATGGTGCAATGATAGAAGGCTTGGATATCGTTGATCAACAGTACCTTTGAAGGAATTAGGGAATGAGCTCCCATTGAATCTATCTCATTTGCAATCGCTGGATGAAGCTTAAACTTTGGAGGTTCACAGACAGCATTCCTCACCAATATCTCAGATCCTTTCTTAACCTTGTTGCTGGATGTAGACGCCATAAAGCTCGGAGGTTTGATAAAACTTCGCAACTTAAAAATTTTGAACACAAATTCACTCTGAATCACTTAAGGCTTTGAATCGCTTTGCAAACTGAAAACTTTATAAACAATAACTCTACCAATTCATCTTTTATAAGAGATTTTACCGTTGAGTTTTCATTAAATGCTTTGTAAATGGTAGCTGGTATAGCTCGGAATGAAGCTTGGCGAAAACTAACTCCTGCATCCTTGAAACCATACAACCTGACTTAACTCGGTTAAGCATGTGTAACTCGGATATAACTGAGATCCTGACTCGGTTAAAACCATAATGTGTCCTAGTGCATCAATATACTGATTTGGACTTGCTATCATGTCTCGAACTAATGTATGATGGCTTGTATGCACAGTTCCAGTTGTCTCCTTGAATATTTATTCGGAGATGGTAGATCCACCCAACTCATTGCTTTGGGTTCCATTATATCCTTCATTATTTTGATCTAAATTTTTAGGATATTTCCTTACCCACTACTGACTCATCTGAGTTCTGATTTCAAAAACTTTTTCTTTGCCTTTCTCGAAACCAGTATCTACTTTTTCTTTGTTCATGCAATTCTTGCTTAGATGACCAAGTTGTTTACACACATAACATCTCTTAGTAGGATTCCTTTTTCTGAGGTGAGTCTTTGCACAATTTGCACCAATATGCCCATATTCACCACAGTGACAACATCTGCTCCATGTGTTGTAATCCCAACCAAAATTTTATTTAGCTAGTTGTTCAGCATGGTTCCGTTTCTTATTTCTGCACTTGGAAGATTTGTGACCTTGTTTGTTACAATTAAAACATTTTCCTTCAAACTTAGGCTTCTCAGTGCATTCACTTGCCCTATGTCCATGTTTGTTGCATTTGTAGCATTTACCATTAAACTTTAACTTTCCATTGCTCCAACACTTATTTGTTGTGTGCCCTAACTTGCCACAATGATTACAAGTAGGTTTTATGTTCTTTTGAGTTCCTTGCTGTGAGGATTCACCTTTTTCAGTATAACCTAATCCAGTCTGTCCATGATGTCTGAGTTGAGTTTGCTCTGTTAATCGATCCATGCTTACTTGTGAATTCATCATACTCTCATTGGGTTGCTTTTCAGTATTGAGATCATTCTGCAGTCTTTCATTTTTTGTCCTCAGATTGATAACTTCTTGATTTTCATTGTTGAGTTGATTTATCATATCTTCTTGCTGAAGTGACAAATGATGGATTTATTTTTCTTTTTCCTCTAATCTTGTACTTAGCAATATTTTATCTTCTTGTGTCATTTCTCTATCATTTTCTACTTGATTATGTTCCATGACTTCACATATTCTGACTGAATGAATTTCTCATTCTCTTTACAACTTTCTGACTTCTTCATGTAAATTAAGATTCTTTGCAAATAGGTCTTCAATGGCTACATCTGCTTCTTCAGAACTTCTTTCTTTGCATAAGTCTTCAGTTCTTTCTTCTATGTAACTTTTATCATTCATCTGCATTGCTAAATCTTTTCTTCTTTTCAGGGAAAGAGAGTTGCTCCTTGAGTTTCCTGATCTGATCCATGGCCACTTGTAGATCTATCTTTTCATTTTCAATGGCTTTCTCCAGTCTATATATTTCCATTGCCTCTGATCTTTTTTCAAGTTGTTAAACTTTTGTTAAGAGAACCGAGAGCTCTGATACCAATTGTTGGAAATATATTGAGGCTAGGTGACTGAGAGGGGGGTGAATCAGGAACCAATAAAACTTAATATATTTAATCCTTTATTAGATTATCTAATCTAATTGCATGCATGAAATAGAAAAGTAATAAACATCCATAAACACTTGACACAATATTTGGTTACCTAGAAACCTTACAAATAGAAAGTAAAACTGGGGTGGGGATGGTACCAACAAGATTTACTACTGCAGTATAAATTTATCCTGTTAAAGCTTACAATTGACCATTTCTGATGGTCTGCCCTATTAGGAGCAATAAGGACTATTAGGTCCACCTTGTGAAAGGATTTAGTACAATACAATTAAGTATGTAACTATGTTAGGAGATTTGTAAAGGACTGTTAAGTCCACCTTGTTAAAGGGTTTTGTTGATGCACTTGTTAGGATGAACCAGTAGATGATCTTCTATGCAACTCTGATTTGTTGAATAAGATCCTTTGATATAAAAAATAATCACCTGAATGTGATAGATGAGTCTTTGTTGTTCCTTATACTGTTGTAGCCTTCTTAATCAGAAGGCCACTTCATATTCGCATATACACTTATTTCACACACATTTGGATAAATAAAGTATCTTACATATATATCTTATCCAAATCAAATACCTTTGTAAGTCAGCTTCTATGATAACAATAATATCAAACAATATAAACTAAGTCAGCCCAATACTGTTACTCAGGTCCAGTAATCCACTCGAGTGATATACTGGCACTCGGGCAATATGTTGTCACTCGAGAAACATAGTAAACTCTGGCACTCAGGCTACACTATGTACTCGGGTAATATTGATTGCCACTGTCTTCTCGGCTGGCACTGCCATTGCTCAGGTTACACTACAAGCTGCTGGCTTGATCAACACTGTAATGACTAAGTGTTTTGGCACTAATTGACAACATGTCTTGTCATAAGGTCATCACCAAGATATAGAGATGGAGTCATTAATTACTTGAGTTTGATCCTATTGAAGGCTAGAATGCTAAGAGCAGTATTATCTCGTCAGCATAGAAGTTGAAATCCTTTGTTTGACCCCAGCAAACCAATAGACTTCTTTTGTGTAAGCTTGAATGTAGTTCCACCAGACGTGCTAAAAATTGTTGTCAGAAAAGTGTGCACCCTTGCCTAGATGAGTGTGAATGACCTAGGAAACTTTGTGAAACATGGAAACAACCTCCCAAGTGTGGGACTTGCGCATGTGTGAGGTTGAATCTATGGAGGAGGTCAGCTTCCTTACAATCAGGATGCACCTAAACTACTACTTTTGAGGAAAAGGGAGAAGGATATGCTGAAAGGGAAATGGGGTGATGCACCAGATTGAATATTGATCTACTCCTTCCAATAACTACTCTTAAACTTCAATAAAGACCACAAAATCATACTATTCCCTATATTTATCAACCTCAAAACAATATGAAAGTTAAGAATCAATACAACCCTGTAAGGAATACAAGTATTCACCAAATAAGGTTGATCGACTTAAATTAACATACTCATATAGTACTGCAGATGATGAAATACATCCAAATACCGAGGCATAAAATCTACACAAGCTCATTTGGGTCAACAATAGGTAAACAACGATATTTTTTATTGAATAAGGCAAGATACGATTACAGAAGAGAACTCTGTAAAAGAACCAGAAAAAGAGATCCTGAAAGAATGTACAAATTTTGCCTTTATAGATCAGACATAACTCAGATTACAACCTAAAGGTTCAAACCCCAACTAGACTAGAATCAAGTTACAGATGTAGAAATAAATTAATATCAGATAAAAAAATCTGATCTCTGTGTTAACATTCATTAATGAAGTGACATGAAGATTGAAATTAATGCATCTAGTAGATGGAAGGAAAAAATATTATCCCTACAAGTGATAAATGAGCATGGGATGCATTGGCATCGTGTTACAAAACCCAAAAGAAGTCACTAGGCATTAAATTTTGTTATGGTAACGTGTCATGGCCACAAACAGTCAAATCAAGCCACTAGCAAAAACCATCAAGGCGGCAAACACGACGTGTTAACCCACCCCACACACTTGAAAGAAGCACCATCACGCCTAGAAATTAGACCCAAGCCATCAGTTTAAATGTAAGTCGTCTATGAAGATTTTGATCAGAATGGGTGGTCAAGATGCGGCACAAAAAATCCCCCAATGCAAGATTAAAACACAACCATTGATGAAGATTTCCTTAATCATACGGTTGGCGCAGCTCTGCAACTAACAAGACTAAGAGGGATAGAAGAAACCGCGAAATGGCAAAATTGTGTCATTTCGCAAGATGCCATTTTACTCGTGAAATCGCAAAAGTGGGAAAAATGACATGTTATCCCACCAAAGATTTCAGCAAGGCATGCCATATGGCTTGCCGACATTTCCCATTGGGGAAACATGGCCCATCAACATGTGTTTTCGATCTCCTAGTGACAATAGATGTTTCTCCGATGAATGTCATGTTCATAAGATTTCGGTGAGTTTCACTGACATTTGATTTTGGCAAGACAAAAGGGAAGCTCAAGCGAACACCAGGGGTAGGATAACACGACGTATTAGCCACTAGAAAACATGACATGTTGACCCACTGTAACAAAGTTCAGCCCATGATGAAGATGTCTCAGATCGATTATTTGTGATGGGCTAAATGGTGGCAAAAATGGCCAACATTTACCAAGGATGACTATCTATCGGTTGATGATACTAAGATTAGAAAAACTATTGTAGAAATTTTGAAAGAGTAAACACAAGAAAATCCCTTGAATGCTAATAATATTATAGATGCCATGATTGCAACAGCATTGAGGAGCTACCACAGATGTTTCACAAAACCCATTGTCGAGCTCATAAAGTTAAGCATTATGACATTGGGTCAAATGATGTTGTACCTTATGATATCAAGTCAAATGATGGAAACTCCTCTACTCAGTTAGATCATGATTTCATCTTGCTACCAAGGATGGTGCAGTCCATGAATTTTGTACAGCAAAAATCCTTGCAAATTAATATATATTATTTAAATATTTATTTCCTTTTAACTCTAATCTATTTTTGCACTCATTTATTAGATGCATACTTTTGCATATGGTCAAAGGAACTTGTCATAGATTGGACTTTTATAATTTTAAAAGTTGCTTTAGAGAAGAGTGTATACAAAGACACTTTTTTTAGCCTACCTTGTCACATTATTTTTGAATTATTAGATCTTTGTCAAGTTTTCATATCATCCACATTTGGATTGAGTCCAAAATCTGTGACAGGTCAAATTTTGATTAATATGTTATTATCATTTAGATGATGATTTTAATAATATGTTCTCATTTAATTACTCCACCAATTTTCAAGAAGTAGAAAAATCCATTTCAAAGAAAACAATTAAACAAAGGAAAGGAGCTACATGAAATAAACAAATACCTTCGTGATACTGTATTGTAAAGATTATACAAAACAAAATTTAACCAAATGACATTTGAGGTGAGAAAGTAAAGGTCCTTTTAAGGTTTATGATGTTTGGCACATTACACCACCTTATTTTCTTAGTTGCCCTTAAACCAAGGGTCACCTTACCTTCTTTTGGATTTAAAATTGTCCTACCCCAATCAAGAGCATGTACTTCACAAAAGCCCACTCAAGGATAGAGGAGATAATAAGCAATATCTTATATGTGGCTCAACCATGTTTTGTGTACTTTTTTTGTGCCACAATTTGGATATACATTCAAATTGCCCATTGATAATTGTGAGAAAATACATTGTTTGGCCTATAAATATACATGCAGTGTGAATTGCCTATAACATATTGTTGTTGTGGTGCTTGTGGACTTGGAGTCCCCTTGGGGTTTATGTTGGTTTCACCCCAAATGCTCCTCTAGAGTCTCCTATTGAAGTGGAGACAAGAGGTTTCTGAAGCATAGTTTACTAGGGTCTTGCCTCAAAGTTGGATGGCCCGGGCTGGTAGACGGTTCCAAGGCTTGTGGGTATGGATGTTTTCACTCAAATTGGATTTTTTTTGTTGATGTTGATCCTATTGAGGTGGTTTCGGTGACAAAGTTCTTCTATCTTGATGGGGTTTTTGCTTCCATATTCTCTACCCACACTTTTGCTGGTCCTATGGAGGTGGACAGTACTCTTGTGAGTTTGTTGCTTCGGTGCTTGTGGACTTGGAGCTCCCTTGGGGTTTCGATTGGTTTCAACCCAATATGTTCCTCGAGAGTCTCCTAATGAGGTTTATTGTAAATGGCATTTGTTGGTCTATCTGTAAATGACTTTTATGGCCTTGTTTCTTAGCCTTTGAGGGCATGCATTATAGAGGGTCAGCACCCTTGACTGATCTTTGGTTTGGTTGTTTCTCTTGGTTGTCCCTTTTTTCTCACTAATGTGTTTTTATTTTTGCTACAAGTGACATGTTTGGCTTGTGTGCTATTAAAGACTTATTTGGCTTGTGTGCCATTAATAGCATTGTTGGCATGTTCCTCGTAGACTTATTTTGACCTGTTCGTCATAGACCTATTTTGGGCCTTTGTTCCGTGAAGTCAGCATGCTACTTTTAATAATAAAAGATATATTGGCCTCATTTTTGAACTTGATCTATTTTAAACTTTTGGTGCTAATTGTCCATCATGTGCGGTCGTTTCAGACCTCCATATCGGTCTTGAGCCTTCGAGATGGAATACCTAGTCCTTTTCAAACCAGGCTCCCGAGTGCAGTTGACATTTCAATTTGCAAATTCACAAAGACAATTAATTTTTATAATCTGAAAGATCTGATGGAAAACCCTTTTCCACTAATGTTTGTGATTCTATTCCAGTGAATGTGCCAAGTTTCAAGGTCATTTGCTTCACCAGTTGCAAAAAATTTAAAGCTCAATTTTTCGTTCGATAGTTTGCGGGAATAATTAAATCAGAAATTTCAAAAAGTTTGGACCGAAATGGTTTTATAGGGGTCTAGACTCATAGGGATCAGACTCACCATGTATCCAATTTCCAGGCCAAAAATGCATTCGAATCGAAAGTTTTGATTTTTTTCTCATTTCCCGCACTTGTCTGGTGTCCAACAGATAGTCCCAAATCGTATTAATGGCTTTCACGTTCTTGTTCAGTTGTTCGCACTTGTCAAAGGTTTGAACATCATTTTAAAAAGTATAACATTCTTGGCAAGAATTTTAAAGTTTTAAATTTCTTCAGAATACCAAAATTATGCTATAAGATTTCAAAATATCAGACGCATGAAAAGAGTTAAAAAAAAACTGAACACCAAACGCTTGTCGCAAGGAAGCCATTCAAGGTCGCTTGAGCAAAGCAGGGACACAGCATGTTAAAAATTTAAATGAGTTTTATATGTTATTGTCATTTGCTATCATTGTTCCAACTCAGTGAAGTTCAACTATGACGACAGGCCTACAATGTCAATCCTAGCTGTAGCATCTACCATCAGGCTTATAAAATTAGTACTTCACTTTTTAATTGTAAGCTGATCTCTATGAGACCTGGAAATTAGAGCGTTTTTGCAAATTTTAATAGATGTTCTAGTGAAGGATTCCGTGTAGCGGGGATTTATTTTAATACTCTTTTATAAATTATTTAGGTGAGAAATCATACCAATACAAAGTGATGCAGGGGCATCTACGTGGAGGGAGTTCTATAGAGTTTTCAAAACCATTTACTTCTTCCACTCTAATCTTCGAATTGTTGGTGGTTTGGAAAGTAATGTATGAGAATAACCAGATTTGCATTTAAGGTTTTTGTGTGGGTAGCATTTTTTTTTTGAGGAAGAGGTTTTTAGAGTTTTTTTTTTAATTTCAGAGGCACGGTTTTTGATAAGAAAAATAAGTCGTCCCAGTTTGTAGAGGGAAAGACAGAGAGTTGGGTGTAGTTTTGGTGTGAAAAGTTGAATAACTTGTTTGTTGCAGGGGAAATTTTGGAGTGAATCTAGAAAGAAGGCTTTTGAGAAGCCATTTGTTATTGGTGAAACATTTTGCTTTAGGTCTATATTCAGACTTAAATCAAATTGGTATAATGGAATGTGAAGTCAATAAGCTTGGGTTGATGTAATGGAAAACTGTTTAAATTTTCAATAGAAAATTTTTAGTGTTTTTTTTGTTCAAATTAAATTTGTATTAGTTTTAAAAGTGTGTTTAAGGTGGTTGTTGAAGCTTGTACGAGTCATTGCATCAATGGTATCAAGGCTAGAAGACTCTAAGTGTGCAGGCAAATTTGTTGGAGAGACGTAAATTTCTCTTGGATCAATCTTGTAGGTGTGGTGAAAATGTACGCAAGAGGAGCCCCATGTGGTTGGGGTAAAGGGGGAGTAAGAAGTGGGGGAAGAAATCCTCTAGATGTTGTTCATAGTGAAGATTTTAGAGTCCTGAGTAGGCAAGTTGAAGCCATACAACAAGAAATCAGAAGAGGGTTTACTGGCAGGAGAGCACATGAAAGTGAGGAGGATGAAACTAAAGAAAGTTCAGAAGGAGAAGAAAATGTTGAAGATGAAGCAGCAACAACAGTTTTAAATGATCCTCTTGTTAAAGTATTAACAAGGATGGGAAAGAGATCAAAGACTGAAGTTCCTACCTTCAATGGGAACTTGGATCTAGAGGAGTTAATAGATTGGATATATGATATGGAAGAATACTTTGAAGTTGAAGAAGTGGACGATCCAGATAGATTAAGGTTTGCTAAAACCAAATTGAAAGGTCATGCCAAAAGCTGGTGGAAAGAGGTATAAATTGGAAGAGGAAAAAGAGGAAAAAGCAAGATTTGCAAATGATGGAAATGATGAAGAGAGTTTATTCCTCTTGATTATGAGTTAGGTTTGTTGAGAAAATGAAGAGTCTAAAACAAGGAAGTAAGAGTAGTGAAAGAATATATGGAGGAATTTCACAAAATTTCAATTAGAACAGGTCATTCTGAAGCAGATAAGAAGAAGATGGCCCATTACATCAATGGGCTAAGACCACGCATTCAAGAAAACTTGGCTTTGGTAAGAATTTATACCATGGAAGATGCGTACTAATTTGTATTGAAAATTGAACAAGAAATTTGAAAGAAGCAAAGAAGAAGATGCCAAGATTTTATATTTTATTTTTTAAAAAAGGGAAGATCATACGGAGATTGGGGTGAGGATTCAAATCATAAAAATGAAGACCAAGGCAGCAACAAAAATTAGAGATATGAGGACTCACATGGTCCTAGGGATCAAAGTTCAAGAGGTGAGGAAGATCGAGTAGAGGTTTTGGAAGAGGAAATTACAATATAACATGTTTTGAATGTGAAGAAGGACAAAAGGAATATGAATGTCTAGAACATGGGAACACCAAAAAAAGAAATGAAGGCAAAGTGAGAGTTGCAAATGTGAATGAGGAAGATGCTAAGTCATCACAATCAGAAGATATACAAAAATTTGAGAAACACTCGTTGCAAGAAGAGTCTTCATTAATGCAGGGCACGAATTAGTTCAAAAGAAAGGTTTATTTCGGACAAGATGTAGGTGTGAGGGTAAAGTATGCAATATCATTATTGGTGGTGAGTACAAACAATCTTGTTTCAGAAGAAATGGTAAGCAAATTGCGGTTAGAAAAAAGAAGGCATCCACATCTATATCAGATTGTTTGGTTGCTAGATGGTTGAAAAGTTTTGGTGAGTGAACAATGCTTAGTTAAATTTAAGATAGGAGATTACCATGATGAGGTCTTATGTAATATTATGTCAATGAAAGTTTGTATATGTTATTGGGAAGACCATGACAGTTTCACGGAAAGGCAATTCACAATGGTTATGCAAACACATACACATTGTTGAAGGATGGAGTTCGACACAAATTGAAACCCTTAAGTAGGAATGATGAAAAGGTATGTAAGAACACTGGCAAATGTTTGATTAATGGAGTTAAAGAATCAGTCAAAGAGGATGAACACAACGACTATAATTTTCTCAAGCAAGTTGCAACAATGATGATTGCATTCTAAAAGGGTAGAATGACAATTCCAGTGGAGAAGAAAAAAGAGGTAAAATCTTATTTTTGGGAGAACATTGTTGAATTTGATTTGTTTAAACATGGTAATATTGGTATAGGAGAGAATGTTGCAGCAAATAATCCATTGTAAAATGAGGTTATAAATGAGGATGAAGATGAAAAGGTGAAGGGTGGATTGATGGATGATCTCCTGCTTGAGAAGGAGATTGTTGAAGTTGAAGGCTTTGAAACTAATAGTTTGTCATAGGATAGGAAAAAAGTATCCCTTGGTTGTTTCTCTAACATTGATGTGGATGCAAAAGAGGAAAACTTTGCAGGAAAACGATGTCTTTTGGAAGGCATGAACAAAGAGGAACACAATGTTGCAGAAGCATTGTGCAAATTGTTGCAGCAACCTCAACGAAAGAAGTAATGCATAAATTTGATTATTTTACTGAAAAGGATGACATTTAAGCTTACAATTTTCTAGGGTTTCCTAGTGCATATCGGTGGTTTTCTAGAGTTTCCTAGTGCATATCGGTGGGAGTTGGATTATGTGAAAAGAGGCAGAAAGAGAATAAATGAAGAATGTAAGAGACATCAAATCACAGAGAAGACTAATAACGTAGATTCAGACAGATAAGGTTAAGAAGTGGATTTAGAATAAGTACATAACTTACAATTGTTTTTGAGTTTCACTTTAAAAGCATTTCTTTCTACCATGGGTGTATTATGTAGGGGCATCCACGTGGAGGTAGTCATGTTAGAGTTTTCAAAACCATTTGCTTCTGTATTAAATTCTTCCTCGTTTGACTCTAATCTTAGCAAATTGTTGGTGGTTTGGAAAGTAACATATGAGAATAAACATATTTGCATTTAAGGTTTTTGTGTGGGTGCTTCTTTAAGGAGGTTGAACATAGTTTTTGGTATGTTTTTTTAGGCTCAGGTAGCATTTTTTGAGGAAGAGGTTTTTGGATTTTGTTTTTTATTTCAAGGGCACGATTTTCTGAAAAGAAAAAGAAGACTCATATTGTAGAGGAAAAGACAGAGTTGGGTGTAATTTTGGTGTGGAAAGTTGAAAAATTTGTTTGTTGCAGCTGAAATTTTGGAGTAAATCTAGAAGGCTTTTGAGAAGCCACTTGTTACTGGTAAAACATTTTGTTGTAAATCTGTATTCAAGCTTAAATCAAATTGGTATAATGGAATGTGAAGTCAATAAGCTTGGATTGATGTAATGGAAAGTTGTTTGAATTTTCAATAGAATATCTCTAGTTTTGTTTTTCTCAAATCAGATTTGCATTAGTTTTAGAAGTGTGTTTCAGGTGGTTGTTGAAGGTTGTTCCAGTCATTTCATCACAAAGCTTTAATGGTGGTTGTATCTACATCTTGCAAGTGTTTGTGACTTCTTTAGAAGATATATACACATTCATTAACAATTATATCATTAATCAAACATAGAAATTGTAAATTTGGACAACAATGTACCTTCAATTTTTTTTTTAAAATACCTATTTATCACAAGCATGATACATTTGTCAAATGGTTCTAATCTTTTTTCACTTTTTCATGTAGAATGTTAGGTGGGGGAAAACAGAATTTGTGCTCATTGTGTAAGTATTGTGCCCATTGTGTAAGTATTGGGATCGTGTTTTGGGGCTAAAAGGTACAGGTAGAACATCCATGATCATATATAAGCTTTGTCAAATGGCATGGTAAGGTACTTACATGAGGATGATGGCTCATTTCCTTCACATACATGAAAAATGTTGGTCCCTATCCAAATAAGGTACAATGACATGACGATGTGAGGGATCAAGAAAGGGCTAATGGGAATGTTTCTAATTTGAGCCCTTGTGCTTCAACGATAGGGGCAATTGCTACAACTCAAAATCAAAATTAAGAGTTAGAGGTAAATGTGTCTTCTAGAGATGTACAAACACAACATTCTCACAAGAGACCACACATTCGCAACTCAAACACCATTTATTTGATGTGCAAGGTCTAGAAGCAATTGATGTAGCAATTGTACAATTGTTTTATGCAAGTGGAATATTGTTTAATGTTTCTCACTCGACTTTCTATGGAGAGATGGTCTGAAAAACTTTGCTCTACTCTAATTGATAGCTAGCTCTTCATCTTGCCTGGAAAACTTCGCTTTACTCTAGGTCTGGAAAACTTCGCTCTACTAATAAACAAGTAGCTATCTCTTCATCTTGAGAGAGAAATTGGAGTACTTCCGATTTTATTCATTCACTAAAGAGGAACAAAATAGGGTCAAAGAAAGTAGAGATCCCTATGTGCATTCAAAGCTCACTTCCGCTTTTCTCTCACGTAGATCTTAGGTATAGGGAGGCTCCTTCAGCAAAATAGGACCAAATTTCAGCTGATGGAAAAATTGCAGCCATGGTGGATGAAGCGGCTGAAGCAGATGACCCTACTGAATTAGCTCTTGTTCCACTACCATCAAAGGAACTTGAGATTAAGAGTGATGAGTATCTAGTGAGTAACACAACTAAGGACATTGATATGGATGATCAAAACGTAGAAGACTAAATGATAGATTTTATTTTTTTGTTTTTTATTTGTGTATCACCATCAAACTATCAAGATTTTTGAATTTCAATATGTAATGATAATCTAATATGAAATATGTAGTGTAAGTTTTTAACTCTTTGACACAATGACGTTTGACATGTTAAATTTTACCACTATTCTTGTTTTGCAAGTTCTATGTCATGATATTTTCTGAAAATTATTAATTTATATTAAACAATGGCGTCTCAAACCCCCACCTCCTATTTTGAAAATTAGTCATACTGGTCTCCGGTACAGTACCAATACCCTTTTCTTGGTAACCTTGAAAAAATCGTTGTAGAAATTTTCAAGCTAATGCAATCGACTTGGGTAAAGCCTCAGCAACCTTTGTCAGCACGTTTCCAGCCCATGCAAAAATGGAATATTTAGAATTTGGGTGTGAAAAGAATAGATTTGCTAAAGAAGTTTCGAAACTCTCGAGCAAATGCATTTAACAAGTGCTATAACCTTGTAACAAGAACTTCATGTCTGTACCAAAATGGGAGATTTGTTATAGGCTTTGGATATCCATTACGGTGCAAAGGAGACCCTTGTCAGTTATTGTAGTTGTAGTGCATTGGTAAACATGTATTCAAAATTTTGGAAGCATAGATAAGGTTCACAAGTTGCCATGAGCGAAGGCCATAGAAACTTTCAAACAAATGTAATTGTAACTTTCAAACAAATGCAATTGCTGGCTGCAAAGCCAAATTTCACCCCTTTTATAACATCCTCCCTACTCAGAAACATAATGGCCATTTTAAACAACGTATAGTCATTCACCAAATCATGATAACAAGGAGCTTTTTGTCAAATGTTGTAGTTACACAACTGCCATTGTCATTAGGTTTGCGAAATGTGGAAACATAGATACTGCCTGTTAACTGTTTGGTAGAATCCCTTTGAGAGATGTCATCACATGGAATGTCATAATTGTAGAATATGTATAAAATGAATCTGTTGAAAAGGCTTGAGAAGCTTCCCAGCAAATTACACTGGCTGATGTTAAAAGAAACGGGTAATTGGATTATTGGAAACATTCACGACATAGAGGGCGAAGAGATTAACTAATGAACAGAAAAAGTTAATGCAGAATAGCTCATGGGAAAAGCCAAATAATAACCAAGTGACGCAATGTTCTAGTGGGCACCCATGAACGTCTTAGGCATCTCTATATTTATTTATTTTATCCAAGACTAAACTTTAGTTATTATTAGCTCTAATAATGATTATGTTGAAATTAATGATGAGCATCAGTGAGAATTTAAAAAAAAATCTCATATCATATTATCTTGTTCAAAGCTTTCATAAACATCAAAATTTTATGCATACAGAGAACTATGACAGATTTGGGACTGAGAAGAAGCAAGATTTTTCAGAGACCATTTTCATTCTGATGAGCACGTGCATATACTGAGTGGGGTGAATCAGTATAAGACAATTTTTAAGGGTAAATCAGTATAAAAGAATTTTTACTTTTTCAAATTAACAGCCACAATAAAATCAAATCCACAATATAATTCACATAAAATCTAAAAATTATGCAACACGAGAAGAATACATGATTTACATGGAAACCCTTACGAGAGAAAACCATGGCAAAATATTGCTCACATGAAACTCTCTTTACAAGCTTTGAAGACACCAACCTACTGGACACACCAATCCCCGCAATTTGTAGGGACCAACCCACTACTAAGCACCAACTTAGTGTGAGACACCAATCTCTTCTTTAGGAAGCACCAACTTCCACATGAGCAAGTATTTTCCTTTCCAAAATATGTCTTCTTCAATGGATGACAAAGCATTCATCAAATCTGACTGCACTTTTTTCTCTCACAAATCTGCTCTTGAGTTATGCACCATGTATTCCTTCCTCCACAAATTAACTTATTGATGATACAGCATTTATCCAATTATCTCCTTTTAAATGTTCTTCTCTAGTTTCTCAAATTCTCCTGACTATTATTGCATAACTTGCATATACTTTTCCTTCAAAAGTCTCTCGCGCATACTTATATATGCTCCATGACTTTCGATATTGATGTTAGTAGGGTGTGCTCTCTAAGTTAAACTCATAGATCAATGCATTTCAAGATTAGATCAATAATATAAACATAGTCATTAGCAAGATAAACACACATCCAACAAAATTGTACAGATTAATTCTGATTGAATAATAATCATATTTACTGACCATAACATTTCTTATTAAATAATAATTCCATTTAAAAGCCAATTGTTTACAATGTCATTTTACTTTACATCTGCAAACCCAAATCAATTTTATGGAATGTCTCTCTCAAAAAAATTGGAGTGACCAATCACAAACTTTGAAATCTTAATAAAGTACAAATCAAGGCAACCTAGCCTTAAAAATATCAAAGCTCGCCTTCTTTGTATAGCCAAACTTGTAAATGAGAACACATGCAACGTGCATATGTAGGAGTTACTCATTACATTATAACCAACAAAAAGTTACCAATCGTAGGGTGCAGGGTATGCCACGTTGAACATGAAAGTTATGATGGACAACCAACCTTTTCTCATCAATTAGAACTTGAAGGCTCTTGCCATAGAATCTCCTGTCATCCTAACTAGATCTAAATATCAAAAAAACATTATAGCCAAGCCCATAATAAAGCATCCTGCAGCCACCCAAGGGCTCAATCGTTCACCTGTTTATCAAGGAATAAATTAAAACAAATACACATACTTAAAGAAATCTGAATGATAATTAATTCAAAGTTTACAGTGCTTCATGAAACATTGCAAAAAGGACTGGCTACGCAACTTGCATTGAATTTTTAATCAGAAAGTACCAGAGACAATGGATAGCAACATGTGGAGAAGTGATAATTTCAATATTTTAGTAGTGGCAGTTCATCGAAATAAGCAGTTGCAAAAATAGGTAAACAAATAACCTTTTAGAAGAGCTGTCTTTCTAATACTCTTCTTTTTCTTTGTGTTATTTATGTCTAATAAAAACATGTGTATCATGGTAGGGGAAATGACTCTAGAGTTGAGCATGTGTATTCTTACCTTTCTTTAGCATATTTGAAATATGCTAAAACTTAAGCTATTCCTTTGATTTGTTTGTTTTTGGGTACTGTAATCTCTCTCACAAAGCAATGTGACAGCGGATTGAGTAAAAACAGAATCAAGATGGGGTCTGTATATCAAATTCAATATTTTGAGGAAATTTAGCATATTATTTTGCTCATAAGCAGATAAGGCAAAATGTTTTTAAACGGCTTTTACTTTTAATTGGTGGAGTATCTTTCTAGGATGTTGGTTTGAATTTTGGGTGTAACGTTCATAGGGTATTGTCTGAATTTTGTTTATTTGATTTAACATTGAAATTCTAGTAAAAAGTTGTCACTTGTCTCATCTATTTTTATCTTCCTGAAGGTTGCCTCTTAAGTACTTGCTCTACTTTCATGATGCTGTTGCTTCCACTGTCAGTCATTAAGTAAAGCTGGTATTGCAAATATAGACACAGTTGATGACCTGCAGATATGTAATTGACCAAGTTTTTAATTGTAGTGCTTGAGGTGTTCACTGTTTTATCAATTCAGGCCAGTATCTGGATCTGAAGAACATTTTCCATATTGAATCCACAAACTCCAGAGTCGAACCTCCTGTCCGATTTCATTTCTTGTTCCTACACCACGGCTACTGAAATGGCTGATTCCCTCATTTTGATCAGTACGATGGACTTGCACTGTGCAGTATCTCAGGCTTCAGCATTAATGTTTAGACTTTAAAGTCATGTTGACTCAAGAGTTAAGGCAATCAGTCAGGTGTGAGGGAGATGCTGATGTCAGTAGAAGGATTATGCAATTATCTTTGGAGGTTACATTCATCGTTGATGTAGGGAATTGGTTATTTGAGCCACCTTTTAGACGATACATATTGATTTTTATCGAGCAGTGTGAACATGAGTCAGTTACATGGCAGCCAGCTTCACCCCTCCTGGGCAAACACACCTACGTAAGATATATCTGTTACCAACTTCACCCAATTCTAAGGACGTACTTGTACCATATGGATCCAGGTATGGATTCCAATCCAGGTCCCACCTCAGTACACGAAAGGCTTGTTCCTAGGACAGGTGCACAGTACGAGGGACACACCTTGTCCATACTCAGGATCCCAGGCAAGAAAATTTAAAATGATTTTCTTTAAAATGTAAAAAAGGATAGTTCAAAAGCTGAAAATAAACCTAAACCACCTAAAAGATGACTTTTATGTCACTAAAAAAATGCAACGCTTATTCTTACCTTTCATTCCAAAACCCATTCTCTTTTCATTGCTCAAAGTTGTGCTTTTAGTTTAGTGTTGAAGCACTGCTCAAGTTCAAAAAAACCCTTGTACCAAGAAGATTCATTACTTGAGTTTTAATTTTTTTTGTAGTTTGTACACTTTTCAAATTTATTTCTATGAGAATAATATTAGCCTATATATTTATTTAATGGTCAATATTGTAATTTTAGTTAGGATAGAATGTTTATATTTTTGCTTTTAGTTAACGATTGTTTCTAAAGGAAACATCGTTTTGTAATTGCTATAAAATGTACACAATGTTTCATTTCAATACAAGCAATTACCATTATTTTAACATGGTATCAAAGCGGGATTGAATTTTTTCCTTCTAAAAAAATTTCGTGGGAAATGTTTTCAGTAATATTGAAGGGACTTGTTTCGAAAAAAAAATAAAAAATCTCGGCTGAAGTATTTTTGCCCACCCGTCTGCAAAACGTGACCTTCCTCTTTGTGTCTGTTTCTGAGAATTTGTGGGAGTTTTCTTCTTTTCCGAAGGTTCGCATCCATGTTTTGGGTCGTGGCTCTTTTTTTTTCATTCCTCGAGCTGCATCTTCATGTGATTCCTCTTCGAGTTTTACTCTTGTTCGATGACACACCCGACCCACGGTTGCAAAGCTGTGTTTGCAGAGACTAGGGTTCACAATTTTCTATGTGCTCATGACCTGAGTTTTGTTGGGTTTGTGCTTTGACAATTCGATCTAAACCTTGCGTTTCCCATTTTCTTGTTTGGCAGCTTTTCTGTAAGCCATTTTTCAACACAACAAGAGTTTGTCGAGTTCTGGTTATTTTCAAAAAATAATTGGGTTTTCAGCGAAACTTGTATTTATGGGATTTGTGCCTCTTTTTGTCTGCGGCTAAGGTCTGTTAAAGTATTGTAGCTGCGAGAGAGTTCATTTTATACCTGTGACGATCAACATCTATTTTATCAGTGTTCTTGCTATGCTGAGACTATCAGGTCCATGTTGTTGTTCATTTCTTAAGGCTTTGTGCTTGTCGGAAGGTGTAGAGACGCCCTTATTATCTGTCGCTGCCCAGTTATATGTAACAGCATCGAGCTGGAAGCTTTATCCGCACTCACCATGTCTTTGTCTTCATGCATATGTGATTGGAGCTTCTGTAATTTTATGGCCAGCTATTATGCCATCGTATTCTTCCTTATCTTTTTACCGTCTTTGTTATTGATGCATTGGAGGTGAAACAGCTCTCTCATAACCGTCACCGTCACTTATGAAGTGTCATCGGGTATTATGCTCTGAGGAGTTATCCGTGTTTGCTGGCATCGATTGTGTTGTGCTCATCTTGCTTTATTATCAGATTTTAATGTTTCATGCTAAAGGTTCATTAAAAGGATAGAATCCAAATGTTTGATGATATACCAAACGGCATGGAATGTAACTGCCATCGGGTGTTCATTGTTCTTCCAGCGGTGACTCTTTGGCTACCTTCAGTTTTAGTCCTTCTGAGCGGTGTGGAGAACAGGCAAAGTTTAGAGAGTGCGGTGATCATTCAAGAAAGGGGATGTAACATTATCGTGGCTGTGTGAGCTATTTTTTGTGTTCGATTCTGGAATCACGGTAGCTGTTTTTTGTTTTCATCCGCTTCAGGCATTTTGTATGTCAGTTTTCATATATCTGTGTGATACATAAGGTTGTTATATATTGTAGATGTTGAGCAGGTGTTGCTCGGTTTTGCTAAAAGGCATACTCCTTGATTGTTAAGTGTTAACAATCACTCATTAGATTATCTCTGATTAAGCTTGAGAGCATTGTATCCAGATTTTGAGCATTAAATAAAGGATCAGTTTTTCGGGTGTGGCTGGGTTTTTCCCTCAAGTAGGAGGATTTTCCCAGGGTATCTCTGGTGTTCTTGTGTTCTTGATTTATCTGCTATTTGCTTGGTTATATTCTGGTTTAAAACATTAACATGGTATCAGAGCGGGTCTAAGTAAAGATCCTGGACTAGAATACGACAATTGGATTCTAGAAGAATCATGATGACTAATGGGTGTCGTATATGTTGTTCGATGCTTGCTGCAGGTGTTACAATCTCAGCTGAGAGGGAGTCTCAGCATTCAGATGTTATTTTATGTGTTTTAATGAGTTCTTCTCTGTGAGGGAGAAGTTCGAGGTGCAATCCCTTGTTAATGAGTTCTCAATGAGGGAGAAGTTCGAGGTGCAATCCCTTGTTAATGTATTCTTCTTTGCGAATGACATTTGAGGTGAAAGCCCTTGTTCCACCCTTTGGGAGTAGCTATGGTGGATCCACCCTCTGGGAGTAGCCATGGTGGATGTCATGTTGAGAGATTCCATGACATGAATATCTGAAAAGATAACTCCCTAGCTAAGAGGGAGTGTTGATATAGCGTCAGGAGTTTCTTTCCCTACTAAGTTTGGAAAATTGAAGAGGCTCTCGGTTGGAGAATTGAAGAGGCACGCATTTGGAAAGTTGAAGAGTCTTCAGTTTATAATTGAACAATGCAAGAAATTCGAAGAGTCCTTCATGTGTAAATGAACGGTCTTTTGGACTATGAAGAGTCACCTTCTTGAATTCGACGGTTACTTCTTATGCCACGACAATCTGAAGTTATATATCTCTTTGTCTTTCACATTGGTTGATAGATAGTCACACATTGTATTGTTGTTTCTATGTGCGGTAGATGTATTGCTGGTTCAGTTTGGAGCATTGTACTGAGACTTCTATTATTTTATCAATAAAGCATCATTTTTGTGCGGCTGAGTTTTTTCCCCTCAAGTTTGAGGGTTTTCCCAGGATAAATGTTTTGTATTATTGTTCATTATTTTGATCTTTTGTTGTTTATCTTTATTCCTAGTATAAAACATTAACAAGGTTCACATCCGACCGTCTAATTCTCTAAAGTTATGGCCTCAACCTAGGGTTTTCAATAGTTTGTCTTGGGATTTGTGATTGCATTTTGAATCTGCCTCTATTTTTTGTGCATTGGGATTCATGCCTCAAGTTTCGTGCAATTATAGTTAAGCCTCTTTAGTTTTATTTCGTTTTTCATGCCTCAAAAAGTGTAAAAGATGGCTTCTTTGACCAACATAATGTTGGAAGGCAGACAGAAGTTCAACAACCGCAACTATAACACCTAGAAGTAACAAATGATGACAAGTTTTGAATATTAGTGCCTTGACCAGATTGTTCTAGGCAATTCTACTTGACCAATGACGGCAGGTGCAGATCAAGACAAATTTAATGAGTGGAATGGCAAAGTTGTGATGCTCATTAGATTGTCGGTCAGCAATGATTAGCTGCCTCAAATACCCCCAAGCAAGACAACTACTAAAATTTTGAAGGCCCTACATGAAACGTCCAACAAAAGTCGTGCATTCTTTCTGAAGAACATGCTTTTCTCAATGGTGATGGATGAGAGGATGTCTCTGCAAGAGCATCTCACAAAAGTGTCTCGAATCTTCCACCTGGGTGTATAAAGTTAAGTACAAGGCTGATGGAACCCTTGATAAGTACAAACCTCAGCTAGTTGCTAGAGGGTTCTCCCAGAAAGAGGGCATTGATTATGAGGAAACTTTTGCTCCCACAACCAAAATGGGTACCATATAGCTTGTCCTCGCCATTTTAGCCTAGTTTGGGTGGAAAGTCCATCGATGGACGTCAAGAGTGCATTCCTCAATGGTGAGTTGCAAGAAAAAGTATATATGGTGCAGCCTCTAGGTTTCAAGGTTGTCGACAAAGAACACTAGGTATGCAAATTGGTGAAAGAACTCTATGGCCTGAAACAGGCTCCTCGAGCTTGGTACATAAAGATTGATAAGTACTTCGGTGATCAAAGCTTTCAGAGGAGCCCCTTTGATTCCAATTGTATGTCAAAACTACTGGTAGTGATATTCTTCTACTTGTCATCTATGTTGATGATCTGATTATTACTAGTAGTTTAGCACCTTTGATCAAGTAGATCAAACAGAGTTTGTGCTAGTCCTTTGACATGACAAATTTGGACTTCTGCATTACTGCTTAGGTGTTGAGGTACAAATCGCAGTATCTTTATCTCTCAGTCAAAGTATGCCAAGCATAGTTGAAAATCGCACGATTATATCGCGCGACACAGAAGGAAAAGATATAATCACCGAAAATATCGCAGCCGATATTTTATTTTTCGCGCGGCATTTTTAGGTAAAATATCGCAAAAAAATTGCGATATATCTGCAAAAAAATCAGCGACTACTCAACAGATTGTAAACGCATAAAAATTTTGTGTTTTTGTGTTTATTAAACGCATCAAAACGCGACTGTCATGGACTAAAAAACGCAACGGACGACAAAAAATACACAGCCGCCATTCACCTCCGACAGACGAACGCCATTCACAGTGGCACAGTGTTGTTCACGGACGCCATTCACAGGTATTGTTCATTCACATTGTTTGAAACTTTGTTAAACAGTGGACATCCAAAATTAAAGTTTAAACATTCATTTTCATCCATTAAAGTTAAAACATTCATTCTAAATCAATGTGAAAACATCTATAGCTGCAAAATAGTTATTCAAAATTTAAATATTATTGTGATGTTAAATAATTAAAGTCGGTTGAGCTTTCGGGGGCGCTGCCCCTCGACCCCGCCCTGTACTGCCGCTGCCCCTTGACCCCGTCTTGGGGGCTTTGCCCCCAAACCCCCATTTAATAATTTGGGGTGGAAAGTGCGCCGATAAAAGGGGGGAACCTTCGAGTCTTATTAGAAAGCCCCCAAACCCCCATTTAATAATTTGGGGTGGAAAGTGCATTGATAAAAGGGGGGAAATTAACCTTGGAGTCTTATTAGGCTCCATATAGAAGATAATGACGATGAAGAAGAACTAGAAGACTATCAATAAATTATTAATCCATTAGTTGAACTTCAAACAATGATACTTGAACTTCAAACAATGATACAATGATACTTGAACAATGATTTATATATGATGAAAATTTTAAATCAGTATATGTTATTATGTTCTACAAATTTGGTGCATGTGTTTTTTTAAGAATATTTTAAGAAATTATATATTTTCAAATGTTCGATAAAAGTGCCGATATTTCCGCCGAGTTTTTCCGAGGCCGAGATTTTCAACCTTGATGCCAAGAATCTATTGGAAAAGTTTCAAATGTTGGATTGCAAACATGCATCCACACCTATCGAGAAAGGGTTGTGTTGTGAGGTTTTCACACGATCGCCCCATTGCAAATGGGGACCCCCACTTTTTCGCTTGATAGGTCGGTTGCTTGTTAGTTTCATCTAGGTTTGGCAACAAATTCATCATCCCAAGGTTGATGAAATATGAAGTTTGAGCAAAATCTTCAAGGTTGCAAGTCAGTCCTTGTTTCAAATCAAGGTCTTGTGGTGAGTGAGAGGTTTTCTAATTGCAAGTTATCTTCCACACATAGGTGAGATTTGATCTCAGATTGAGGATCAAAGTTTGGGCATGCATTTGAATTTGGGTCGAGTGTTGTTGGAAGCTAAAGAAAGCAAAACAAGGATCAAATCTAGTGTACACAAGTTGAGTTTTCAACACTCCTACAAATCTTGGGCATTGATCTTAAGGTGGAGCCCAAGAAAGTCTTCATTTCCACTCAGCAAGCCCAAGCACTTGCTAATTTCCGCCCAGTATTTGGTTGAAGTTAGGAATGCCACCTCTAAGTTCGATTAGTTGAAATTCAGCGATACTTGACTTTGCCTTAATGAAAAACAAACACAAGGATTAATTTCCACTGGCATTTTTAGTGTGAGTCTAAGAGACTCCCAATTTCCGCCGAAAGTTTTGTTTTAAAACTTTAAAATCATGACAGAAAATGATAATAGACTTGGGCATGACATGAAAGCAAGATGAGGGATTGAATAAGAAGGATTTCAAGACATGAAAGGAAAAGGTTACTTGCTGGTAAAGTTGGTGCACTTGGTAAGAACATAAATTTGAAATCAAATTTGAGACCAATCAGACAATTAATCCAAGTGTAAGACTCCAAAAAGCTAAGTAAACATAAAGAAGATTGAGCAAACAAACTAACTAAAGTCAAGTCTGATGTGGAAGTCGCTATGGCATTGAAGAGCTTAATGATTTCTTTGGGAGAGCCCAAGTGGGGTCGGAATTCCGACCTACTTGGGGCTCCGAGCCCAAAGGTTGGAATTTTGACCTTCTTGGGGCTTTGGCCCAACACCCGTGATGTTTCCGACCAGCATATGACTGAGCCCGAACAATGCTTGGTCTCCGACTTGAAATGGAGCCCAAGAACAAGTCAATTTCTGCCAGCCCTTGGAGTAAATCAGAATTCCAATGATGACATTAGACTTGTACATTGCAAAAGAAAACAAAGTGAGGGAAGTTTTGGAACAAGCATGAGTATTTCAAGATAAACTTTGATCCAATCTAAGGTATTTCAAGATACAATTCAATGACAAGCCTCGACACTAGACGGATTTTGGAGTCAAACCTTGATGCGAGCCCAAAGGAAGGCAAATCCCTGCCATGTATGGATGCCCATGGCTAGAAATTTTCTGCCCCATGTATGGAGCCCCACGGCTAGACATTTTCTGCTCCACTATAGAGCCCAAACCAAGGTAAAATTTGATCAAGTTTAAGAGGTGTGCCCTACAAGACCTCTCTTTTCGCAAATCACTTGATGTTAAACCCCAATAAGCTACAATTTCCACTTCAACCATGCATGGAGTCCCACAAGTGAGCATTTTCCGCTCCAAGCATTGCATTGAGCCCAACAAGTGGGCAAATTCCACCCAGGGCTCAAGCATGAGCCCAAGAGGGCTACATTTTCCGCCTTCGCATGATGAGGAGCCCAACGAATGGACAAATTCCGCTCAAGTCAAGATGAGCACAACAACATGACAATTTCTGATTTGCCATGTGATGTTCCGGCCCAAAGTCTAGGTAATTACTGCCTCGTGTTTTGAGTCGAAACCAAGAGCTACATAGCTTCCGCTCAAGCCAAGATAATGAAGCCTAAGCACACAACAAATTTTGATTTGCTCGAGAATGGGCACAATCCAAAATTTATGAGCCCAAGGACACTACGTATTCCACCCTTCTCCAATTGCAATTAAAATTCATTTAAAGGGGCCCCAATCAAACATGCAACATATGGTAGTGTGGAGAAGTATAAAGCGAGATTTGTGGCCCAAGGATTCTCTCAGAAAGAGGGAGTGGACTACAAGGAGACCTTTTCACTTTTTGCTAGATATTCTTCTATCCGAGTTGTGATATCCATTGCTTCAAAGTAAGGGTGGAGGATTCACCAAATAGATGTGAAGACAGCATTCCTCAATGGAATCATTGAGGAAGAAGTGTATATAGAGCAGCCACAGGGGTTTGAGGTACATGATAGAGAGTCACATGTATGCAAACTTAAGAAAGCCTTGTATGGACTCAAACAGGCTCCAAGGGCATGGTACTCTAGGATCGACAACTATTTGCAGAGCATGGGCTTCACCAAGAGTGAGGCAGATTCCAACCTATACTTCATAATGGTTGGATCTGAGCTCCTCATCTTGGTGCTCTATGTGGATGACTTAATTCTTACAGGGGCAGAGAAGTTGATTGTTGAGCGCAAGTCAGATTTGGCAACAGAATTTGAGAGGAAAAATATTGGGTTGATGCATTACTTTCTGGGACTTGAGGTTTGACAGAGATCAAGAGAGATCTTTCTTGGACAAGGGAAGTATACATTGCAGATCCTGAAGACATTCAAGATGGAGAATAGTAGATCAATGGCTTCTCCAATGGTGACCAACCTAAAAAGGTGGATTCTTCATAGTCTGAATTGGCAGATTCCAGACAGTATATGCAATTAATTGGCTAATTGATGTATCTAGTCAACACTCGACCAAACATTTGTTTTGTTGTAAACACTTTGAGTCGGTATATGGTAGAGCCAAGGCAGGTTCATTGGATCGCAGCAAAGCATGTGCTCTGATATTGGCAGGGCACAGTGGAGTATGGTTTGTGATACCTTTGTGGAGATGGGGTGAAGTTGCAAGGTTATTTTGATTCAGATTGGGCAGGGAGTGATTCAGATCGGAAGAGAACTTCGGGGTGTTGTTTCACTTTGGGGTCAGTCATGATTTCTTGGTTCAGCAGGAAGCAGACCTCAATAGCACTCAGTTCAGTTGAAGTTGAGTATATAGCAGCCAGTTTGGCAAGCTGTGAAGCAATTTGGCTTCGCAAGCTACTTACAAGTTTATTTGACCAGGAGCTAGAGCCTATTGTGATTCATTGTGACAATCAAAGTTGCTTAAAACACACAGAGAATCCAGCGTTTCATGATAGGTCAAAACACATTGAGATCAGATATCATTTCATCAGAGATAGGGTCTTGAAGGGAGCGGTTAAGCTTCAGTATATTTCGACGGATGAGCAAGTTGCAAACATACTCACCAAACCCTTCATAAAAGGGAAATTTGTTTTCTTTCAAGACAAGCTTGGAGTGGCGGTGAATACCTTCCTCACTAAGAGGGAATTGTTAATGATTGTAGCTTGGACAGATAAGTTAGGTAGAGTGGACAAGGTTGAGACAAGTTTCTCAACCTAAGAGGAGTTAGAGTCCAAATGGGACTCAACAATATCCTCTTGGAGGAAGTAGAGTTCAAGTAGGACTCTACTTTATCCACCTAACTAATTAAAGTAGTCACCTAAGTAGAGTTCAAGTAGGACTCGGCTTGGAGGAAGTAGAGTTCAAGTAGGACTTAGCTTGGAGGAAGTAGAGTTCAAGTAGGACTCTACATTACCCAACTATTGTTGTAAAAGGAAGCTAAAGGTTAGAACAGAGATCGATTTAACTTTCTCGAGGACATTGAGAGAGAGACAATCAGAGAACGAATTTTTTATTTTGAACAAGGCAGAAAAGAGAAAGATTATAGCAGTTAACAGCGAAGGAGAAGATAGCCAGTAGCAGGTATTTTCCAGGTCTCAGAGCCATTTTCCCAAGTACTGGGAGCTCTTGTAAGTTCTGAAGTAATTTTGAATGATGAATTGATTGAAGAGCGTATGAACTGTGCATGCATGTGTTTTCCTTTTTTAGTATTCTTCTGCTTTATTTCGTTAATTAAATCTAGAAGTGTAAATCTAGATCTGATCTATTTACCTAGATACTGTTGATGTGAGTTTTGTACCACTACATAACATATAGGATTTAAACGCTTGATACAGGGTATCAAACACTCAACCCTCTCTTGAAAAGTATATACTCACGAAGGACGTGAGTAAACACTCCAAGGTTCCTTTCCTGTGGATCCTAACTCAG
>MU223818.1:3080717-3108670 GCA_018584345.1 Thuja plicata | reverse complement strand
TCATTTTTATTTTCTATATTTTGATTTTTATGTTGAACTATGAACATGATGATGAAACTTTATGGCAGCACCTAAGCCTTTGGGCATTTTTAGTTTTACTTTTCTTAGTTTCTATGTTAAACTTATAATTTTGTTAGCATATGCATATTGACAATCCGACAATGAATCGAAATGGCATTGAAATGTTACTATTTACTTTGAGTATTTACTAAATGGCATTGAAATGTTGTATGTTAAGGTTATATGATGTTTAAATGGCATGCATTGTCCATATTTTCATATGAATGTAATGTATACTTGCAAATTTCCTTATATATTTGAAAATTTCCCTATATTTACATAGTCGTCCCCTTTGCCGTCCCCCGCCGTCCCCAAAATCGGCAAAATAATTTGCCGTCCCGAAAACCCGTCCTGCCATCCCCGTCCCGGAAACTCGAGGTAACCTTGCATATAACAAATTATCTATTTTGTTGAGTTGTTTTAACAACTCAACAAACAAACAAACCTCAACAAATAATTATTCTCATATCTATAAATAGTTATGTGAGTTGTGCTAACAACTCACATTATGTGAACACTAATTATACATTCCCAACATTCCACCCCTTAGTGTGAACATGGAAAGAACTCACACCCTACATCTACAGTAAGCCCAACTCGTGGCTCATGATCTTAGTTCAAAACGAAAGGCACCTCCCATCAAACTATCATGGTTTCCACATAGGTTTACCACAAATCTAATCATGAACAGGAACCCACTCATCTATTCACCTCATATGGTTTTTTGGATTACCACTAACCTTTTCAAGATCCATGACTTGCATTACACTAGTGCTTTTGTTCATTACAATATTTTACACTAGGGGGTTACATAAGGAAATAACCCACACATAGCAATTGTTGATGATCATGCCACTTGATCTCCAACAACAAAGGAAATTTTCACTACAACTACAGATGGATTATTGATGTTATATTCCCCACCATTATGTGAAATTTCCAATTATTAGAATTTCCTTCCTCCGCTGCCTCCTACCTCCAAGATTGAATTGTTTAAAACACATATTCCTCATCACTAGGACAAGACAACTCTTCATCACTGATATATTCTTTCCAATATGTTTCTTCAAACAAGGAAGCACAATGATCTAATTTATCGTCTAGTAGATCGTGTGCCCTCTTCTTACAATTCAAAACTACGTGTACTTTTTCATTACAATAGAACCATTTTATCTTTCCTTTTGAAGGAATATTCATTTTTGTACTTTCCTTTTCTTGCTTTGTTATGTAAAAATAAGACCTCCTTAGATTCTAAGTCTTCATTATGATCAAGTAGAGTAGATATTACTCCTTCAAGACTAATGGTTACCTTGCTTAATATAAACACCATTCCAAACATATTTTTAGGCAAACTATTCAGAACTAGAAGTATTGCTTTGACATCATCAACTTTTACTTTCTCATTGATCCCAGCTAGCTGATTTAGGAGAGAGTGTAACTTATTTGATCTGCCATTTTTGCACCTTTATCCATCTTCAATCCATACAATCTCTGTTTCAATGTTGTCTTGGCACTTTTTGCTTCAAATCCAAAGACCATATTTAATGACTCCCAAATTTCTTTTGCTGACTTCGTAAAATCCACATGGTGTAAATATGCTTTTGATAAGCTGAGATCAATAGTTCCCAAAACTTTCTGATTTTTGATAATCCACTTTGCAAGTTCATTTGCATCAGTTGACATGACTGAGTTTGATTTGACAACATCCCAGAGATCTTTTGCTATCAAGTGTAGCTGCATCTGTATCTACAACATGTGAAAATGTCTACCTTCAAATTTTTCAATAAAACTTAATTTATCCATATTAAAGCAACCAATGCCCTAGACATTATGACACAAAAATGGCAGAAGGTCCCAAACCTAACCCTAAAATCACTGCAACGGGCCTAAACTCAATAAAAAGAGATATAAATAAATAAATAATGCTGAAACTTTGTTTTCTGCAGTACCAATTATAGTTCCCGGATACTCTTCCTTGTAAAACACAGCTGCAACATGCTACATAAAATCTGTAGAATCTCTTCATGCATTGTATGTCTAAGCATCTTGTGGTTGCCACACTTGATAGATATTGTGATCTTACAAACTGTGGAGAAGCAAGAATGGCATAGTACGATCTAGAATCAAAGATAATGCTCCAGCTAGACAACAACAAAGTGCTCCCTCTACTAGAATTCGTGCAAAATCAAAACTGCATAGATGCAAGCAAGCTCGCTATACTACATCTTGATGAACAAATCCTTGGAGACAAATAGTCCAATTCTCACAAGCAACAGACCAGCGAATCCCAAATCAGGAATACTCTCAAATCACATTTGTCATCAATAATAACTTGTAAAAGTCTGACAAGCTGTTGAAACTTGCTGAAAGAGGATGTTTGAATCATGCTTCTTCGTCCTGAAATATCACCAGCAGTGATTAATCAAAAGAAATGACTTACTTTGGTAGCAATATTGAGAGGATGGAGTCATTGAAATATAGAGATGACCAACTCATCCATATTTCATTCTTCTGCACAATCCACTTCACAAGATATGCATATAGGCTCAGAAACCATGACAGAGATTTGGGAGAATAATGAAATTTAACACACGTCAAACATTTTGCTTCTCTTCATTAATTTCTTCAATAAGTTATTACAAATATATAGGAGTTACATCTCCTACTTTCTAGGAGGAACTTGTTTTGATGAGTTGTTTTAACAACTCGACAAACAAACAAACCTCAACAAATATTTATTCTCACATCTGTAAATAGCTACATGAGTTATGTTAACAACTCACATTATGTGAACACTAACAATACACTTCCCAACATTGGCTCTGTTCAAAAGTTTGTAGTTCCTCTATTATTGAGAGGAAGTAGTCTACATGCAGTTTATCCATTCTATCAAGACAAACAAGCTTAGTTCTAATAGGGCAAAGAACCTTGTAGCTTACACAATACCTTGCATCTCATGGACCACAAATGATTTGCATACAAGGAGAATCCAACAACATTATGGGATGCAGACTAAGGAGCTGATGCAAATTGGTGAAGATTAGGTTGTGGATGGTGTTAATGTTAGTAGCTGCAGGAGAAATTTTTTATACCTGCAATGTCTCCATCTCATTCAGATTGTGATACTTACTCTGCAATGTCTATTCTCAGCAATGTCTATTTCCTAAGAGTCACAGGTGACTTAGACTGCAAAGAGCTTTACCTTGCTGATCGGTTCCTCATGTGGGAAGTCACGGAAGCATTTGAAGGATGTCTGTCGTCATTGAAGAGTCACAATTCTGCAGTTCTTTTATGCACCCAAGTTGATGACAAGTTATAGTTCGATCTCTTTGATTCTACCGTAATAGCCTATCTTCGTGTATGTGTATGGAGCCTAGCTGTCTCGTCGCTGCCACCACAGATGCCTTCGTGTTCATCTCATGGTCATTATATTTAAGGCTTTAAATATTTTGAAGGTGAATTGGCTATCCTTCATAACCGTCACTGTCCTTAATTAAGGAATTGAAGTGCAAGTGTCGTCAGTGAATATGGTCAGCTGGTTCTCGTGTGCCCATCGTGAAGGATCAAGTTATGTTCAATTTAAACTCTCGTCAGTATTCATTGATTATTCTTTCTGTTTTGCCAAAGGTTCAATGGTATTAGAGACCGCATGGCCTCTCAAGATTGGGGGAATACAAAACGGCAATTTGAGTAACTGCCGACGCTTCTTCTTCATGCTTCGAGCCTCTGTTCTTAGGTATTCTTCAATATGGACATTTTCTTAAGTCCGCCTAGTGAGAAAGATGATTATGGGATGATTCAAATTGAAAGCTAGTTGATCGTCGCTGTGAAAAAAATTATGTAACTTCAGCAGACATTGTTCATAATTGTTCTGTGTGTGATCATTTTAGTGCGTAACTCATTGTTGTAATCAGCATCTGTGAGATACTAGGTCTTTTGGGTGTACTGTAGATGCCAAGCAGTTTTGCTTATATTGTAAAAAGGGCATACTACTGTTGAGAGTAATGTATTCAGTTTTGAGGATTCAATAAAAGATCAATTTTTGGGTGTGGCTGGGTTTTTCCCTTGAGTAGGAGGGTTTTCCCAGGGTATCTCTGGTGTTCTTGTGTTTTTGGTTTATCTGATCTTTGTTGTTTATACTATTCTGGTTCAAAACTTAACAGATGGATGGTTCGTTGGGGTCCAGTATCAGGAGCTAGATGAGTCTAGCAATTACAGCAATGAGCTGCATACCACAGCATTTGCATCAGATTGAGTTAGATCAGCCGGAGGGCCCTGTACTTTGTATCTTAACTAGATGAATAATACAAATATTGGGATCAATTGATTGTCAAATTCTCAAATTTCTTTACTCCTATTGTTTAAAATTATGATGAATTGCATTTTCTTTTACTAAATTTTGTAATTTATTTTTCAAATATTGTTTTTTATAGACTATTTTAATAGACATTCCCCCACCCCATCTTGCAAAAAATGTCTGGAAAGAAACTTTCTGTCCTCAAAACTAGAAAAAACAGTGCCATCCCAAAAACTCAAAGAAACACAGGTATTAGAAGCTGTTCTTTTGAATGACAAAAGAGGCCATGGCTTCACTGGTGACTGCCACTATCTAGGCCCTTCGTAAGGAGATTCTGAAATACTGCTCTCAAAGCTCCCAGACCTGGCAGCTACTCCCACATTCATTCAAGTGAGTAACTCCAAATTCCCAAAATCCTGGTCTAGAGAATAAGTATTACTGGTGTCAAGTAGAAGTAGATCCCATTCAAAAATACAAGATGATGGTAACTTGGATGCTAGAGCTTTGGTTGATAAATCATAAAACTAAAAATGAGGTATTGGTTCTCTCAAACACCGAGAACTTAACGTGAAAGAATCTAAAACTACCAAAGGCCAAGTTAAAATGAAAATATGAAACTCTCTCCAGACTAAAAGGGCAATTCTGAAAATGAAAGCCTGTATCCTGATCTTCAAAAGAGGCAAGGATGACAGTGGGACCTAAGATCTCTCCATAAAAAGCCATAAGTTTAAAGAAACGGGGAAAAACATTATTGCCTTGATATTTTTATTTTGTTCTTTGTATTATATTATCAATAAAGGACATGAGAAGTGAACAAAGAATTGATAAAGCTAAAAATCATGAGCTGCGTGCCCCTTGCAGTTGATCATTCACCCATAATCTTGTGTGGTTTTACAGTAGGGCCACGGTAACTGTGTGGCCACCAGAGTTAAAAAAATTGCTGGTTTCAGCAAATCGATGGACAGTAAATGCTGGTTAGAAGTCCAAGAACTGCTTGCTGAGAAGAAATTTTATTAGAAACTCTGTTTTTTAATGTTATTTTCATGATGGTTTCCTAATGCTGTTATCAGTAGAATGGATGTCAAATGAATAAATTACAATGTCATTGTTTGGAGAACAGCAGTAGTTAGTGCGTTAATATTCTGAGTGAAAATAAACTCCATGATTGATAAATATGTGCGATTTTTCTACAATCATTGGTTTCTATGGCTTTCTTGGTGGTGTTTTTGCAGGCCAAATCGATGAATTTGGTAATTAGAATAGCCGTGTTAACCTCCATATTAGGGGATCGGAATTATGAAAAATATGATGTAAATATGTAGCTATCAACTATATTGTCTTTATGATGGAAGCATCTAGGGATCTCCTGAAACTAGAGGCTCAAACTTGACCATATTAATTTACACTATTCATCAGCCTTTATTTCTAAAGTAGAAATGGCAAATCAAAACTAAGTTTTATATACACAAATTCCATACGAAACAGGCTCTATATTCATAAATTATGGGTATTTAAGATTTTAAATCGATTCAACATACATGTCTCTGGGCATTTATTGATTTCTTCACGAAAAGAAACCTATCTCCTAATTATCCAAACCAGATTGAGTAGTTTACCGATACCCAATATAATCCAAACTTAATTAATCCCACTTCAATACTGGCCGCGCTAGCGACGTATACAAAATCTTGGGAAATTATATGAGAACTGCCCATATTTAAATATATTAACAGAACGAAAAGGAGTAAAATTCTGAATAAAACAAAATGGATCAATGTTCTCAAAACTAACGTACCCTGTTCTGTGCTCGAGAAGAGCCGGAAAATGCATCTTGATATAAGTGCAGGTGCATATCACTAGCAGCACAACTATTAAAAAGGATTGGAAATTGAAGAGAGCCGACTGCAAGAATCGAAAAAATAATACCGAGAAAAAGCAATCAAATATGTGATTATTATTGCGTCGAGATAAACGAAAACACACACAATAAAAACATTGGACTAATGGAACAGATGGCAGCCATTTTTCCCTGAAACAAATAGTATTTCAAATTAGAAATGAATGGGCTCACCATTCTTTTAACTGTAGATCTGCAACAGTGTGCCCTTGACAGCACAAGCACTGTAAAATTCAAGAGAAAGTGAGCGTAAAATTACTCAAAATCATCGTGTAAGCAATTGAAAGAGAAAGTCGCAAGTAAAGCAACTATGGAGGCTCTTTTATATTGAATGAGCTTCTATGTAAAAGACCTTCAAATGTACCGTCTCGAGGACTTTTTTAAACATAGATTTGTTACATAATCAATGGGTTCTTGCTCTAGTAAAGTCGAAAAGTTTTTAATGGATCAAGTCTTGTTGAGCGTAAGATTTTAATATTTAAAAGCGAGGGCGAATTTGAAATGGATATCCCTTAGTCTTTAGCTCTTAACTAAAGAAGATCAACCTAAACAATGATATTCATCAAAAAAAAATGCATCATAATATTTATTTACTCCCTACCTTATACGACCAAGATTAATGTTTTCACCTCACTTTTTATAATTAATTTTTTAAATGCACCAAAAAAATTATCTTAAGGTCTCAAATAATTTATTCGTTAAAATGATTTGTTTTCTACTCTTTCTTATTTTCTTATTAGTGGCTCAAATTCTCCCACTAGTTTAATTTTTTTTAAACTAGAAATTTTATAATAAAAAATTTGGGCAAACTATGAAAGTCTACCATTCATCAAATAATTAGGCATAGTGTCAAGGAAAAACGTGGGCATGTGGCCCTATAGCAAGGTGTGTGGCATCTTGCGTAACAGGTGCATTTCATGTAGCAAGGTATTTGCTTGTCTACATTTTCTCTTCTTCAATATTTGGTTGAAACATTCTATCAAACACTTCATTGTCATGTTTATGCTTCCACTTTTTGAATAGTTTCTACCAGAGCATTCTTTAGCACAAGCAAGGAGTATGCTGGCAAAGGTTAACGAATTTGACTTAATTTTTGCTTGTTCTTGTTAATAGTCATTTATTTCTAACATTCTTTTGGTAATCTTGTTTGCTTATGAACGATTATAGGTTTTAACAGAAAACATGTTAGATCTTCCAGGTCTTTTGTTCTTTTCTACATACATCACTTATTTTGTTTTGGGCCAATTATCAAGTATGCAATCAATTGTAATTTTTTTGCGATACTTATCTTTGTTCAATGTCTTGTTCGAACTCAATAAACTGGATGCAATGGTAGCAAGAAGTCTTTCTATAGATATGCTTTGGCCTACTCATGCATCAATTAATGGTATTTACTATTTTCTATAGGCATGCACTGAATTGTAATTTTCCCTATTTTGAGAGGTGTTCTTACAGCAAGTTACTAAAATTTGATTAATATAATGGCTATGAAGAAAGTAGTTTTCTAAAATGTTTATTTCATGGCTATGACATTTGTTTGACATTAGGTTTGCATTTGGATATTTGCATTATGCACACACATATATCTTTCTCCTTTGAGATAATTTGATGAAAATGTATTTTATAAATGACTGCTAATAAGGGGTTTGAGGATTCTTCTATTTCTTGTTTGGAATTTTGAATTTTTTCCTCTAACTAATGAATTGTGAGGCCCCACTCGAGTTGTTATAGAATTTCACTCACTTTCATGATAGACCTCTTGTTTGATACATTATGTTGATACATTATGAATTTAGACTCTAATTGACGGGGACTTGTTATTGTTGTTATGTTGATTTCAATACTTATGTTGATGATGTTATGATACATTATTACATGCATTGTAATGAGTTAATTTAAATGATTATTATGATGATGTAATTTAGTGTTGGATTTCATGTCAAATTGAGTTGTTCATGTTGAGTTTGTTGATCTCCAAGTCTTGTTGTCTATTAGTGTCGCACACTTAGTCGTAATCAAGGCGGGTTGGTCGGTCATCACTGCGACCGAGCCATCTCACTAAGGTCGAGATCGAGCAGTAGTCACTGTCGATCAAGATAGAGGTCGTCAAGTACTCAATGGTTGTCAAGAAGAATGATTATTGAGTTGCATAGAAGAGTTAGTGTCGAGTGACAGCATATGGTTATGTCGAGCGAGACGGTATTGACCAAGCACCAGAGTTTTACTTATGTTGAGTAAGACAGTTTTGTATGTGTTTGGAGTGGCTCAAACACCTAGGTAAACCATTTCGGCCGACTTTTATGAATCATTTAATAATTATTCAGTGGTATTTAATGCACTAATTACAACCAATCAAAATTAGGGATGCCTAAGCGGCAAAAGGTGATGAATCTAGATTGTTGATCTTGATCTGGATGTTTCATCACTGGTCTATATATGGGATGCTTCAAACCCCAATTTGTGTGTGTAAGTGTGTATGTTTTGATGCAAATGTGAAGAGAATAGATCATATGTATATGCATGTTTTATATATCTGAAGCATTGACCAAACAAAGTGACCGAGCAGAGCAGTGAAGAGAAGAATAGAGATATATCATATTAAGAGATCAGTTAAGAGTTGGAAAGACGAGATTCATTATCAATATTTGTAGTGCAGACTGAAGGATCAGGTATTGATACATTCTAGCAATGAATCAGGGTGAATCTCTCAACAGAGTGGTCCTAACAGGCCTTTGTAAATCTCTTAATCGAGTGCTTACTTAGTTGTAAGTTTTAAATCCTTTAACAAGGTAGATTGTATAAGTCTGTAAGCTCTTAACCGGGCAAGCCCCTCACAAGGTAGATCATCAGAAGTGATCAAATTTTGTAGCCCTAACAGGCACACTTTATTACTGCAGTAATGAATATTTTTAGGTGTCATATGATTAGATGTTAGATCTATTACAACATTTCAGTTTATGTTTATGAATACATGGTTGAATCAATTTGTTTTAGAAGTATTAAAAATTTATAGATTTGTTTCACCTCCCCCTCTCAGTTATTGCTTTCCCATATTAGACTTCCAACAATTGGTATCAGAGCATTGTCCTCTTAGAAGAAGTCTAACCACTTGAGAGTTAAGATCTTGGAAATGGAGGTTTATAAGTTGGGAAAGGTCATTGAGAATCAGAAGATTGATATCCAGTTGGCACTACAACAGCTTGAGACAGCAAGAGAAGAATTAAGGAAATCCTTAAAAGCTAGGAAAGAATTGGCAACTTGGCTGAATGACACTTCATATAAAGAAGAAGACATTGAAGGTTTGTTTGACAATGAAGATTCCAAAGAAAGTAATGCAGCAATTGAAGATCTATTGGAGAAGAACAACACACTGAAAGAACAAGTCAAAAGTTTGAAGCTAGAACAAGTAACTCAATCAATAACACTATGTGAGGTGATTGATCAGAAGAATAAATTTGAGGAAGACAAGACAATGGTAGAAGAAGATGAGAGTCAAATGGCTACCAGACTTGATGAAAGGACAAGTGATGTACAAAAGCTCACAAACAATCAGTTGGACATGGTCAACCAACTATTATTTGCAAATCAAGAGATAAACAGAAAGGACATTGAAATTACATATCTGATATCTTAGAACACTCGACTGAAAAATGAGTTGAGATCTGAAAGATAACTCATTGAGAGAATAAATAAGTTGAATGAATCCTTGAGACACTTTGAGGAATTGATGAGATCACCAAGGAGGAATAGTGACACATCTAGACTTGGACATACCGAGCACTAGTCTTCCACTGAAGAAGGAGAATCATCAAAGAGTGGAGAACTGAGAAATGCAAAGCCAAAGAACAACAAACCTACATGTTACCATTGTGGGAAACCAGGTCACACGACAAACATTTTATGAAGCGAGAATGGTAAGTCTAATCCTAAACTTAAATTTAATGGATATTGCTTTAATTATAAAAAGCATGGACATCAGGCACATGAATGCAAGTTAAAGACTAGCAATACACCTACTTCACCTAGATTCCAAGAACATTGCTACAATTTCCAGAAGTTTGATCATAGAACTCAAGATTCCATATACAGTGCAAAATCCAAATGGACATCAAAGAAACAAAGCAATGCATCGAGGAAAGGTAACACATTCGATTGGAATTACAATACAAGACATAGTTATCATTATTGTAGTGAATATGGTCATGTTGTAGAAAATTGTATAATGACACACTTTAGAGGTAAATCCAAGAGTTAGATGAATCTAAGTTTGGTCTGTTATAGTTGTCACAAGATCGGTCATACCAAGAGAGACTGCAAGACCATAGCCCCGACACCTACTATTGAGCAGATAAAGAATTAGATGAATCTGACATGGAGAAAGAAAGAAGAAGCAAGCAGTAATGGACCCAGTGAAGCCGAGACCACCCAATCCAATGGATCAGGTGATCATAATACTTCCAATTAAAGCAAAAGGGTATGTAAGGAACTATTTTCTCAAATGATATATTTTACACCAATTCCTAACATAAGATGTATTAAAGTCCATATTTGCATAAGATAAGATGCATTGGGACATATCTGAGACAAGGAACCGAGCAAATAATTGATATGCATAGTTGATTTCGAGCATCAGTGTCAGCATATGTCGAGCACCCATACCGACCGAGCTTATATGTTGATCGAGCGTTAGTAGTGACCGAGTCACTATTCTGACCGAGTGATAGTGTGTGATAACTGAGCTATTTATTCAAGGACCAAGGACAATTGTTATCCACCTACCACTGCATGAAGCATTTATTAAAGACCTAATTTGACCATTTGAGTGTATATAACGAATTTAGTCATTAATTCTTCATTTCACACAGCAATTAGAGTTTGCAGAGCACTTCTAAGACAATTCAAGAGCGACTTGAGCAGAGTTTGAAAAGGATTCCACCTGTGTATCATCAGCACGTATTATGAAAGGTTGAAGACCCGTTGTTGTTGAGTTATCCAGATGTTGTTTCACAAACCCTAATTTGCAAAAATGACAGCCAGTTTATCTGTTGTCGTGAAGAGACAAGACAAGGGAATGATGAATGTTTAGTTAGTCAGGATCGATGCATGTGCACCGCCCAATTTCTGAGTTGTTCCTGAGACTGCGATGAAGGGAGATCTTACAGGAGCCCTCTCATCGATCCCACCTAAAGTTCTTATGATCCAAAAATGTAAGAGCATGTTACATGTGCAAAATTAGAGAAGTTGGAGATTTTGAGTTGAGGAAAGCCTATGACAAACTATGTGAAAATGGATCTTTGAAGGCTAATCATCTGTACATTATCGACAAAGGGTTCTCGCGCGACTTCAAAGTTGAATTGATCAAGATTTTACTAAGAACACATGATATGTGTCTATGGCTGGATAATGGACCAGTAAATATCACTAAAGATACAATCCACTGAGTTACTAGTTACCCTATTGTGCAAGGAAAACAAACTATGCATTGTCAGAAAAAGGAAGACATTGAGAAGTTAACTCTTGCCGAGTGGGACAAGAGAGGAATGACAATTTCTATGATCACAGATCCTGAAATCAACTTTGGAATTAGAGTGATTGCATACAAGTTTTACCAATCGAGCAGATTGGATAGTATCCCATGTGTTGTGGTTGATCAGGCATGGAAGAAAGTGAAGAAGGATCATACTTATGATCTTGCCGAGCTTCAAATGACTCAACTTGTCGAGAACTAAAAATAAGATTTATGAGAGATGGCAGCATGTCATTATGACAGAAAGGAAGATGGAGAAGGAGCATTGGCTCAAATTATGCCTGACTTGACAAAGAAGCAGAGAGATAAATTCATGGACCAATATAGGAATAGATTTGTTCCTAAATCGAGGGCTTATTCTATACTGAAGAATGATGTTGAAGGAGTTGTACAACAAATCCAAAAGGATATGGAAGATTATCTTTGGATTGATAGTGGACAAGAAAAAAGATGAAGGTACATCAAAACAAGTTGAGCTTGACAATAAAGAAGCTATTGACGAGCCTGATAATGTCGAGGATGAAATGAATGATAATGTTGATGATGAGATGAAGGACAAGGCTGAGGATGAGAAAATTGAGGATTTAACAATTGATGAGGTTAAACAAAGTTTGATTGTCGAGGAGCAGGGTAAAGAAACAATCACAATTCTAGATTCACCTACTAAAGCAAACCTTGAAGTCAATGAAGAAGGAGATAAGAGAAAAGAAGATCAAGTAGATAAGTTTGCATCAGATATCTCTAAATCACATGAAGGAGACTCGGACTCTTAAGACCAAGGAGAAACAGGAACCTAAGGAGCAAGAGGCTATTATAGCATTAGTATAGTTACCTAATGTCACACCTCTTGTGCACACTGAGATCAAGGGTGTTGAAACACCTGAACAGAAGATAATTATTACTCAGAAGGAGTTAGTTCCAATTAGTGGTGATACCAGTATCTTGAAAGTCGAACAGAGACCGAGTAGCATCTCACTAGAGACCAAGAAGATGAAGTCACATAAGAAGAAAAAGGACAAGTATCTAAGGACTAAAGTGACACTTGATGAAGTTATAGTAATTCCAAAATGGGATACTGATAACTTATCTTATGAGAAAATGGTAATCTTGTAGAATTTATTGAACAGGAAGAGCAAGCAAGAGGAATTGAAAAGGGAACATCAACAGAAGCAAGTACTACATGAGATCAAAGATATCTTTGTTTATGCATTTGAGCTTCAAGATCTAAATGAGAAGAGACCTATATTAGAAAAATTAGTTCATATTGTTCAAAAGGTGAACAATGATGATATTGATGCAAATGAGAAGCTCATGCAACGATATGAGATAAAGTTTGAGACCAAAGTACTTGAAAAAGTTGTAGCAAAGCTTATTGAGAAGTAGGTTGCACTTTTTGATCTGGTAAGCAACCTAGAAGAATTTATAAAAAATGTTCTCTCTTTGTACAAACAAATTTGTGATATAGAATTCTTTACAAAGGAGAATCAAAAGGTTATTGAGAAGCTACAATTAGATTTGAAGTCAACGGGACACTCACTGAGCATGGATGCAAGTTCCAACTCTATTCGTTTTAATAGGTTGACACATGTCCAAGGGAGACTACCCAAGCTCATGGCTAATGATGGCAGAATAAGGGAAAATTGATTTCCATTCTGACTATGTTGATACCTCATTTGGAGGTCATGCAAAAAGAGGTGAAAGTAGCAAAGGAACTAGCACAAAAAGATCCACCTCTAAATACTGCAGAGAGTTCGATTGATCTAGCTGCCGAGCTAGAAATCAAACTACAAGTTTCAGAATCTGTCAGAAGTAGTTGGGATAATGCATTGGCGATGATCCTATAGATTCACAAGCCGTTATGGGACAAGTATGGTTTGACCCCTACAACCCGAGAAAACAAGAGTGATAAAAATAAGGGGGAAATGTAATGAGACACAATAAAGGGGAAGTAAAGGAGAAATAATGATAAGGTATAATATATTTTTTTGTATTATGTACATATGTTGTATATGTAGTGAAGTCTTTATGAAGACCGAGTCAGAATCCTAGGGGGAGTTCTAAGTCTATTTGAGTACTATTTTTGTAAAGGACTGAAAAGTCGTGAAAAAGTGTTTTTGCCACTAATGTCAAAGGGGGAGATTGTTGATCTCCAAGTCTTGTTATCTATTAGTGTCACACACTTAGTCATAATCAAGGTAGGTTGGTCGTTCATCACTATGACCGAGCCATCTCACTAAGGCCGAGACTGAGCAGTAGTCACTGTCGAGAAAGACAGAGGTCGTTGAGTACTCAATAGTTGCCGAGCAGAGTGATTGTCAAGTTGCATAGAAGAGTTAGTGCCAAGTGACAACATATGGTTATGTCAAGCGAGACAGTATTGACCGAGCACCAGAGTTTACTTATGCCAAGTAAGACAATTTTTGTATATGTGTTTGGAATGGCTCAAACACCTAGGTAAACTATTTTGGCAGATTTCTATGAATCATTTAATGATCATTCACTGATATTTAGGCCTCCTTTGGTTGCGGGAATCGGGAAATGTCAAATTTGATCAAATGTTGCAAATAGTCAAATCATGGATTTGATATTCCAGTTTTTCATTTTCAGATTATAGTTTGGACCGTTTGGTTCACCCGACAGATGACTGAGAAGATGCATAAGGAATTTTAATTATTTATTTCTTAACTTTTTTTAATACGGTGTGTATATGCATGTATATACACACACATACATGTATTTATATATACACACATACATGTGTGTATATATACATATATACATACATGTGTGTATATACATACATACAAACATGTGTATACACACACACACATATACATATACACACACACACATGTGTGAATATATACACATATACATGTATATATACACATGTATATAAAAATATACACATACATGTGTGTATATATAGACACACACACATATTTATGTATATATACACACATGTGTGTATATACATACATACATACATACAAGCTTTCTGTAGTGTTAGAAGGAGCTCATTTCAATTCCAATTCCAAGTTTTTTTAGGAAGATTTGAATGCTCATTTTGGGGCAAAATTAGAATTAGAAAATCCCTATTCTATTTTCATGGGGTCGACACAAACATCGAATTTGGCAAATCCAAAATTTGTTAATTCTAATTCCACTCTAATTCCTGTTACCAAACGGGGCCAATGCATTAATTATGCATTATTTTTATGATCATGGATTCCTATGCATGCCATGCAACCAATCAAAATTAGGGATGCCTAAGCAACAAAAAGTGATGAATCCAGATCGTTGATATTGATCTAGATGTTTCATCACTAGTCTATATATGGGATGATTCAAACCCTAATTTGTGTGTGTAAGTGTGTATGTTTTGATGCATATGTCAAGAGCATAGATCAGATGTATATGCATGTTTTGCATATCTGAAGCATTGAACAGACAGAGTGACCCAGCAAAACAGTGAAGAGCAAAACATAGTCAGATTAAGATATCAGTTAAGAGTTGGAAAGAGGAGATCCGTTATCGACATTTGTAGTGCAAATCGAAGGATCGGGTAATGATACATTCTAGCAAGTGAATCAGGGTAAGTCTCTTAATATATTGGTCCTAAAAAGCCTTTGTAAATCTCTTAACCGAGTGCTTACTTAGTTGTAAGTTTTAAATCCTTTAACAAGGTAGATTGTATAAGTCTATAAGCTCTTAACAGGGCAGACCCCTCACAGGGTAGATCATCAAAAGTGATCAAATTTTGTAGCCCTAATAGGCACACTTTATTACTACAGTAGTGAAGATTTATGGGTGTCATCCCCACCCCAGTTTTACCTTCAAGGGTTTTTGGGTTACCAAACCTTTGTGTTATGTGTTCATTATGGATATGATTAGATATTAGATCTATTAAAACATTTCAGTTTATGTTTATGAATACATGGTTGAATCAGCCATTGATGAGAGATATTAGTTATTGTATGGACCTGATTCCTGGAGCTAGTTTTCCAAACAAGGCACCACACCGATTGACACCGATTGAGAATGAGGAACTCAACCAACAAGTTCATGAGTTGTTGAACAAGGGTTTGATCAGAGAAAGTTTGGGTCCATGTGCAGTACCAGCTGTATTGGCGCCTAAGAAGAATGGATAATGGTGAATGTGTATTGATTCAAGAGTTATTAACAAGATAACAGTTAAGTATCGATTTCCTATACCGAGGATGGCATGTATGAGTGGTTGGTTATGCCCTTTGGTTTACCTAATGCATTGAGTACTTTTATGAGGTTGATGAATGAGGTTTTAAAGAAATTATTGAATAAATGTGTGATTGTGTACTTGGTTGATATTATGATATTCAATAAGAATAGAGAAGAGCATTTGATGCATATAAGATAAGTGTTATAGAGATTAAAAGAGGAAAAGTTGTTGATTAATTTGAAAAAGTGTTCCTTCATGAAAGAAGAACTTATGTATTTGGGTTTTGTGATTTCACCTAATGGTTTGAAGATGGATCCTGAAAAGGTTGAAGCTATACTTAGTTGGCCTACACCTAAGAATGTCAGTGAGATAAGATCATTTCATGGATTAGCAAGTTTTTACTGAAAGTTTATCATAAATTTTAGTTCAGTTTGCAATGCTATGACTGAGACAATGAGATGAGATAAAAGAGAATTCAAATGGACACATGGAGCTGATAAGAGTTTTGAGACTTTGAAGTAGAATGTTGTTGAACTGCCTGTATTAGTCGTACCTGATTTCAATAAGGTATTTCAAGTTGAATGTGATCCAAATGGAAGTGTAATATGAGTTGTATTGAGTCGAGAAGGTAAACACGTTGCTTTCTTTAGTGATAAGTTGAATGATACCAAAAGGAAATATTTTGTATATGATCAAGAATTCTATGTTATTGTTCAAGCTTTGAAGAAATGGAGGTATTATTTGATGCCAAGTGAATTTGTGTTGTATACTGGTCATAAGGATTTACAATATTTGAGTAGTCAGAATAAGTTGAATTAGAGACATATGAAATGGGTAGAGTATTTACAGAATTTTACATTTGTGATAAAGCATAAGAGTGGAGTATCTAACCGACTTGTTGATGCATTGAGTAAAATAAGATCTTTGTTGACTAGAATGAGAATTGAGGTTCTTTGTTTTGAAGACATGAAGAATTTGTATGAAAATGACCCTGATTTTTCTGAGCCATGGAGAATGTGCAGATCACATATTCCAAATAAACTAAGTAAGTATGAAGACTATTTCATTCAAGAAGGTATGTTGTTCAAAGGTATTCAATTATGTATACTGAGAGGATCAATGAGAAATAATTTGATAAATGAAAAACATAGTAGTGGCTTGGCTAGACATTTTGGTATTGATAAGACACTGAGTTTACTTAAGGAAAGATATTTTTGGCCTCGGTTGTATAAGGATGTTCATAAATTTGTGAAGAGTTGTGGAGTTTGTCAAGTTGCAAAAGGAGTGAGTCAGAATATTAGTTTGTATACGCCAATTTCTATTACTGAGAAACCTTGGAGTGATATTAGCATGAATTTTGTTCTTGGCTTACCGAGAACAACAAGAGGTAATGATTATATATTTGTTATTGTGGATAGATTTTCTAAGCTGACACATTTTATACCATGTACAAAAACATCAGATCTAGTACATATAGCAGATCTTTACTTCAAGGAGATTGTCATATTGCATGGATTATCGAGGAGTATCATCTCTAACTGAGACAGTAAGTTAGCTAATTTTGGAAAACACTTTGGAAGAAGTTGGACACTAAGTTGAAGTATAGTTCTACATTTCATCCTCAAACTGATGGAAAAACAAAGGTTGTAAACCGAAGTTTGGGTGACTTGTTGAGATGCTTAGTTGGAGACACACCAAGTAATTGGGATTTGATGTTAGCACAAATAGAGTTTGCATATAATAGTTCAGTAAATAAAAGTACTGGAAATACACCTTTTGATATTGTTAATGGCACACAATCGAGAGGTATATCATACTTGAGAGATATTGTTGGAGAAGAGAAGAGAAGTGATGAGGGAGAACAATTTGTTGAGTTTATGAAGACGTTGCATAAGGAAATGAAACATAAGTTGGAGCAAAGTAATCAGAAATACAAGGATAGTGCAAATAGATCAAGAAGACATAAGAATTTTGAAGTTGGTGATGTAGTTATGGTTTATTTGAAGAAAGGAATATTTCCCGTTTGAACATATGGTAAATTAAAGATGAAGAAATTTGGTCCTTGTAAGATATTGAGAAGGTTTGATAGTGGAAATGCTTATGAAGTAGAACTATCCAATGACATGGATATATTGCCTATATTCAATATTTTAGATTGCATGAGTATCATGAACCTAATGAAGAAGTGACAGTATCGAGTGATTATCCAAAGAAACAAATAGAAGAATTTGAGAAGATTTTGAAACAAAGAATTGGCAGAAGTACAAGAGGAAAGGATTACATGGAATATCTGGTAAAATGGAAGAACAAACCAATTGAAGAATCTTCATGGATTTCTCAATCTAAGTTAGATTCAATTTAGGTTGTACCTGAGTCGTGATTCAATGAATCATTTCTTTTAACTGAGTTGTCTAATGTAGGAGCATCTTGGGTTCTTGGCAATCCTAGATCAACCAAAAATATGTTTGTTTGGGTTTGGTAGCTTGTTGGTAAAATTTGGAAGGCTGCTTGGTAACTACTCTTGAGCGTTCGATTGAAGGTGTTAACCGAGTGAACTCGATTGCTTTTTCTCGCTTTCTTTGACCGACCGGTCTCTGTGGTTGTTCTCGGTGCTTGGTGGTTTTCACCGATTAGTCTATGTTGCTCGGTAGTATTTCTCACCGAGTTAGTTCTTGGATGTTGGATCTTTTGGCCGACATGTGCATTTAATTTGTGTAGCATAATTAATGTTGGGGTCTCTCATTGGGATACATGTGGACCTAAATTAGGGTCTTTGTTGTTTCCTATGTTGGATCTTTAGGATCTTTGGTGTCGACCTCTTTGATGGCTTCTTGTACATATTTAGTTTTTCATTCTTAGTTTGGGGAAGAAAAATGTGATTGTTGGTAGAAAGATTCAGAGTTAGAAGATTTGGATCGAAGTTCTGTGACCTCGCATGTATGAGGACTATTCTATAAAAGATTTGAATATATATGGCCATAACCGGGAAGGCCCTACAGACTGACATGTATGAAGTTTGATGAAATAATATAAATGTTATGTATTCCTTCTCTCCCATTTTGTATTTTATCTTTTGTGTTGTGTTCAGCAAACCGGTTTGGTAGCTAGGAGTGCCTTTGGCCCTAGTTATCTTACCCTCCTTCTGTCGGTAACTTTCTTGGATTTCTTCTTTGAAGCACCTTCAATCTTAATAGGACAATTTGTTATGCCCTGCATACCCATCCCTTCATTTTCTCTACAAAATATCTGGTCCCCCCTTTTATGCCTTGGTTTCATTTTGCTTATTTTCCTTTTCAGTCCCTTGCCCTTGTCTTGTCTTTCTTTTGTCTTTTTGGTCTTCTTCGGGATCCGGATCCCGGAGTGTTGTCTCTCGGAAGCTGACGACTTCTGGAACTTTAGGACCTCCCGATCATTCCCCCCCTTTTTTTTGGAAGGGATGATCGCTAGGTGTCCCAAGGCCCAAACTTCAGCGGTCATATTGTTTCTCATAATAACCTTTAGTAATTAATGTGGTCCCCCAAGAATTATTTAAGGCCTTTTACCTTGTCATTTTACATTTACCGTGAACTAATTACCTCCTAGAAAATTATCCAAAGAGTGAAGCAAGGTGTTTTCTGAGCTAAGGTGTTTGAGCTAAAAGGTGTGGAAGTGTGTTCGATGATTCTTCAGAGCATTTAGGTGACAGAGTGAGGTCATTTTTAGTTCCCCTTTTTAGAATTCTAAGCTTAAAGTAGGCCTTTTGGGCTACTTTTCTTTGCGTTTTTCTTTTGTTTTTGTTTGTTTTATTGTTCTTCCTAGTCTGTGTGATTTTGTTGTTGTTTATTTCCTTTTTCCTTTGTCTATTTTTCATTATGATCTATCCAATTGGGCTTTTCATGTTTTGGGTGTTCATCCACCCTTGTTGTCTAGGTCGTGCTTGTTGTTTGGCACATTGTTCCTCCTGGACCCAGTGCTTCTCATTTTCTTTGTGGTTGTCCTGCTTGAAGGTGAGACGTTTGTATTCCTTTGGTGTACATAGTTTATAAGTAGCATTTTGTCGTTCTGCTCTGCAATCTATTTTTCATTTTGTTATGTCCATTTGGGATTTATGTGTTTTGGGTGCTTGTCTGTCATTTTCGCCCAGGATGTGCTTGTTGTTTGGCACGTTGTTCCTCCTAGACCTGGTGCATCTCATTTTCTCCATGGTTTCCCTGCTCGAAGGTGAGACATTTGTATTCCTTTGGTGTACATAGTTTGTAAGTAGCATTTTTTCGTCCCGCTCTATAATCTGTAATTTTTGTAAGTGCAAGGTTCGTAGAGCATTGTAAATCTCTATAAGTATTCGTTCAAGTCTTGTAAATAGAGGAGGCGAGCTCTATAAATTTGGAGTGCTCTGTGCATTGTTAATAGTCTAGGCTAGGTGTATATTGTTAGGTTGGTTGAGGTTTTTGCCCTCTTGCACTAAGGAGACCATGTGTCTCCGCAGGTTGTCTTTAGGGCATGTCCCATGGAGGTAACTCCTAGGGACGCCATTACCTAAAATTCTTTATGAGTTCTGAAGACCATGTTCACCCAATAAACATGTCTACCTTTTTGGTTGATGCAGCCTTCTTGTCAAAGCAAAAGACATGCTAGTTTTAGAAGCCAGCTCACTAGAGGTTTGTTAGTAATTTCTCTCTCCTCCATTATTTTTGTCTTAATGACATAATTAATTCCCACGTTTGAACATTAAAATTTGTCCCAAGTGGCATTCATGCCACTTGTGCTAGAACATTTGTTGATTAATTGTCACTACTTAGCCGAGTGGGTTTACGCGTGTCAAGGTACGACAATAAGGTCGCATGTCTTTCCACTAATGTCGTCGTCCTTTTGGTCAGGCTCTGAGTGTTTTTGTGACCCCAGACTTGTCCATCATTGTTTTTTCGTTGAGTTAGCACTTCCAGTCTTTTTGGGTGCAAAGGGAGGTTTCATATGTTATAAAATGCTTATATTAGAGATAACCCCCAGATATTTTTAAGGACTAATGATTTTTGTTTTTAGAATGGCAAGTAAGTAGTCGCGCCCAAAATACCAGAGCCTAGAATTTGTGCTTATAAAATTCATATATTGATGGTTGTCTGGTTTGCAGGTACATGTTAAAGCAATAAAGAAATGGCTTAAGCATCAACACCCCCCATAAGTCCCAGACTTCCATGTATTTTAGAAAGCACTGCCAAAAGGTCCAAGGCCGAGAGGATGTTTGAAAGGCTCCCATTGACCTAGAAGTATAAGAAAGGCGAGGTAATTCTAGGATCCCACTTGTTGAATCTACACTGAAAGAGGTCACAAATATAGATATTAGCACCTATGCCGAACTAAAGGACCTCATTCAAGTAATCCACCAACAACGATGGGCCAATGGCCCTATCGCAATTAACTTAGCAGCATTTGAAATCATTCAAGCGGCTAGATTTACGTACTCAGTGCAAGTGTCGAAGCTGATTGTGTTCCTGGCTAAATGTTACAACCCAACTAGTGGAGTTGTTGTGTTGGTCTCTCCCAGCCCCCTCGAGTACTTGGTGCCCATCATCTCTCTAGACCATGATGTCTTTGTCAAAGGATGGCACATTCCATTCATCCCCAATGCAATTGCTCTTACCAAGGTTTCCTCGCTTGAGTAGTTCGAGGACAAGGCTGCTCTAGCCTGACGCCACCTCAATTTAGAATGGCTAAAAAGCCCACACTGGGTCTTCAAGAAGATGAGGATGGAAATTCCTTCCTCTGACTTCAAGGATCCCATCCAGGCTAGAATTACATTTCTATGGAGGATTTTCAAGGAACCCCATGCTCGGGAGTTCGCCCCCTGGATGTACTACTTTCTATATTGTATGACCACCAACAAGGCACATTTTGACTGGGCCGACATTATTGTAAAACACATGGACGCCTAGATGAGGAGGGTTGAGGGAGATCATAGGTTCTACATGACTTCCTACATCCTCTGGACATTAGCCCAACAATACCTAGGAATTAATTGATTAACCATAGTTGGCCTCCTCAAGAATGGGATTGCACAGACCACCCCATGGGATCACTCTCCCCAGATTCAGTAGGATGAGAGTTTCCCCAATTTTTGTAGATTCAATGATTCCTTAATCTGCCATGGCCTTGGTTAATGTATGGGGATGTTACTTCATCCATTTCACACAATACACCTACATTTGGGTGTCCACATTTTATGGGAAACCCTTCTTGTTGCCCAAGCACTGCGGGGATAGGATCATTTTTTTGGAATTTTATAGGCATATCTTGCATGTACACGCCCTCATGGCCACCAAGAAGCTCACCTCCATCTCTTTCCCATTTGTATGTGGGATATACACTTGCTCCCTCATCGCAGTTTGGGAGGCATATAATGCGCTAAGCAGCCTGAACTTAGCCAAGTTTTCACTCACTCACAAGGATTATGATTTGCGTGAGTGACTGGAAAAGTTAATGCCTTGGGGAATCAATCCCCACGACAGACACTTGGAGGATTTTTGGGCCAATTGCCAAGATGATTTTGACATCTAGAATCGACAATACTTTAGGATGTCGAAGGGAATGATGGAACATCTTAATCTCTAGACATTCCCACGAACTTTTTATAATAACACGTTTCTTGAGGACCCTAAGTATAAAGAAGTAGGTATTGACAAGATGAACCTCTCATTGGTAGATTGGAACACACCAGAAGTTTTGTCTATTAAGGTCGTCTTGAGAATAGTGATCTAGCGCAACCATGCCTATTTCGCGAAGGCTTGCCCCAAGAGCGTCTGATTAGACAATCAATTTTTGGGAGCTTCGGGCTCCCAGGCGACGAAACAATCTAAAGCCCAAGGAAAATAAAAGGTTGGTGCTCCCCCTTAGGTCCTGGACCCCATTTTTAGCCCCCGATGGAGAAGCTAGATGAAAAGTTGGAAAATTCCCATAAACTATGGGATGCAACAAATTACGGGGTTATGTTCAGTGTTAGAGCCACTCTGGTGCATTCTTTTCCCCCGGCAAGGGAATCTTCCTCTCTGGCCACATTAATCAGTATAACATGCAATGAAGAGGACAAAGAGGCAGGAGCGGTCGCGGTCGCTGGGGCACCACTCTAGAAGAGGAGAAAGTAGAAAGTAGAAAGCCCCCCATGAAATAAAGGCCCGAGCCTTGAATCCACAGGTATGCCTGAGGTCAAAGTGCCCTCCTCCTTCTCCTCTGATAAAGGAAATCTAATGAAAGATCCCCAGAGATCTCACTAATTATTGTTGATAACTTCTTCCAGATCAACGATCTGGGAGGATTACAGGGAATGGTAGATAATGCGGTGGAGGGGATAGTGGGATGGGAAGTTGAGGTCTTCGCACAAGAAGAAACAACATGAGCCATAGAAGGGATGGCCCAAGGGGAAGAAGATGAATCCTGGCTGAAGAGGCTGAAAAAAGGAACAAAAACATAAAAGGAGCAAGAAAGTGAACGGGTCGAAGAACAATTGTTGGTAGAAGAGGAAACCAAACCCATGGGAACAATCGTACCCTATGATGCAGTGCTCCAAAACTCGATCGACGATCAAGGCCAATCACCACCACATGACATTCTTGCTGACAAGGCCCTCAATGTGCTCTAATAAGTAGATTTGAACGAGTTTCATGTCTAGCCAACACCATCTAGCCCACCGATGAATAATATTCCAAGAGATGGTACGGAAAGAAAAAGAGGGAGCACAGGTGAAGATCGCAACAACACAAATGGAAACACTTCAAAGGGAGAACCTAAGAAGAACCCTAGGGATACTTTGAGCTTAGGATGGAAATAAGTGGGTCAGTAGGAGCGCCGCAGTGACTGGTAGAATCCTAGATAAGAAAGGATTTGATGACATTCGTAGCCCCACTCTCACTAGCTGAGATATTGGTTGAAGGCTAGGTAGAAAAGAATCCAAAAAGGGCTCCCACCCTTCATAAAACTTGAAGGGACCTAGATGGAAATGTGGTGGTAGTAATAGCGGACCCACCGACAGGAAAAGAAGAATCAATGGTTACTGCCAAAGAATATGTGATCACAGAAGTGCCTCTGGGCAAAAGAAACCAAATAGGAGAATTGGATCTCCTGAACAAGGCAAGCCAAGCCATCCACACCCGATATGAGAATCAGTCCCAAAAGGCTAGGGAGCTCAAATCCTCAAATCTTTTCAGGCTTCTAATAGACTTAACATGCCCCCTTGCCTTTGAAACACCCGAACCTTTAACGTCTGAAATGCCACTTCCACAAGGTGATGTAGACGCACTAAGGATAATGAAAAAGAAAGCTTTGGTCGTTGATGAGTGGATGGCTCAACAGATTGGGGCAGTAAGAAGTTTTTTGTTCAAATCTCTCTCTGATTTCTTCCAGGCGCAGGACACGGTAAATTAGTTGGATGTCACCATTCCTCGGTGGCAGGGAGAAATTGAAAAATAGGGAGAATGGAGAGATGGCTTGGGGGAGATTATAAATCTCATGGAAGACAATTTGACGATGACAGACATCCTGGGGGATGAGTCGTACGGGTTCCTCAAAACCCAGTACTCCAAACTTGCATTCAAAGCTAAAGTGGGCAAGCAACTGGTAAGGGTTTTGGAGGAACAACTATTGGCGGTCCAGACCCCGCTGGACCAGTATGTTACATTTGTCAAAGAGCTCACTTTGGCTAATCCACTCAGCCCCAGGACTTATACGCCCATTGATGTGGTACTTAGTAAATTTGATGAAGTGGTTGAAGCTCAATTTTGGCCCTCTGGAGATTTCAATGACACAATAATGGTGCAACTCTCTAGATGATGCTTAAGTCTCATAACACTGCCAAGGTGGTTGCAAAATTGAAGGAGAAGGCTGAGGTTGTCGACGATCACCTTGAGAGTTAGGTTGACCATCGGGATTGTTTGAAGGACATGGAGGAGGAGGGTGTACTTTAGATTTTGGAAGCATATGAGAAATACAAGGTTCAATAGAATTCCCTAGACTTTGGGAATTCCTCCTCCTATGGAAACTTTACTCAACAATTCTTTATTCTTTGAGCACAATTTCCCATAACCTAGAATTTTGGGTCCCCAATTTTGTATTCTTTACGATGATAGGTGTTGACAGTTCCTCCAGAGCCGACCGATCACTGTCCAAGATTTATTGTCAGACATGGGGCAGTCCTTATGGCCTGATGATCACCATTGGTTGGAAAGTTTACTGCAGACGTCTCTCGACTTCCAAGGCATCATTCCAACATTTAATATTTATCATACACAAAACCACTTGACAACCAAGAACCATAAACACATTAATGAGGACATATGGCCCAAGTCATTTAGGATGCACCATCACGTCTACAAGTATAGATGCACTTTTCCTGGTGACAGCTTTCCCAGAACTTCTCTCTTTCTTTCATCTCTTGTCTTCTCAAATAATTGTATATAGTAGGATGATCATGATAGCACAGGTAGTACTGAATATAAATATTGTAATTTAATGTAAGTATCTTGTATAGGTTAATTCCCCCATGTAGATAAAATGTATATAAATAATAAGTATGACGCCATTCCAAGGGTCGACGAATTGATGATTTTGTTGTCCACAAGCGATACTATGTTTTCTAGTTGTTTTGTTCAAAGTTATGAGTAGTTTAATGCTCCCTTGGAGCCTCTAGTGTAATCACCAGTGATTCTAGATTTGAATTTAATAAAGGAATGAGAGACATAACATGACACTATGTTTTATGTTGCCTTTGGTTCTAGAATTAACAAACTTATTTCATGTTGTATGTTTTCTTATGTCTTCTGCTCTAGTTATTTGATGATTTGATATAATACTTTACCTTGCTACTAATACTTATATGTTCGGTATCTATTGTTATTTTTCGTCTGGATATTTGTTGATGCTTTTGGAAATATACATGTCATGACTATAGATAGAAATTTATGCTAACCTTGTCTCATCTTTTGCAATTTTCTTTTATGTTGGAAGTAAAGAATGCTTGCAAGAAACCCAACCTTCTCAAGTCCCCAAAGATTGATGATTCAAAACCATCTATCCCCTCAAATAAATAGTCATATGTCCAACTAAGGTAATCCTGTGTTGTCGCGACCCGACTACTAGGTGCTTGGAGGCTAGGAGAGCCCATTCTCTGGTAAACCTCTTCAGGCAAAGTTGGTGGGTACCACGATACCCTGTGACAACTCTATCCTTGTTGGTGAGGCCATCACAAAGTCTTGTCAACATAGTCAACACCCATAATATCAATATATGGATTAGAAGGAGGAGAATGTAACTGTGAAACAATGTTTTCATGAGCGACTGAAATAGCCTCAGAATTAGGCTCTATTGTTTTCCCAGCTCGACGGTTCTTTATCCATAATTATGTTCTCCTTATCACATTAAATGATTGATTTTGGATAGTATCTTCCCCATTTTTATTCTAGTCTATCTTAGGAAGCAGTTGCCCTTGAAACTTATTTGTAAACTCTAAGTCAAACACATCTTCATCTTCTTCCTCCTAAATCCCAGTGACATTCATTGCCAGGTTCATGGAAATGATTTGGTTCAATTTGAATCTAGACCATAACCATCTCCTTGCCTCAAATTTATCACAAAAATTCTCCCATTAGTCTTCCAGTTGAGGTATATGATGAAAATTTGCATCCACATTTAGGTGTTCCAAGGCAAATCCCCTACTATCAAAGTTCTTCCTAGCAATATATAACTAAAGGTTCAATTTATTAAATTCCATCTCCATGTTTATTACATCAGATATAATTTTACAACCATAGTTACCCAGTGCAGCCAGGAATACTACTCTATACTTCCCGTTATCCTTTAGTTTCTTATCAATGTGAGCCAATTTCCTACTCACTTAGATCAACACATGACTGTTAAGAGCATATCTAAGAAATTTAAAAGGTTTTCCATCATATCCTCCAATCCTAAGGGAAGGCAACTATTGGCAAGTTGACTTCCTGAGGATGCATGACTCATTTTGTGTTGTCATCATGGCAACAAAGTGATGTTTAGTTTCTGTCATGAAAGACAAAATGACTAAGTATGGAAAATAGGGCAGACAAAGATACTCAGCGATCAACACATCAGCGCACATGCGAGAGATCAATTTAGTGTATGTGCATTCAAATATATGTTGTATGACATGTGTACATGCTACATCCAGACACACATAGTACAGAACAATAGTATGACAAAGTTACAGGCAAATCAGTAGACCAGCAGTCCAGAAGATAGAGCATGGGAGTCGACTACTGTTTTGATTAGTGTGAATTATTTTGTAATGTAATGGCTAAGCGCCTTTGGTTATATGTTTGTAATAATGTAATTAGCATTGTAGTAAACATGCTTGAGCCGACTTGTTCGAAAGTGTTGTATATTTTGTTTTAGGGCCGACTAGAGTTTTGTTTTAGGTCGCACCTATTAGGATATGAACATATAAGTATGTAATGTAGAGATACGTTACAAGCGTCGATTATTATGTAAGAGGAAGATACAAAAGAGTAGTATAATGAAGTTAGTATATGATATATCTCTTTAAGAGAGTAAGAGCATTCGCGCATACACGGAACTGATCAGACAACAGTGTCATCACAGCAGTTCACTTTTGATATAGTGTATATCAACTTTCAGAAGGTTGTAGCCTTCATCCTATTGGGAAGTGATCCTAGAAAGTGAACCATATACCTTTAACAGGGTTTTTTAAAAGACTCCTAACATGGTCAGACCTTTATCCAGGTCATTGTACTCAAATTGTAAAGACTGCTTCTAACAGGGCAAAGGAACTTTAATAGGTTCATTATACCTAGTACAATATTTGTGGGTACTAATTCCCACCGAGGTTTTCCTCTGATCAAGGCTTCCCCGTAATCATATCATGTGTTATGAGTTCTTATGTTAAGCTTCATTCTATTTGTATTTGATTTATGTTTAAGTTGTTAAAAAGTAATTAATAGACAAACATTGATTCACCCCC
>MU223818.1:3059503-3077638 GCA_018584345.1 Thuja plicata | reverse complement strand
GATTAGATACACTTTCTAAAGTCTATGACAAATATCAAGAAATTGATAAGACTGAGATACATTCTATGATCATATCTCATATGATCAAGTTTAAGAAGACAATTCTTGAACTCAAGACAGTGATACCGGATCAGTTATGGAACTTATTAGAGATCATGAAAAGACATGCAATAGAGGAAGACATGAAGATTAGAGAAGAAACATTGGATACTCTTCTCCCTGTATGCTCGCATGATGAGAAAGCTATATTATTAGATCTGGTGAAGCCTCATCTCCAAACTAAGACAAGGACCTTATAAATTATGAACAAGTGTTTATGGATAGACACATGTATCCACCAACAATGCCTATAGCAAAAGTTACTCCAACTCCTCCTAAACAGGTTACAAAACCAGTGATTCAGATAGAACCTACAACAGGTCCATAGGTTTCAGTGCCCACAGTGACAATAACTTCTGATACAGATAAAGACTCCGAAGACACTATAGTAGTTGACAATATAAAAATATCCATGACTGCATCTAAAAAAGATATGGACAAAGTTGATAAGGAATTTGGAAGCACTGAATAAATGAGCACTGATGATACATCTGCACAACAGGATGAAGTTCCCATCAATGATCCAATTGACATAAATGAAGTAAAAGATACTCAAGGTGATAAGACACCAATAAAAGAGATACTAGTAAAGGTTGAATGCATGGATACCAGCCAGAACACTATATTCTCACCATCCACTCAACCATCTACCTCATTATTGTCAAGGTTAACTCCTGATTTAGGAAGTCTAGATGTATGGGGAGAGGAAGACCTAATTAAGATCAGCGTTCTTGCTATGGAAAAGGAAAAAGAGAAATAAGTGATGAGGAATCCTTACTTTTTGGAAACAGTAAACATATTGAATGACTTAGTGCCTGCTGATCAGAAAGTAGCCAAAGTCCAATCAGTTGAGGATGTGGAGAACATTTTGACAAACTTCAAATCACACTTTACAAGCTTAGTAGACTCCACTACTAAGATCGTAGAAGATGAATACATGAAGGAGAGACTGAATGATTTGGTAAAGAAATTTACCTTAGACTTGAACTCCTTAAAGATTGGGAAATCCATACTGAAAGAGTTGGCAGCTAAAGGCAAGAAAGTTATAGCTAACTGCATGGACAGAGTGAAGTTCACCTCTGAGCACACTAAAAAGGTAGAAGAGGCGGAGTTAATGGTGGATAACATCATAAAATCAGTCAAGAATTCCACGCAAGACATGAACATATGCAATAATGTCTATCAAGGACAGTTGGATAAAATTGAGAAGGCAAAATTGGAAATCAGCAAGATAAGAATAAGACAAACCCAGTTAAGAAATGCACTTGCACCATCTCTAGTAGTCCTTAATGAGAATATCAAATAGATTGATGACACCATGGTGACATATGATCAAGGTCCTTGCATGGATCTGATAAAAAAGGAGAAACTGACATATGCCCCATGCACGCATCTTCAGACAGTTGATGCTATGAAAGTATTTTGGCAGAAAGAGATCCAATCTCTTCAAATTGTGTACCCTGAAGTTTACATGGAGTAAGTATGCAGAAGACTTACTAGTTTTTGTACACCTTTGTCATTAATTTCAAAGGGGGAGTAATATAGAATGTGTATATGTAGAAAATTATATGTACATATCAATAAGATGTTATGATATACAGTCACTTTTTGTGTTAAGTCATTTTGAGTAACTTGGCCACATTCCTTTGTTGCCATAAATGTCAAAGGGGGAGATTGTTGGCAAGTTGACTTCCTGAGGATGCATGAATCATTTTGTGTTGTCATCATGGCAACAAAGTCATGTTTAGTTTCTGTCATGAAAGACAAAATGACTAAGTATGGAAAATAAGGCAGACAGAGATACTCAACAATCAGCACATCAGCGCACGTGTGAGAGATCAAGTCAGGGTATGCACGTTTAGATATATGTTGTATGACACATGTACATGCTACATCCAGACACGCATAGTACAGAACAATAGTATGACAAAGTTACAAGCAGATCAGTAGACCAGCAGTCCATAAGACAGAGCATGGGAGCCGACTACTGTTTTGATCAGCGTGAATTATTTTGTAATGTAATGGCTAAGCACCTTTGGTTATATGTTTATAATAATTTAATTAGCATTGTAGTAAACATGCTTGAGACGACTTGTTCGGAAGTGTTGTATATTTTTTTTTAGGGCCGACTAGAGTTTTTTTTTGGGTCGCGCCTATTTGGATATGAACATATAAGTATGTAATGTAAAGATATGTTACAAGTGTCGATTATTATGTAAGAGGAAGATATAGAAGAGTAGTATAATGAAGTCAATATATGATATAGCTCTTTAAGAGAGTAAGAGCATTCGCACATACACGGAATTGATCAGACAACAATGTCATCACAACAATTCACTTTTAATATAGTGTATATCAACTTTCGGAAGGTTGTAGCCTTCATCCTATTGGGTAGTGAGCCTAGGAAGTGAGCCATATACCTTTAACAGGGTTTTGTAAAAGACTCCTAATAGGGTCAGACCTTTAACCAGGTCATTGTACTCAAATTGTCAAGATTGCTTCTAACAAGGCAAAGGAACTTTAACAAGTTCATTATACCTAGTACAATATTTGTGGGTACCAATTCCCACCGGGGTTTTCCTCTGATCAAGGTTTCCCCATAATCATATAATGTGTTATGAGTTCTTATGTTAAGCTTCATTCTATGTATGTTTGATTTATGTTTAAGTTGCTGAATATTTCAGGGAAACCAACCAAGTGGCAGATAGCCTTGCTAACTTGGGAGTTAAGAATGATGTCACGTACAAGTGGCACAGGAACACTAAAATCAATGATGAAGTGGAATCATTGCTCAATTATGACAGGCTCAATCACAAAATAGGTGAAATTAATCACATTAATAACACTAATTAATGATGATATGACCCGGGGTACAGTGACATCGTTTTACCTCATGATCAGTAGCATTTGTGATTACTTCTTTTATACTCAAGTTAACTGGGATTTCATTAATAACTCTATGATTTCTAAAATCTACAACTACATTCTACGGAATATTAGTATTAAACAAAATTGTGAAGGAGACTACACTAAGATTGAAGAGATTAAAGATATGGGGGGTGATCTGAAGAGAGAAGAACCAGCGGTTTGCAGTTGGAGGAATGAAAAAGAGGTGTGGAGCAAGCTCAAGAAGGGCAAAGTCCATAGATATTTAAAGCACCTTCATGGTAACAACAAAGATATTACAAAGGCCTTTGTCAATGGGTGGGATAATGGTAAAGTGAACATCCTTGGCAAATTTGTCAAGCTTACTCTAGATTGTTTGGCTGATATCACAGGCCTTCCGCTGGAGGGAATGCAATTCATTAAAGATAAAAAAGAAGGAAACAAAGGGTACAAAAAATTCCCCAAAACAGATGAGGAAAGGGCAATGTTGGTGAAGAACAATCTAGACTACGTCAATTTGTCAAACATTAAACACATTTGGGCATTTGTGATAAGGGCAATCATGGAATATTTTACCATGAATGACAGATTCTCTAAGGTATACAACTATCACTTTGTCTTGGAAAATCACTTTCGTCATGACATTAGGGTTTGTTTTCCCTTCTATCTTTTAAGTTTGCTCAACCAGAGCATCATTGATCATAGGGCAAAGTCTTCTCCTATTTTGCATGAAGGTCTTATTTTGCTGATAATGAATTATATCAAGGATCATATCCCTGACCCTATCCCCAAGAGCATTGAGAATGTTAAAAGAAAGAGCATGAATATGCCCACTAGTAAGAGCCCTAGTAAGCCTAAAGCTAAAAAAAGTCGTAATAGCCCTGTTGAGCCTGATATCTCCTTATATATCTATGATGATATTGAGGGCATGAAAATAGATGATGATCAGGAATATTTCTCTTCTGAGGATGAGGGTATCATGACATACCTAAGCAAAAATGATGATCTTAATACTAAAAATAGTAAAGTTGAGCAGCTAGAGGGTAAAGGCCAGAAAGAGGAAGACCAGAAGACAGAGAACATTATTCTCGAGGAGATCACGGTTGAAATTGACAATATCAATGACACCCACATCGAGGATCTCACTGCCAATAATGAGGTGGACAAGGAGCAGGATCAAGATAATCAAGATTCTAATAGGGAGTCAGGGGATAAGAATACCATTATTCAGAATCGTGATGGTAAAACTGTTGAGGAGGAGGAACATAACCAAGATTGTCATATCCCTCACAATGTGAAGGAGCAAATGGATGTTTCTGAGATTGAAAAGGTAAATAATAAGAATGAAGAGGAGACCACTATCCTTGATGAGGAAACTATTAAAGCTGTCAATGATGAGCACAGCCATGAAACCCCGAATGATAAAGGTGAAGTGAAGAATGATCAGAAGAATAGAAGCCTTAATGATGAGCTCCGTGAGAGGGAGGTCAATGTTAAAAGGATGGCTTCTCTTACCTTCCTTCAAATGGCCAGAAACAAAGCGGAGAATAGCTACAAAATGGATAAGTGGATTCAGGATGACATCCATCAAATGAAAGCTAACCACAAAAGCATGGAAGATAGAATCTCTTTGCCAGAGGATATAGTGGACAAAATGTGCAATGAATCAATTATGTATTATCAAGGTAATGATGTGTTTGATAAGGTTAGCAACATGGATAAAAAGATTAGCATTCTGGTAGATAACAGGCTTAAAAATATGATCGATAAGATAAACAACAACAAAACACTTCTGAAAACCCTTGCTAACATCAACAAAATTCGAATGAAAAACTCTATGGATAATTTGAATTCTCTTTATAATCTTCTTGAGAGTAACTACAATGACAAGGTAAAGCATGAGAATGAAGATCCCCAAGAAATTTAGATTTCGGGTCCTGGATCTAGGACACGCTCTAGCACAAAAAGGAAAACTGATATCTAGGCCAAAGATATTACCAAGCTGAGGGATTTGATCCAGTGCCTAGAACTTTAGATGGTTGAAGTTCAGATGCTGGAAGACCAGATGGAAAATGTTTAGTTGCTTGGCTAGAGGTTGTTGGTTGCTGGAAGTTTTTTGTTCTTCAACTGCTAGGAGTTTTTGCTGCTTATAGTTTGATGTTTTGCTTTGTTCTGAACTCTAAAGCTCTATCTAGGTTTTAGCCCTTTCTCGGTGTCCTGTCATGCTTGACAACTCATTGTTTTTCTTGTTGCTTCCTATTTATCTTTCTGTTTCTATGTAAAGGGTTTTGGGGTCCCTTCAAAACCTATTGTTACCTTAATCAAAAACAACAATGAAGGAAGAGATCTTTAGAACTCACCTGTTTCTTTCATCAATTTCCTACAACTCCTGAAAATGGAAAGCTCAAATAGTTACCACTAGCTTCTTAAACTCTCAATGACTCTATGAATTAATAGTGAAATCATTACTCATACTTATAGAGGTGTAAAGATCTCGATGAAAGATTTGCACACTTTGAAAGATTGAAAACATCGTGTGAATTAATTGTTGATTGTTATAAACCTGACACCTTATTTAATACCAGTCACTTCCACATAAAGGCTTACACCCTTGTGATTATTTTCCATAAATAAAATTTCAAATCTCAGAATACTTGAAATATTCTTCCCACATGCCAAATTTATCTTTGATTATCCTTTAAATAGCATGCTGCTACTTGGACAAAATGAACCTCGAATCTTGAACCATGAAGGTTCAAAGGTTCAAGTTCATTAAATAAACAATAAGGGACCAGCCGAATGCATAGCGTCCCTAAACACACTAAGACTCAAAAAGAAAAATGAAACTTTTGAGATTGTCGGACCGATGAACCTTGAACCTTGAACCAAATAGGTTCAAAGGTTCAAGTTCAATGACCGATAATACTGATAGACTTTATAACGATGCTGCAAAATAAAAAAAGTGCGCTCAGTGACTTTGAACCATGAACTTTGAACTTATTAAGGTTCAACCTTGGAGGTTCAATGAGCCAAAAAAGGCATGAAACTTAAGGAGAAAAAGAGGGAAGGTTACAGTCGACAATTGGACATGACAATTTCTCAATTTTTGTTGAGTTTAAGAATTTAAACATATGCTAAAATGCAGGAGTAACATTAGCTTTGACTGGGGACCGGGACTAAGAAAGACCAAGAAATAAATCTAGAATCTTTGGTTTCACAGAAAGAAAATATAAACAAACTGAACAGAAAATAACACTTAAACTATGACACAACAAAAAGATATATACAAGGAACAAGGGACACCCGCTAACATCTTAAAAAAAACTTCAAAACCTATCCATTATAAGACAGGGGTAAGATAGTACCATCTTGATATTCCAACTTAAAAGAATTTGGCCCAAGCTCCTTGACTCACAAACGACCCTTTCTAGAGAGAATCAAACTTGTCGTGTGCTCCTTTTGGTTCCCTTCACTTATCCTAAAGCAACACCTAGTCTCCAACCATGAAATTCCTTGGTCTGGTTCTCTGATCAAATAATTGTTTTACCCGATCTTGATACTGAGTGATACGATCAACTATTTCATGTCTTTCTTCTTCTATTTTTGTCAAGTACATGATTCTTTTCTCCAACGCATCCTGAAAAACATCACCTTCGATAACTTTTTTTAATTTCACTGTTGAGAGTTCCAATGGCAGAGATAATTGGGCTTCAACACCATACACCAGTTCAAAAGGATTCATACCAATTGCTCTCTTGGGAGAATTCCTATTATCATATTATGCTTCATAGAGTCTTTTGTGCCAATCTCTTGCATTTTTGTTCACCAATTTCCTCATAATAGAGATCAAATTCTTATTGGTCAATTTGGCTTGGTCATTTCCTTACGGATAATAATATGATGAGTGTGATAAGAAAATTCCACGATCATAATGAAAAATATTTCAATTCCTTGGAAGAAAAATAAGAGGCATTATCATTTACTATCTTTTGGGGAATTTTGAATCGAACCATAATATTTTCTTTCAAAAAGTTACAGACAACTTCAGAAGTGGTTTTCTTTACTGTTGCAACTTCTACCCACTTCATAAAGTAGTATGCGACTATTAGGATATATGTGTGTCCAACAATGGATGGGGGATTCAGAGGACCAATGAAATACAACACCCACTACTTAAAGGGTTCATCTATGACTACTCACCTCAAAGGGAGAGCTGCTAGTTGCGGCTTACCAGAGAATAATTTATATTTTTCAGAGTATGCTACCCATTTATATAAATCCTTAAACATTCTAGGATAATACTAGCAACTTCTTAAAATTTTAAAGGCAGTGATAGTTGATGAGTAATGGACCCCACAAGCTTCATTATGGAATGTTCTCAATAATTTATCTTGACGTTCCTTGTCCACACACCTTAGAAATTCTACATCCAAGCCCTTCTTATAGATAACATCATCAACAATTACATATTTGGCTGCTTTCATACAAAAGTTCCTCTCTTCTCTGGGAGTGAGATGTTTCAGGCACTCTCCATATGTTAAATAGTGCACTACGGTAATGAACCAAGGATATTGGAGACTAGCTAGCAGGACCAGTGGTAACTTGTCCTCTTTTTCTTTATTCTCTTCTATTAATCGACACAAACCCTAACCACAAACTAATTTAGTAGGTCGAATGTCTAGATCAAACTCTTGAATTTTAGAGATCCAGTTTGCTCGGTTATTCATTCCCACTTCCTATTGATTCAAAATACTTTTCACAGTAGGGCTAGGTACAAAAACTATGGAATGAGAATGCAATATATAGTACCTAAAGTGCTTCAGTGCTTAACAACAAAAAAACTTATTTTTATACTAATGAATATAGTTCAATTCATGATTTTTCAAAGGTATGCTCATGAAAGCAATGTGCACTTCTCCATTTTGTTCATTTTTATGTAGGAGGATACCTGACATAATATGTTTCGAATAATATTAGTATATGATAAAACCCTTCTTATAATTTGGGTTAATCAAGGTAGGGGCTTGAGTAATGGCTTCTTTTACAGACTCAAAAGCTTTTAATGCTTCATTACTACATTTAAAAACATTCTTCTCACTCATAAAACCTACTATATGCTTTGTAGTTTTCGCAAAATCAGGGACAAATCATCTCAAGAAGTTTACCTGACCAAAGAAAGATTTAACACCACTCATGTTTGATGACATGCTCAGTTTTTTAATGGATTTCACCCTATTGGGATCTATCTTTTTTCCTTCCTTTAAAACTAGATGCCCCAATAGCTTCCCTTCTGTTACACAGAAAACTGATTTCTTATGATTCAGGGAGATCCCATGATCTTGACATCTCTACAATACAACCTTAAAATCACTCAAATGATTCCTCTTCCTCCTAGAGAAAATAATCAAATCATTAAGATAGATAACAATTATCTTATTTTTCAAATGGCTAAAAGAAAAATTCATTGTCCATTGGAAGGTGGCACCGAAATTGATCAAGCCAAAAGGCATGCAGTTGTATGAAAACATCCCCCAAGGAGTTGTGAAGGCAAGTTTATATTGGTCTTCTTCTGCTATGCTGATTTCACTATATCTTGAAAACCCATCAAGCATAGACATCATTTCAGATCCCGCCATTGTCTGTAATATATGGTACATGACCGGTAAGGGGTAATTGATCTTCAAGGTGGCTTGATTTAGATTTCTAAAGTCTACACAGATTTGGATCTCTCCATTTTTCTTCCTAACCGATACAATATTGACCACCCAAGTGGAGTGATGAATCGGGTATATTATTCGATCTTTCAACATTTTGTCTATTTCCCTAAAAATAGCATCCGCCACCTTTGGATTGTAGTTTCTCAAATTTTTCCAAAATGGACTTACTCTAGGTTTTAGCGGGATTTGATGTTGAAATTTCCCTCCTCTGAAGTTCTTTAGGTCATTGTATTACCAGGCAAATAAATCCTTATATTAGTTTAGAAGATTGATGAATCTATTTGTTTCTTCAATTGTGTAAAACTATCCTAAGTTAATAAACTTAGGGTCATTCTCTTCTCCAATATTGATTTGTTCATACTCACTTGAATTATTTACATTTTGATTATCTTTACTTCTTCTAAATGCATCCTGTCTATCAAATAGGCTTTCAAGAGACACCAACCCCTTGGGAATATTCCCCTTCAATTGGATGACACAATCCTCCATTTCTTTTCCCGGATCATGGAAAAATTCATTGCAACCTAATTATGACCCTTCAAAGAAAGTAGATGCAAATATGTCCATGCCCTGCAAAAACATTTCAATTTGTTTATCACTCTGAAACACTAGCCAAAATTCAGAATTGTTAGGTACATTAGGTCGATGAACTATTTCAATTTTGTAAGTATCATTTTCTAAAACTAGGATGTGGAAGCAGCAAATAAGTTGATACTGCGAGGGAGTCTGTCCTACTATTCAAATCTCTTGGTATTACTTCTATTTCAAATGCTTATAATCCTTCTATTTTGTCCCAAACTATGTTTTTGTAATGCTTCAGCCTCTCATTTTTTATAGTGAATATACCCTTTACTTGTTCTACAATGATTTCTACATCACCTTTTGCTTTCAGTAGTTCGATTCTCATCCTTTTAGCCTCTTGTAATCCCAACAACAAGGATTTGTAATCAACAATATTGTTTGTGTTGTTAAATTCTAATTTGAAGGAATGAGGGAACTGATCACCCTGCAGTGATATTAAGACAACTCCTGCTCCTAAGACAGATGAAGAACAACTGTCGTCGAACTCCATACTCCATACTGCATTATCACTATTGATTTCAATTTTCCACATCTCCTCCAGCCATAATCATATAGTATAGGATTTCAGCAGGAGGATCTTCATATGGGAATATTGTATATTTGGGCTTCCCCTTAGGTTGAAGTGTCACATTTTCTTTTCCCACTGGTATAGTATCCTGACTCTAGTCCATCTTGATCTTGCCTCCTAAATCCTTGCACATATTCATGCTCAAGAGCACGTCGTAACTAGCTGGTATGTTAGCAACCAAGATATTCAACTTTAATTTCTTATTTGGGTGAGTTTCTAAGGCCACCTAAGCATATTTAATCTACCCTAATAGTGGGAATTTATTAGAATATATTGAATAACACCTACCAAAGGTTTTAGTAAGGGGAATATGATCTAAGGCCTTTGCAATTGAGGATAGCATAATATTGTTAGAGGCCCCGAGATCAATTATATAATTATTAAGCTTGTGGCTGTGTATAAACAAAGAGACACAAAATGGCTCAGGCTTTAGGTCTGGTGAAACTGGTATTTCACTAGACATACTAACTTTAGGTTTAGGTTCATCAGTAGAAGATTTCATCAATGAAGATTGATCGGTTTGCAGAAATAAGGCATTAGTTAATTTTTTATTGATAGCTTTAGGCTGGGACTGATGACCTTTAACATAGTCAATCAACTTATCCAATTCTTTGGGGTTTAACCTAAGATATTCCCTAGGGGAAATTTGAATTTTGGATGATTTGCAAAAATATACTATATCAAAGGAAGAATTAGATTCACTCTTTTTTAATATTTGAACATCCAGGGTTATTGAACTTTGAACCTTTGTACCATAGGTCTGAGTGAGAAGTTCTTTACCTTTGTTCAATGCTTCTGATGATGATGTATTTCCATGAGACTTGGAATTTAATTGGTTTCCTATAATAATGGTGCATGAAGGATCTTCTACTTTTACCAAAATGTTGCCTCGCCTTTCTGAATCATATTCATATTCAAGGAAATAACTTATAGAGACGCTAGGCTATTTAGGGATTCCTCCATCTTCAAGAACCTCTTCCACCATTTCCTTTTGACTATACATCTTCACATATTGAACCATCTCTGGAAAGGTACTACCATCATGGTCATCAGTCAGACAAATAATACACATATTACCCTTTCCGCTAGGAGCTTCAATCGCCAATCTTTGTTGAGTAGGCAGAAGCTGTAATGTTCTACCACTAGGACCAACTTGGTTAGTGACAGGGAGGTTATTTCTCCAGAGTCATCTTGACTCACTCCTAGGCCTCTTCTCTTGGACCTAGTATGTCTTCTTCTCAAACTCTAACCTAAGGGTAGAACACCTGTTTCAATTACCCTTCACTCCAAGAACCTCTCTACCAATAATGAGTTCATACCACACTGAACCTACAAGTGTATTTTCCACCACAACTACTCAAAATCCTCACAAAAAATTATAGGGTAGGTAGTACACTTACTCTTACCTAATTAATTCATTCTTGAAGATTCAGAGCGATAGCTCATATGCACATTCATCAAATCCCTTATTTCAAGGAGTAGGCCTAGGAGTTCCTTGTAGCCCTAATCACGCTCATAAACTGCATTAACTCCCAAAATTCACAAAGGAACCCCAAAAATGATCTTGGATCTAGATACCCTTTTTGGAAACACAATTTTTTTAGGGTTAGGGGTCCTCAAGCCATCCATACTGTACTTCAAAACCTTTAGGGACCGAGTCCTTAAAAGTAGGGCTAATAGGCCTAATTGTAGAAAATCTTCATAAAATGAGATGAAATGGATTCATCGGCCTCCACCAAAGCTCACAGAGTCTTGTATCCTTGCTAAGATCATCTTCCATGCATTGGATCACTTCATTTAATCCTACCCTGCAAATGAAACACACTGCTCCTCAATTGACCTAGCTGAGCTATTTCCAAGCTCACTTAGGGCAAGAGCTCAAAAACCACCATTGTCACTTATAACCCTGAAAAAAAGGAAACTAGTGAACAATGACCCCTCTAGTATTTCTCCAAGGCACAGTTATTTTCCATGGTCAGAAATGCCTAGGGAATCATTTTCATATTTACAGTCCTGTATGGTCCAGAGAACCCAGAGCAAGAAGATTATTTACATACGTTGCACCAAAAAAAATCTCCAAGATAACCTACTTTAGTAGAATAGTAAAAAAACAAGTAGAACCTAATTACAATGAAATAGAAAGTAATTCAATCCATTTTACAATGCTTGCAACAAAACTCAGAGAAAACTTGTAACTGTTCCTTCCAAATACTTGTCAATTTGTGCCAAATGATCACCAACCCCATACATGGTTTTCAAGACCCTTAAATATGTCTGGATGACCAATTAAAATTGTCTAAACTAACCCATAACTATCTTTGGGCATTTTTCCATCTTTTGAAAAAATGTTGTCAAGCAACTTTGCAAAGTTGCTCGACAACTTTTGCATTTTTGACATCTTAAGGTCCTAATCCAACTTGGTGTGTTTTAAACATCACCAAAACATTTCCAAAACTTCCTTAACTCAAAAATAGGTCCTTCCCAACATCCTAGGTACCATTCCCCATTTTTTCCCTATTTAGGCTTACATCTCCTTCATAGGACCATTTGACACAATTATAAACATAACATTACAAAAATAAGCACAACTAACTCTAGTCAATCCAAACTAAGCACAAACCTCTAAAAATATCTCACAAACCAAAATTTCATGATTGGACTAGACTAGCCACTATGTGCTCCTGCACCATACTCCCCTAGGAAAAGAATTCAAGTTACTCCTTGAGTGAGTATTGCAGGATCTATTCCCAAATTTTTAAACTCTACTTCAGCGACCCATGTAGCCTCCGCTTCTGGAAGATTGCACCATTAGACTAGATGTTCCATGTATTTTCCATGTCTTATTTTCTTCTTGAATCTAGAGTCCAAGATTCTTTCTGCTTTTGGCTTGGGTGTAGTTGGTAAGGTCACATCCCTTATAATCTCTTCCAACTCATTAGAAATATTTGTCTCTGGTGGTAATGGATCTTTGTATGAAACTAAGTCCTGAATATTGAAGACTGGTGAGATTGACAACTCTGGAGGTAGATCAAATTTTTATGCATTCCCCCCATACTTTGATAGTATCTTACATGGACCTATCCTCTTCATCTGCAACTTGCTAGGTATGCCTTTATGTGATCTTGTCTTATTCAAATGTACCATTACTAGATCCCCTTCTGCAAATTGCAAATCCTTCTTCTTTGCATCCACCTTGGTCTTTAATCTTTGTGTTGCCTTTGTGAGTGTTTGTTTTACTTGGTCATGTACTTCCTTCGTGGATTGGGAAAAGTCTTCAGCATGTCCACTCTTTCACTCCGTGCTTCCCAAGTCTCTAAGCTCGCAAATTCCTCTGGGGTGAACACCATCCACTACTGCAAATGGAATTTTACTAGTGGTCCTATTGACACTATCATTGTAAGAATATTCATCCTGTGGTAGGACTTGGTCCCACATTTTCCCACACTCCTTTGTTAAGCATATCAGAAGGTTCCATAAAACTCTATTTATGACCTCTATTTGGCCATCTGTCTGGGGGTAATAAGCTGACCCAAAAGAAAGATTTGTTCCTAGTCTCTTCCACAATGTTTTCTAGAAATGCCCCATAAATTTGACATCTCTATCTAAGACTATGATGAGGGGTAACCCATGGATTCTCACAAATTCTCTAAAGAATAATTGAGCTATATAGCTTGCATCATGTGTTTTATTGCATGGGATGAAATGGCTCATCTTACTGAAACCATCAACAACTACAAAAACACTATCCATACCATTGTTTATTCTTGGTAATCCCACTATAAAATCCATACTAATACATTCCCATGGCCTATTGGGAATGGGTAGTGGTTGGTATAATCTGACATTAGATGTCATACCTTTGGCTTTCTGATGCACCAAACACTGCTCCACATACTTTTTCACATCTCTCTGCATCCTTGACCAATAAAAAACCTCTGAACCAATCCAAGGGTCTTTTTGAGACCAAAATGACCACTATGACTTCCATTGTGTTTCTCTTGTATCAGGTTCTCCCTCATAGATCCCTTGGGTACACATAATTGTCCTCCCCTAAACAACAATGCATTTTGTAATGTATAATCTACAAACTGACCATGAAAGTGATTGTTGAACTCCACACATACCTTACAGGCCTCTAATAAGTCTTCATCTTCTCTATACAGATCCTTGAAGCTTTCCACTCCAATACTTTGTAACTACACTTCTTGAATAGTGAGTATCCTTCTGCTCAATTCATCAAGAACCTTATTCATTTTCCCCTTCTTATGCTTTATGGTGAAGGTATAAGCCTGTAAGAACTCCATCCACTTAAGATGTATTTTACTTAACTTCTCTTGGGTGTTTATGTAACTCAAAGATTGGTTATCAGTGAAGACTAGAAAGTCTTTAGGTAGGAGATAGTGTCTCCACTTCCTAAGGGCTTGAACTAGGGCATAGAGTTCTAGGTCATAGGAGGAGTACTTCTTCTTGGCCACATTCAACTTTTCACTATAAAAGCCACTGGTCTACCTTCTTGGGTCAAAACAACCCCTACTGCTATGATACTCGAATCACACTCCAATGTAAACAAATTTTCAAAACTTGGTAGCATTAGGATGGGTTAGGTGGCTACCTTTGTCTTTAAAAACTCAAAACATCTATTGGATTCTTCAATTCACCTCAACTTAGTCTTTAACCCACCCTTTATAGTATCTAATACTGGAGCACATATGACACTAAAACCCCTAATAAATTTCCTATAGAATTGGGCAAGCCCATGGAAACTTGTTACCTTTGTATTAGATGTGGGAGTGGGCCAGTTGAGTATAGCCTCCACCTTGCTAGGATCCATCTTCAATGACCCTTGTGAAAACACAAATCCAAGATACACCAATTCTTGTTTCAAGAACTCACACTTCTCCAAGTTGATTGCCAATTTTTCTTCTTGTAACCTCTTCAATATAACTTGCAAATGCCTTAAGTGCTCTTCCTTGGTCTTGCTAAAAATGAGGATGTCATCGAGATATACTACCACAAATACCCCTATGTAGTCCTTAAGCACTTCATTCATCAATCTCATGAATGTGATTGGGGCATTGCTAATCCCAAATGACATGACAAGCCATTCATATAGTCCTTTTGTAGTCTTGAAGGTTGTTTTCCATTCATCCCCTTCTTTTATGCGGATTTGATGGTATCCACTCTTTAAATCCAACTTTGTGAAGTATTTAGATCCACTAAGACAATCAATTAGGTCCTCAATCCTAGGGATTGGAAACCTATATCTTATTGTTATTATGTTTATAGCTTTGCAATCTGTGCATAACCTCTATTTACCTTCTTCTTTTGATGCCAAAACCATTGGCACCACACAGTGACTTATGCTCTTCTTAATAAGCCCTTGATCCAATAATTTCTGCACTTGTCTGGCTATCTCCTTGTTCTACTCAGGGGTCATTTTTTAAGACTCTTTGTTGGGATATGATGCACCCGGTATAAAGTCAATTTGATGAATTATAGGTCTCTGTGGTGGTAAGACTACTAGTCATCCATCGCTCACAATATTCTTAAAATACTCCAAAAGTTCTTGTATCTCCTTGGGTAAGGGAGTTTGTGCTTCTGTCTTCTCCTCCTTATGCTTCATCATGACTGCACAAAACTCCCCATATTCCCTCTCAAGAACTTGCAGGAATTATTTCCTCCTGCTACCAACACATTAGGACTGGTCTTCACTCCTTCTTCCACCAAAGACTAGATTTTGTATGTCACTCCATCCTTTTGAAAATAATAAGAATTCTTTTTCTCCATCATGCATGGCCTTTCTGTTAATCTGCCATGGTCTTCCCAATAGAATATGGAAAGCATCCATGGGAAGTATATCACAAATTATCTTGTCATTATAGCCTCCAATTACAAACTCAATCCAGGCTTTCTCATTCACTAGGACATTTTTTCCATTGTTTAACCATGTCACCCTATAAGGATGGTCATGAGGCATCTTAGTCACTCCAAGTTTATTCACTACTTCTTCAGAGATGATATTGTAAGTTGACCTTGATTCAATGATCACTCTGCATACTTTACCAATAATCTTGCACTTCACTTTGAAAAGTGATCTCCTTTGTTTAGGTTCTTCTCTAACTGGTTCCTTGATTAGGACTCTCCTTATCATTGTATTTTCCCCAGTCTCTGAATCAAGATTGATATCAGGAGACTTCACACTATTGGCATCCTCTTGAACATAATTAATTCTTCTCTCTGATTGTGAAGATGATGCTTTATCAGGACATCTATATGTTGGATTCCCAAATTGGTGGTAGTTATATCACTCCGTGTTTGCAAATGAACCTCTATTGTTTCCTCCACCAAATCTTACTCTACCACCATTGTTAGTGTATGCACCCTAAAATGGTCGCCTAGACTATGGGCCCCCATTTATCAATTTATCAAATTCCTGAATCAATGCTTTGCAACATTTTTAATTCAAATCAATTTTCTTGATCAAATCGTAATTAATTCAATATTTCCTAAGGTTTGATCATTTTTATTTAATTAAAATATTTAATCTCCCTTTTAATTAAATAAAATTCATCTTATTTAATTAAAATAAATTTCTCCCATTTAATTAAATATAATTCTTCTAATTTATTTAATTAAAAGAGGGGTCCCCTCTTTTAATTAAATAAATAAAAAAATCCCCACTTAAATCTCTTCTTTTGATGAAAAAGGAAATAATTTTTTTTTTTAAAAATCCATTTTTCTTCACATCTTTCTAAGTGGCGGGCTTTTTTCTTTTTAAATGAGCACATGGATCAACCAAGATTTAATCTCCACCATTGCTCATTTCTTTTTGCCTCTTAATCTCAACCGTTCACTTTTCTTTATAAAGAGCCCTCTCCTTCTCATTTAGGATCCCACTTTTTTGTATTGTTATGCTGCAGGTTTGGAGAGCAATTTTGGAGGAGAATTTGAGCACTCAAGCTTGGATATTGCAACTTCTCTCTTCTTGTCTTCTTCTTTCATCCATGACTATTCATGTAGATTAGATTCATATTAGATTAAATTTGTATCTCCTGTCATAGAATAATCATGCATTGTTATCATATAGATTAATTTCTTTTCTTGCAGTGTTATCATATAGAATAGCTTTCATTTTCATTGCATATTGGATGATCATGGAGACTAGCATCTTTGTTTTTTCTCTTTAAATCTCCCATTTTATGGTGTACTTGCAGGGGCACAACTAGGTTAATCTAAGGGCCTCCATCACAAACCTTTGCACTCCATGACTAGGGAGTTATGAGTCGATATTTGAGGCCTCATTCTTGAGCAACCTTGAATGGGATGACCCATATAAGTGTGACACATTTTTAGCACACAGTTAGGACCTCTACATCGTCCATAGTTAGCTCTGCTACTGGTTTCATGGCTCCGCTCTGTCAGTTTTGTCTCCCCTTGGGGTCTTGAATCATTTCTCCTACCACCATAGCTACCTCTGTGACCTGTAGAATCTCTACCTCTTCCTCTCCCTCTGCTATTTGCTTCATACTTTTTCTTGATCCTCTCCTCAACCTTAAGAGCTAGTTGATAAAACTTCTACACAGTGGTAGGTATCAAGAGATTTATTTCCTCTTGAATACTCTGGATGCACCCTAAAATGGTTGCCTGGACTATGGGCCCCCATTTATCAATTTATCAAATTCCTGAATCAATGCTTTGTAAATTTTCAATTCAAATCAATTTCCTTGATCAAATCGTAATTAATTCAATTATTTCAATATTTCCTAAGGTTTGATCATTTATATTTAATTAAAAGATTTAATCTCCCTTTTAATTAAATAAAATTTATCTTATTTAATTAAAATAAATTCCTCCTATTTAATTAAATAAAATTCTTCTAATTTATTTAATTAAAAGAAAACCCCTCTTTTAATTAAATAAATAAAAATCCCCACTTAAAGCTCTTCTTTTGATGAAAAAATAAATAAATTAAATAAAAATCTCTTTTTCTTCACATCTTTCTAAGTGGTGGGCTTTTTTGCTTTCTAAATGAGCACATGGATCAACCAAGATTTAATCTCCACCATTGCTCATTTCTTTTTGCCTCTTAATCTCAACTGTTCACTTTCCTATATAAGGAAACCTCTCATTCTCATTTTCGTATAGAATTTTTAGGTATTGTTATGCTACAGGTTTGGAGAGCAATTTTAGAGGAGAATTTGAGCACTTTGGCTTGGATATTGCAACTTCTCTCTTCTTGTCTTCTTCTTCTTGCATCCATGGCTATTCATGTAGATTAGATTC
>MU223818.1:3042486-3059396 GCA_018584345.1 Thuja plicata | reverse complement strand
TAGGTCAATCTGAGGGCCTCCATTACAAACCTTTGCACTCCATGACTAGGGAGCTATGAGTCGATATTTGAGGCCTCATTCTTGAGCAACCTTGAATGGAATGACCCATAGAAGTGTGACATATTTTTATCACACATTTTTGGCGCCCACCGTGGGGCAGAAGATTCATTTTCTGTCACTATATTTATTTTTCATAATTTATTTTTGGATTTCCATATTTTTCGTACTTTCTGTACTTTTGCAGGGAATTTTTGTGTGACATTTTGCAGGTCTACAGACAAACTTTTGCTAGATTTTTGCATTTTTGTCGCGTGGCTCTGTGCAAATTTTCACGTGGCTCTATTTGAAATTTTACACAACATCTGACACCAGGCTATGATCTGAACATTATTTACTATTTTCTACAATTTTTTTTGTTGTCTGTGCATTTCTTCGTGCGATGTGAATCTTCGCGCGGCACTCTGTGAATCTTCGCATGAGATTTCACACCAGAGATCTAATTTTTATTGCTATATTTTATATCTTTGATCTCTAACCACTAATGTTTAGTGTTTCTAATTTGTTGTTGTTGCTGCTGATTTAGACTTGTGGGGATAAACAACAAAACGTTCGCGTTGTATTGGATTTGAGGTATTTTGTTGATCTTTATAACATTTAGATTTTAGAAATAAAATGAATCTCTCATGTGTTTAGCTTGAGTGTTTCTTGCTTTTATAGATCACATTTCCAATTGGTGCTCTAAAAATGGACCTAGATTTACTTTCTTGCATATATGTTTCACATAGTAATTAGGCTCTATGAACACTATTTGTGGTGATCTTGAGAGAGTGGGCTTCATTTGCTTGTCTTACATGCGAAACTCTTCTTGACGATAGATCCCCTTGTAGGTAGGGAAGGATTTGTCATTACTTCAAACTTGGTTTAGTCTTCAACTTTGATTGGCACTCTCTCTTTTGAGATTGGTGGTCATTATTGTTGATTTACCTTGGGTGAGGCAATTTCAAAATTAGTGGGTCAATTAATCTGTTTGCTATGTTTTGGTGAGGTGAAGAGGCTAGAGGATTATGCTCTTTTCCCTTTTGGGAGAATCAGAAACTTGGAAACCTTGAATCCGAACTAAGTCCCCATGTGGTCCATATTATTAGTCTTCCTTGTTAGAGAGGGTTAACCGTAGTGGACACTCCCTTTATTGGGTAAACCACATGGAAAAAACCTCAAGCGGTAATAGTCATTTCTACCATGGTAGCAACAACCACTATATAAATGTCCTTGTGGAATAAATCTCCACGGGTGTAGTGTCTTGTGGGTTGTCAGATCTCCTCAGCAGCTCCTGATTGATCAAATTCTCAGACCGTGTCAAAACCTCAGTGCGCTGGGATTGGATTTCACCCACTTGATATTGCAAAAGTTGCAGAGTCAAACCATTACTAAGAACCATAGTGCAACCAACTTTTTCTTTTCTAGGATTATGTGCATGATTGGAAAACATTTTGAGAACATACACAAGTAGAATCTTTAGGGAATAGAAATACTATGACACTATTCATGTTCATGTGCAAGGTTGCTTTGTCCCTTGCTCATTGTTTGAAGACATTGATTGTTTGAACTCCCTGATTGTTGTCTTGTGTGCTTGATTCATGATAAAATATGTTAATGCATCTAGTTGGTTATCTAAAATGAACAAAACTGAGTTTCAGTTTTTTTTTGTCAGAACCCTCACGCGATAATGTTGTTTCCTCGCGCGACTCGTTGAGTTTCTTTGCGTGATACTGTGAGGATTGTCATGCAATATTTTGCCAAATTGATGTTTGTCATTGTCATCCTGTCACCCCACATCTGCATAATTTTGTGCGGCCCTATGGTAGTCTTCATGCGAGCAAGCATTTTGTTGCACGAATCTATCCTCTGTTGCTATACTATCAAGCTATTTTTTGTCATTTTGAGCTTGCTTAACCTGTTGTCCTATCATTTTCCCAGTTTCTTTGGTTGGTCCTGGTCAGATTGGATTACTTATGAAAACCTCAATGGATTTCCCCAAAAAGTGCTATGACATGTTTCTCAACATCCAAATGAACGTAAATTATATAAATTTGCACAAAATGACTCTTGGTCTTCTTTCTTCCACATCTCCCATGTCTTCCTAGTCTCCCATTTCCATCATTTCTCTTCTTCCTTCACGCTTCTTCCTCTTCTTCCTAAGATCTTCAGTATTCTTGTTTCTTTTCCTCTTATTATCTAGTCTACCTTCTTCTATTTCATGTCTTCTTCCTTCCATGCTTGATTCCTCCTCTTCTAGAATCATGAATTTAAAATATCTTGTTATGGAACCTCTCTTGAGGATAGATGATCTCGAACTCATTGCTCAATTCAAAGAGTGGTGTTCCTCCAAAAATTGCATGGATAATAAATTTAGAAAAAAAATAGAAAAGAAAGTGATGGAATCACATGCCTTTTCTAGGATCATACATATGATCTTGTCACAACTTCCTTCTTCCAAACATATTTCATCTTCTGAGTCTTCTCATCTGTCCTCATCATCTAAGTCTTCTTCCTCCACTAGGTCTTCACTTTCCTCTTCTCCGTGATCTCGTTCTTCTTATACTTCTCCCAAGAGTAATACTTCTCTTTTCAAGACATATCATAATGAGAAATGTGACAATCCTTGTGATACCTCTTCCACGAAGAGTGATACGCCTATTTTTTATGACTATTATGACTCTGATGCCTATGATGACTATGATGATGGACAATATAGTGATACCTATGACACCCCTATTCCTAAGAATCCTCCTCATCGTGTGCTTGTTTATACTGGTAAAGGGTGTTCACATTGGATAGATTGTGATGGTAATCCATATGATTATGATTTTGAAAGAGACTTTGATGATTTTTGTGAGCAATACTTGGATGATACTGAGGAAGAGAAAGATTTTTGCGTTGATTATAAATGTAGCTACTATAAGAATCACTCCTCTAAGGATTCTCATGCTGAAAATAAAGAATTCACTCTCAAGCAAGATCATGTTAATGATGAACCATTATTTTGTGACGATTCACTTCCATCCTCTACTTCCTCTAATACCCATACATCTCCTAAAGTTTCCAAGATTTCCAAATCTTTCACAATTACCTCATCCAACAAAGGGCCTAATGCTTTTCATGTCATTCCCTATAGTTGTCCTCAAGGGCTACCTCTTAAAGAAACTCAAGCTAACCTTCACTTGGCTGAAAATACTTTTAATAATTCTAAACCTAAAGAGCCTAAGCCTTTATATGTTATAATGCCTACGTAAGCTAATCCTTCCCCATCTCTTCCCAAGTCTCTCATAAAATTACAACATGCTTCCTTGTCCTTAGAAGTGGCTCCATGTCCAGAGGACTCTAAAAATGATAAAGAAAATAACATAAAGAAATATCAAGATCAAGAAACCTCCATGTCATCCAATCCTTTTCATGATGTCTCTTATCTGTTTCATGGTTCTTTTGATCCCGCACGCCCTCTCTCATTCATTCCACCCTGTCTTAAGTCTTCTCCTAAGCAATATCAAGTTACTACTTACACCATTGAGCTTATTGAAAATCAAAATAACCTTACCCCACTTACGCTCTCCAAAGATGATACTTCCATTAAGGTTATTAAAAATGGTGTTGTTACTTCCAATATTAAGCCTATTAAAAATCAAGAGGAAAATTATGCGATTATGCTATCCAAAGATCCTTGTCAAGATCAAAGTCTTCCATCTTCTTGTTCTACCACTCCATGTCCGCTTCCAATTTCTACTCTTCCTAAGTCTTTCCAAGCTTCAAACAATTCTATCAAAGAAGGTTCTCCTATTCAAGATGTTCATGATCCTATTGAAAATCCTAATGCTCACTCTAAAGATGTTGATGTCCTTGGTTGTCATATACATGTTGATAAACTTATTGATTATCCTTTTGCATCTTCCACGTCCATCCTTGGACCTCCTCCACCAATACTAAGGGCTTCATATTTTCCTTTCATCTTGCGTCCTTATGTCCCTTCACTTTCCCCTCCTAACTCTCCTAATTCGTCATCCATCTTGGGTTCTTACGTCCCTCCATCTCCTATCTTTCCTCAAGATTAACATAGATGTGTACCCTTGAATCCTTTTCATCCATCCACCCCTCTAAACCAGTCATATTCTTCTTCTTCCTCCATAAGTCCCAAGTCTTTTGGAAGAAACTTGAATGTTCAATACAAGAAAAATAAGCAATACAAGAATCCATCTAAAAAAGAAGACTACCTTGACTCCTCTAATCGACATGGGGGCATAAATTCAAAAGAGATATCTAAAAAGAAAATGACAAGACAAGTATGGGTTCCAAAATCCATCATTGAAGATATCCTCTCTAAATCATTAAAAAGAAATGAAAAGCCTACGACTATATGGATTCCAAAGTCTCTCTTGAAAGAGTCTCATGTTGAGCAACAAGTAAAGTTGGAATTCAAGCTTCCAAAGGCTTCCACTTCATCTTCTTCCAAAAACATTCTTTCATTCCATGTGCCTAAACCGCAACCGTAACCGCAACCTCTATTATCCCTTCACCATATTCCTTCACGTATTCCTTCATTTATATTTCCTCCATCCTCTCTCCACCCTTCAAGGTGTGTATTGACATTGATATTGTCTTCCTTTCCATTTACCCTTTCACAATCCTTCCATTCACTATCCTTCTACCTTCTATCCTTTTTCCTCATTTGTCTATTTCTCCTATCTTCCAACCTCACTCGCTTTGCATAAAACCTTATCCTCCATTTTTCTCTTTCACCTTCCTTTCCCTATCAACATCTTTGAGCATATCATTTTGAATCCTTGGCATATCATGGTTTATCCTTTCAAGGAGCATTATCTTAAAAGCTTTCCTTCTTCCAAAAAATTCAAAAAAAAGAGAAAAATAAAATTAAAGAGAAATAATTTCATCCTATGGCGAAAACCACTCCCTTGTGGTGCCTTGGATAGGTACCACGATGAAAACCTGACACTCAAGAATCATGCATAGTTCTTCTACATCTTTCATCCATTTTGTATTCTCTCTTTGATCTTGACAATGTTGATCTATACACAAACATTTGGTCTATTTTGTGAGCTATCTTACGATGATCTTGCTTTCATCCTTTCATGTTTAGCCTTCATATCTATCTTCCTCCATTCATTTTTGCCTATCACTATCATTTTCCCCTTTTGTCTTGATATAATAAGAAAAAAAGTAAAACATGGTGCTATGAAGCCTCTTGACATGTCTACTCCTTTAGACTGCATCCTTTCCTGCTCTTGCATTACGTGTTTGTGACTTATCCTATGCTGGCCTTTCATTGCTTGTCTGAATATGCTTTACATGATGTTTCTTTTTTCCTAGCTTGGGTACTCTTGAGGAGTTTGCCTTTGAGGATTTCTTCCCTTTATTCTCCTGCATTCTCCTGTCTTTCATCTCTTCCACCAGCTTGCTAATCCCTCTTGTCCTCCACCTTGCTAAACATTGGGACTGCACAATGTGATCTTGCTTGGGAGTTTGATGCTCATTCTGTCTGGGGACATCTTTTGTACATAATTATTGATCTTGAAAAAATCTAAAAAAATGATATATTATCAAAAAATTTAAAAATAAAAAAATGTCTTGAAAAAATGATCATCTTAGTGAAAACCTAGCAATAGGTGCTTTGATGTATCTCCAAAAAATTATATATTCCAAAAATATAAAAAAAATCAAAAAATAGAAAAAAATAGAAAAAAGTGCCTTGGTGAAAACTTGGAAACAGGTGCCTTGGTAGCAAAAATTATAAAAAGTCCTGGAAAAAATGAAAAAAATGAAAGAGAAAAAATTGTAATAAAATCCAAGTGGTGAAAACCTAGAAAATGGGCGCTACTTGAGGCCTTTGCACTCCTATTTCTTAGCGCGTGTCCGCGACACTTAGCCTTTCTCCATCATGCCTTGTCCTTGTTGCCTTGGTTTAGAATTGGTCTTTGTCTTTGTCTAGGGGGCATAACTGTATTAGCTTTGGTCTATTGGATGCGTTAGTCTTTAGGACGCCTCACAAGCAATGTTTTTCAACGCCACCCCCACTGTGTTTTTCAACACAACCCCTAACATCGAGTGTTTTTCAACACTTATTGGTTTGGTCTTACCCCGTTTTGTCATGTGTTCTTACCTGCTTGCAAGCATTCGATCCTTATTCTCAGAACTCAGTATCAGTTTACACACTTAAATTTTTAAATTCAACACTTAATGCTCGAGCTATGTCATGATCTTTTCTTTGTGTGTTGACTGTTATTGAATTTCGTTGAGTGTCCTTGTCTAATAAATCTCTCCGTGATGCATAGCTAAAGGACTTAGGGCATGGAACATGTTTTGTTTTTGCTTCCTGCTTTATGCTTCACTATTTTTGCACAACCATTCTGCTGGTCATCCTGGCCTCTATGCCTTGATGTGAGCGTGGTTTTGCTATATTAAATTGGGTAAGCTAACATCACAATCATCTTGACCTTTATGCCTTTGATGCTTATGTTAGAATCTTTCCACATTCTAATCCGATATAAATCACATTCATATTTTCATAGTTGCACTTGTGACTAGTGATGATTGTGTGACTTTCCGATGTCTGTTAATAATGGGCCAATGATGAAAATAAGTTCTTTAACATTCTCTAATGAATGATGAACACAAATTCCTATGTTACAGTTGCTCTATTGCAAGTACACCTTTGCATTTTCATGTAGCTTGCATTGTTAGACCTCATGTTAGTTTGCATTTGTAGGCTACATTATGAGTTTACGAGGGTTTTTCTTCATCTTTCTTGTGGACTTTTAATCAACCGTGATCACATTCTGATCTTCATTTCCTTATCTTCTTTCCTGATCTCAATCAAAATTTTCTATCTTAAACAGTTGATTACTTTTGGGGCATTATCTTTGTTAAGGCAAATTCTCTTTCTTCTCTCCATTTATTTCCACCTCTTCCAAACTTCTATCTTCCATTCGCTTTCACCCCACTTCTTTTCTTATAATTAAACCTTGGGGAATAATCTCTCATGCTTGTTGATCTACCTTGGTTCTTTGATCCTTATATCTTTCATCTTACATCAAGAACCTTGTCTTTAGTTTGATTTGATCAAATTTATCAATCTGCTATTTCTCCTCTATCTCATTTTGATTTCGATCACGAGGGGGTAGTACCTATCAAACTTCAATCCTTGATTCAACTTTATCAATCCTATCATTTGTTCTTCTTGGGGCAACCTTGCTTGAGATTCTTATCTCGGACATGTCAATTACTTATTTACAACAGTGTTAACCTTGTCTTTTTTTTGCAATCATCTTATCTTTGTTCTAATGTCAATTACTTATTTACAATGATGTTGATGTTTGTGTTGTTTTTTGATCCCAAATCGATCTCACACTTCAACTGCATTCTTTGACTACATGTGTTCCCAGAATGATCACACATTAGTCAAAGAGGGGCAAATGTATGCACCCTAAAATGGTCGCCTGGACTATGGGCCCCCATTTATCAATTTATCAAATTCCTGAATCAATGCTTTGCAACATTTTCAATTCAAATCAATTTCCTTGATCAAATCATAATTAATTCAATTATTTCAATATTTTCTAAGGTTTGATAATTTTTATTTAATTAAAAGATTTAATCTCCCTTTTAATTAAATAAAATTTATCTTATTTAATTAAAATAAATTCCTCCCATTAAATTAAATAAGATTCTTTTAATTTATTTAATTAAAAGAAAACCCCTTTTTTAATTAAATAAATAAAAATCCCCACTTAAAGCTCTTTTTTTGATGAAAAAAGAAATAAATTAAATAAAAATTAAATAGAAATCTCTTTTTCTTCACATCTTTCTAAGTGGTGGGCTTTTTTTCTTTCTAAATGAGCACATGGAACATCCAAGATTTAATCTCCACCATTGCTCATTTCTTTTTGCCTCTTAATCTCAACCGTTCACTTTCCTATATAAGGAAACCTCTCCTTCTCATTTTCATATAGAATTTTTAGGTATTGTTATGCTGCAGGTTTGGAGAGCAATTTTGGAGGAGAATTTGAGCACTTTGACTTGGATATTGTAACTTTTCTCTTCTTATTTTCTTCTTCTTGCATCCATGGCTATTCATGTAGATTAGATTCATATTAGATTAAATTCATATTTTCTTCCATAGAATAAGCTTGCATATTTCCTTTTATAGATTAATCATGCATTGTTATCATATAGATTAATTTCATTTTATGCATTGTTATCATATAAAATAGTTGTCATTTTCATGCATTGAATCTCTCATTTCATGGTGTAATTGCAAGGGCAAAACTAGGTCAATCTAAGGGCCTCCATTACAAACCTTTGCACTCCATGACTAGGGAGCTATGAGTCGATATTTGAGGCATCATTCTTGAGAACCCTTGAATGGAATGACCCATAGAAGTGTGACACATTTTTTCTTGAGCAACCTTGAATGGAATGACCCATAGAAGTGTGACACATTTTCATCACACATACTCCACCTTTACCCATTCAGGTACTGAGCCACTTTTATAATTTCATCCTCTGTCACCTTAGACCTTAGGCATAATTTGTAAAATTCTTCTATATAGGCACTCACCTCTGAATCTTTTTGTCTTAGATTCTACCTCTTCTTATGGAGTTGTATCTCATAGTCCTCTGGAATATAGGTGTCCCTTATCTGTGCAACTATCCCTTTCCAAGTGGAGATTTGGTTCTTTCCTTCCTTTAGTCTTTCATCCTGAATGAACTTCCACCATGTGAGTGCAGTCCCTCTCAACCTTGTTTTGGCTACTTTCACCTTTTGAGCCTCTATTACACTTTCACATTCAAAGTGGTTATCTAAACCCTCTATCCACTCTATGACCACCTATGGTTCCATTTTTCCACTGAATAGGAGTACACCTTCATATAAATTTTCACTTATGTCTTTTAGAGACCTAAGGAATGGCTCCTCTTGTAATACTGGATCAGGCTCTAGCACTTCATCTTTTGTTTCTATTGACTTTCCTTTTCCTTCTATCTCTTTCACCTTCTCACTCACTTCTTTTATCGTAGCTTGCACTTCATCAAGCTTAGTTTCCATCTCTGCAAGTTGTTCTCTTCGGACTCTATTCTCCTCCTCCCATTCATCTATCTTCTTAGCTAACTCTGCGTTGGTCACCATGGTTGATTCACCCACTGATTCAAGGTCACTCATATACCTTCCTTGCCCAAATCTTTTAGTTCTTTGATACCAATCTGATAAGGAGGTTCTTTCTCCTGAGTCATCTTGACTCACTCCTAGGCCTCTTCTCTTGGACCTAGTAGGGCTTCTTCTAAAACCCTAACCTAAGGGTAGAACACATGTTTCAATTACCCTTCACTCCAAGAACCTCTCTACCAATAATGAGTTCATACCACACTGAATCTACAAGGGTAGATTCCACTACAACTACTCAAACTCCTCACAAACACTTACAGGGTAGGTATTACACTTCCTCTTTCCCAATTACTTTATAATTAAATAGTCAGAGCCATAGCTCATCCATACATTCATCAAATCCCTTATTTTGAGTAGGCCTAGGAGTTCCTTGTAGCCCTAATCAGGATCCTAAACTGCATTAACTCCCAAACTTCACAAGGGAACCACAAAACTGATCTTGGATTTAGATACCCTTTTTCAAAATATAAAGGATTTTTAGGGTTTGGGGTCCTCAAGACATTCATACTATACTTCAAAACCTTTAGGGACCGAGTCCTTAAAAGTAGGGCTAATAGGCCTAATTGTAGAAAATCTTCATAAAACCAGATGAAATGGATTCATCAGCCTCCACCAATGCTCATAGAGTCTTGTCTCTTTCTAAGACCATCCTCCATGAATTGGATCACTTCATTTAATCCTACCCTACAAATGAAACACACTGCTCCTCAATTGACCCTAGCTGGGCTATAGCCAAGCTCGCTTAGGGCAAGATCTCAAAAACCACCATTGTCACTTATAACCCTAAAACAAAAAGGAAACTACTGTAAAATGACCCCTCTAGCATTTCTCCAAGGAACAATTGTTTTCCACGGTTAGAAATGCCTAGGGAATCATTTTCATATTTACAGTCTTGTCTGGTCTAGAGAACCCAGAGCAGGGAGATTATTTACATACGTTGCACCAAACAAAATCTCTAAGATAACCTACTTCAGTAGAATAGTAAAACAACAAGTATAACCTAATTATAATGAAATGGAAAGCAATTCAATCCATTTTACAATTCTTACAACAAAACCCAGAGAAAAAATAGTAATTGTTCCTTCCAAATACTTGTCAATTTGTTCCAAATGATCACCAACCCCATACACGATTTCCAAGACCCTTAAATATGTCTAGATGACCGATTACAACTATTTGAACTGACCCATAACTATCTTTGGTCAGTTTTCCATCTTTTAACAAAAATGTTGTCGAGCAACTTCGCAAAGTTACAAAACTTGCTCGACAACTTTTGCATTTTTGACCTCTTAAGGTCCTAATCCAACATGATGGATTCTAAAAATAACCAAAACATTTCCATAACTTTCTTAACATAAAAATAATTCCTTCCCAACATCCTAGGTACCATTCTCTATGTTTTCCCTACTTAGACTTACATCTCCTTCATAGGACCATTTGACACAATTGCAAACATAACACTACAAAACTAAGCACAAATAACTCCAATCAACCCAAACGAAGCACAAACCTCTAGAAAGCTCTCACAAACCAAAATTTCATGATTGGACAGGACCAACCACTAGGTGCTCCTACACCAGTTAGTATTCCTTCTTATAATATCTTGATAAGGATGTGGAAAGGGTGTATTGCCTTTCGACAATTGTTGTTTAATATCAATTACATCATTCACCAATCTTTGCAACATGGGATTAGATGAAGTAGAAGCTTGAGAATTAAGAACTTGAACTTATTTTCTCCATTTACCAGCTATAATGAGGTCATCTTCTAATTCCACTGTGAGTGTTTGAGAAGCTTCCATATCGACTACCCTAGCCCTTCTAATATGAAAAATTATCTTTGGAGGCATAAAGCTTATAAAAAAACATTTTTGGTTTTCAACATTAGGTCACTTAGCAGTGGGTATTATGTATAAAAGTTTGTTGTACTTAGCATTGAACTCCCTTATAGGTTCATGTAGTTCTTTCTTGAGTTGGTTTAATTATCATCTACACTTTTGAACCTATTCTCAAAAGCATTATTTATGTCATCCCATATTGCAATAGTAGCATTGGGTAAATGGTAAAACCATTTTGTTGCCACATCAGTTAAACTTTGTACAAATAGCCTGATGGCTACATCTTGATTGTATGCCCTGACACCCCATAGGCTACAAAAAAAGCATTTAAATGTTCATCAGGTGATTTCTTCCTGTCTCCATTGAACTTGGGCAGATTCTCATAGGCTCCTTTGGGTAAGGGATTAAGATTACCTTCCAGTTTCAAGGGTCCCACAACTGCTCCCAGCGGTTGACCTATTATAGGGGCTGGGATTAAGGTTACTTTTGGGGGAAGGTCGATTCTGTGTAGGGTTAAAGCTTGTCAAATGAGAGGTGTAGGGACTAATTTGGTTTCTTTCTGAGGGGAAGAGGGTCTACTGTTTGCTTTCCTTTTAGGTGTATGGTGCAGGATCACCTAGGCTATCCCTGAAGTCTTAGTAAAATTTTGGCTTGTAATGACTCTAGCCAAGTTAGTGGCTTTTCAATTGGACCTTAGAAGGTCTTTCAAAGTTTGTAACTAGATGGATTAGTTAGTACTCAATCCAATCTAGTTTTTATTGCTTTCTAGTTGTTAGTGCTTGTTTAGGCCTAAGGTGGGGAAATGGGTTCATAAGTGTCTAAAAGAATTTAAGGCTTGGGAGAGGGTAATATTGTGTCTAAAATGGTTTCTAGATTTGTTCTACACCTTTTTAGGTCAAATTGAGACCCACAATCATAACTATGCAAGAAGTTGTAAAAGTTGTCATAAAGTTGCTTAGCAACTTTTAATGTTGCATGACAACAAATGGCAAAAATGGATTCACTAAGAGGAGACATTATGGGTAGTTGTCATAATGGCCTATAATCATGGGCATGGCATGTTAAGGCTAGGAAGATCCCATATCCCGAGGCATTATGTGATGTAGTAAGAATTTTGAAGTGAATAGAAGTTTTGTGTTCTAGTTTTCTGCAATAGTCGACTTGTTTTGAGTGTGGAAGTGTTTGAATGTATTGAAAAACTTGTTATAGTGTTGGATCCATGTTGTGAAGATAGTTCTAAGAGTTTTTCATTCAGTATTAAAGTTGTTTTGAGTAGAGTAGATAGGTTTGGTAAATTATTTTGAAACTAGTATAGTTACTGTAGGAGGCAGAGTGGTTTTTGGTTACATGGCTCCCCCATAGAATCTTACCATGGAAATCACCATGGCCTAGATAAATCTTGTAGGGGAGCCTATTTATAGTGTAAATACTCAAGTAGGAGGTTTGGAGAGTCAGTTTTATATTTTTAAAGTCATGCCCAAGGCGAGCAATGCGTGTCTTGTTAGGTGTATGACAGGGAGAAATTTGAGTGCATGTGCAAGGGAGTGTTTGAGAGATTCAAACCAAGTGTGGTTTCAGAAGCCTTAAGGTCCTATAGATCCCTAATAGATATCTTAGGTCTTTTCCAATCCATCTAGATAAATTTCTAGGTAGAAATCAGTGGACTGCATATTATGAACCAAATTAGCCCTATATTATAGGATACTACTGTACGGATGACCTAGGAGCTTAAGACATCAAAAATATTTTAGGACTTGGAAAAGGGTATCTAGATCTTAAGTTTTCTTTTGGGGTTATTTGGGAGTTTTAGGAAAAAAATCCAGAAAAACCCTTTGGATAGGGCTAATTGTCCAATTAGGCCTAATAGGACCAAATGGAGAATCAATCTTGAACTCGACTGATTGGAGTTTGAAGACCCATTCCAATGGAGTTGGAAGGATGTCAAAGGGAGCTTTTTATGGTTGACACAACCCCTGCAGCACTGGTGAAGTCATTATAAATAATTTGTACTTGGAATCACCCAAGAAAGAGTGAAGATTGGAAGTAATTTTAATGATTGGAAATCCTTCAAGGTTAAGCACAGGGAGACTAACTCTTGGGGTTGAGTTAGGATAGTCTTAGGATTGGAGAATTGAGACTATTGGGGTCCTAGAAGAGACATTAGGATCCTAATAAGATTATGACAAGTAGAGTTTGTGCGAGCACACCTTGGAGCACTTCCATCAGTGTAATATTATAGGAAAAGTTGACTCCTTGTAATTATTGGAATATAGGATAAAAGAGGCCTCCTTCTCTAAGATATTGTATAAGGCCTAAACTCCAGTTTGTTCTGATAAGGGACGCAATTACTTCACTAATTGGTTGGGCATTATAGGATTCTTGTAGCTTGAAGGGCTTGGTTTCTATCTTGATATTTTTCTAGTCTTCTTCTCTGTCTTTCTAGAAGGAATCTCAAATTAGCAGCTAAACCCTCTTCTCGTTCTAGTACCAAGATTTATTTTCTATAATCCTTCTAACTCCTTCTCATACACCAAGATAATGTATTCAATTGAATAATGATACCTTCCCGCTCATCTTGAAATCCCAAATTAGGTTGTATCATAGGGAAGACATTTTCACAGGGCAACACCATTGTACCTCATGAGCAGATGAATGTCAATCATTAAATAATGCTTATCATCCCAATAGAGTCACCAAAAAATCTGTTAGTTGAAAAATTTGTCCTTGCAAAATTCTCAATAAAAAAGATAGTCTCTTGTACCCTTTTACAAAGAAACAAATCAAAATAACAATTGGATGAACCACTCACGGTTCTACCTCTGTGTAAAGACGCAACTGCCTGTGTCATTTTTAATGAATCAATTTACTAATAACTAACTCAAAAGAATAATTTTGACCATAAAGTACTAAAGGCATTCTACATTAATCTATAAACATGATATGAACGCAAGAAGATTATAATTATTTAAACAAAGTTCCTAGACATTGCATGAAATCAATTGACGATTAACCTATAACTCCATACATCCATTTCATCTTTTTGCATGCACATGATCAAAATGAAGAAGTAAAATAAATAATGTAATTGGAGATTCAATCCCAGCAGAGCTTAATTCAACAATTTACAAACACACAAATTTGCAATAACAATAAATATTCTTTCTTTCATAGCTAAAAGTCTCCTTCTTCATCACCCATACACACATATATGTAATATATTAAAAATGAAAACAAAATTGTATATATTTTCTTTTCAAAACTAGGACCTTTATAGAGTCTAACTTTAAAGTATATATAGCCTCAAGGATATTAGTTTTTGAACCAGAGTAAAAACCTAAGTCCATACAGGAGTGAACAGTTTTGCCAACAAATGGAGATAAATGAAAATAAGTAAGAGCTAGTAAAAATATGATCTATTTGCTAAACACTCAACACACGATCACGGTTGGGACATGTTGGAAGAGTCAGCTGACTGGTTAGGAGTTGGTGGTGTGACACATATTTTCCACCAATCCATTTGTGATAAAGAGAAGTTTACAATCACCTAGTGATGCAGGAGTCCAATATGGATGATTCTTTGCCTCCACGCCTCCTTATCCTTCTTAATCTTAATCAATTTGTTCTCATGTGTTTCCAGATGGTCTAAACAAACAATGACCATTGAGTTAATCCATGATAATTGAGAGAAGTCATTGATAGTTAGGTATTTTATTTCCCTGATAACCTTGGTCTTAGCTTTGAATGTTTTTTCCATTTCACTTGTATCCTCTATAGTCTGGCCATCCTATTTTAGAAACTGAATATCAATGCACTTGAGGTCCTTTTGCATGATATCAGTGAGTCCAGTAATTTATTTGAGCAATTTAACAAACTCCTTGTACCCCTATTTTATGATCGAGTTACGTCATTCAATGTTCTTTTTAGAGAAATAGAGAACATTATCATCAAGGTTTGGTATAGGCTGGTCAGCTAAAAACTTTGTAACCCCATGTTTCTAGATGTCACTCATCTGGGCTACCACTGCAATCCACTTGGTCTTTTCATTGTCCCAGATACTAATTTTTGTCTCCAGCTATTTTCTTACCTCCATTGCATCATCATGGATTTTAACCAGGTTACTGATGTAGTCGATACCATGTTGTGTGATTAAATCCATCCAATCATGGTACACATCAACAATAATTTCATTCCTCTAGATTTTCTCGAGGAGCTTCTGGTTTGCAGGGGATTTAGGGTCAAAGGATTGTGGGATCTGTGAAAGTGGTTGTGAGCTTGGGTCTTGTATAGCACAAATATACTCTACCATTTTCTATAGAGCTAACTTTAGTTCCCTTTCATCATGTTCATCCTTCTATGTCCTTGATAACATCTGTCTAGTTGAGGACCCCAAATTCTTAGCATCTATGACCCTTGAAGAAACTCCCATGTCCATCTTCTCAACAATGAATTCCTTAGAAGAGGATTCATCTATGTCTTTGTCAGTAATTGGCCTGACAATTTATGCTATCCAATGCCATGTTTTTCACCAACCTCCATCATGGCTTTGATTTTTAATTTATTTGGTTTTCTCACCTTCCCGAGACATGTTATTACCATATCCTCAATCGGTAATGAAATGGGAACTATGATTCGCTTCTTGCTAATTGAGGTTTCTAGCCACTTTGGGGTGACTGGTGTGTTCTTCAGTGGAGGTGTTTGAAAATTGACTTGATTGGGAATTATCACAGTATCCAAAGAGGTGATGTTTATCTTAGGTTCCTTCTCTTTCTCAATGTTATCCATGTTAGGAAATTTAGATATTTGGCTATCCATGCTGGCCCATGTTTCCTTTGTAGGATCAACATCAACAATCACTTGATTTTTTGAATCCTTTCTGCCCTTCTTTTTACTTCTGGATCTAGTAGCTCGAGTGGGAGGCATGCTCTTTGTGACTTTCTTGAATTTCCTCTTTGAAGCACCTTTAGTCTTAATAGGACAATCAACACCTGCAATATCAACATATAGATTAGAAGGAGAAGAATGTAACCGCGAAACAATGTTTTCATGAGCGATTGAAATAGCCTCAAAAGGCTTTAGTATTTTCCCAACTCGATGGTTCATTAGCCATCTTTCTATTCTCCTTATCACATTAAATGATTGATGTTGGATACCATCTTCCCTCTTTGTATTCCAATTTATCTCAGGAAGTGGCTAGCCTTGAACGTTGTTTGTAAACTCCGATTCCAACACATCTTCTTCTTCTTCCTCTTAAACCCTAGTGATATTCATTTCCAGATTCATGGAAATGATTTGGTTCAATATGAATCTAGACCATAATCTTCTCCTTACCTCAAATTCATCACAAAAATTCTCCCAGTAGTCTTTCAGTTGAGGTATATGATGAAAGTTTGTATCCACATTTAGGTGTTCCAAGGCAAATCCCCTACTCTCAAATTTCTTCCTAGTAGTATATAACCGAAGGTTCAATTTCTTGAATTCCAGCTCCATGTTTAGTGCATCAGATATAGTTTTACAACCATAGTTACCCAATTCAACCTAGAATACTGCTCCAGACTTCCCTTTCTCCTTTATTTTCTTATCAATTTGATTCAATTTATTACTCACTTCGATCAACACATGACTGCCAAGAGCATATCTGGGAAATTTAAAACGTTTGCCCTAATATCTGTTGTATGCCTCCTTTTTGCGATTCATGGTTCCCAAGCTTTCTAAGGGCGAGGGTTAGTAGCAAAGGTTTCACAAATGATATAAATCAAGTACACAATAACTACTAAAATGAATAACTTGAAACGTAATCAATAAAATGTACAAGCAAGAGAAAGGAAAACAAATAAATGCAAACCC
>MU223818.1:3005219-3022424 GCA_018584345.1 Thuja plicata | reverse complement strand
TGTGAGATAATTGAATTCTTTTTGATTTAGAATTGCTTTATTGAATGAAATGAAATTAATTTAATTAAAATTAATTTAATTGGAAGAATTTAATTAGTAAGTTTAAATATTTGAATTTAAACTATAGGAAATTAAATTTTATTAATTAATTAATGGTAATTAATCAATTAAGGTTAATTAATTAAATAAAATGAATTATTTAATTAATTTTGAGAATTTGATTATATGATTTGGGGAATGAGTTTAGAGGAAAATAGATGATTAACTAATGATTAAAAAACCATTAATTAATAGATGAAAATTAGTGTTTTTAATGTAAAGTCACAAGCCTGTCCATTTTCGGGTGTCTACATCTGTCAATCCTGAGGTATGTAAATTTGGTAAACTGAATGAAGTAACTCCCATAAATAATGACCAATATCATTTCTCTGTTTGACATCCTCTAATTTATATTACCCTGAAGTTCATAGACCAATCTCCCCTTAAATATATCATTCACCCCATGAAGTTTTTAACATATTTCTCCTTTTGAAGGTGGGGGTAATACTCATAGACTTTCATTCCTTCTTGGCAGGTTTCGTTGTGAAGACCATGTCATTCTCTGGTGGAGGCCAATATATAGACCAAAGAGGAAGATATATAAAAACCCCTAGACCCTATGAAATTAGATAAACTGCTATGTAGCTTTCAACAATCACTTTGGCCCAGTCTAAGTACTTCTGACCTCCCAATAGAACTTTAATGTAAAGTACATCCAATCCTCCTAATATAATGCATGGGAATTTACCTTGAGTCTTTTTAACAGTATGACAATTTCCCTCATTTCAAATATGAGGTGTTCTCTGGTCAAAGGTTTGGGCAACTGAGAATCACCCTTCTACGCGTTCAGGAGCCAATTTATGTCAATTACACTCTTATAAGTGCCTTCTTTGAAAAGAAAGAATAGGACGTACCAATGGACACGTCCTCATAAGGATATCTCTTGGGAATTCCCATGGTAGTCATAATTGTCTCTATATCAATGTTTACAGGGTGATTTCATCAATTTCTAGGATGCACCTATTTTTGACATCGTACCTATTCATGCATTCTATCACCAATTCAGCGCAAGGCTCTACAACACGGAAGACAACCACTTCCATCAAACCACTCCGCACAATTCTATCTATCACGAAGTCTGGCTCTGGGTGCCTTTCTCTTTCTATAAATTCTCCTAGGTTAGCCTGAGCTAAGGAGGTATCATCGAGCTCTGGTAAATTACTGATTAGATAAGAAGTACACCCTAGGTTTGGAAGGACTGGCCTCATGGTGATAATGTCAACAAAATACCTCAAAAAATCCCATAGAAACATAAGAACTTATGCAAAAACAACTAATTTTACTTCCATTTCTCCTTCTTTAAACAACAACAAAAATGGGGGAAGAGATATTTAGAACTCACCTGTTGCTTTCATCAATTTCCCGCATCTCCAAAAAATGGAAAGCTCAAATTACCTCAGTCGCACTAGCTTCTTCAACTCTCAACAAATTTCTAAATTAGGAATGAAATCATTACTCATACATATAAAGGCGGAAAAATCTCGATGAATGATTTGCACGCCTTGAAAGCTTGAAAGCATCATGTGAATTAAGTGTTAATTAACATAAACCTAACACCTTATTTAATACCAATCACTTCCACACAAAGTCTTACATCCTCATGATTACTTTCCATAAATAAAATTTCAAATCTTGAAATACTTTAAATATTCTTCCCACGTGCCAAATTTTTGTTTGATTCTCCTTTAAATAACATATCTCTACCTGCAAAAAATGAACCTTGAACCTTGAACCGTGAAGGTTCAAATGTTCAAGTTTGCTGAATAAATAATACTAGACCAACCAAATGCACAATGTCCCTAGACGTGATAAGAGTCAAAAAGAAAATTGAAACTTTTGAGATTGGTAGACCGATGAACCTTGAACCTTGAACCAAACAGGTTCAAAGGTTCAAGTTCGATGACCGATAATACTGACCGACTTTATAATGATGTCACAAAATAAAATAAGTGTGCTAGGTGACTTTGAACCATGAACTTTGAACTTATTGAGGTTCAACCTTGGAGGTTCAATGAGTCGAAAAGGCATGAAACTTAAGGAGAAAAAGGGGGAAGGCTAAGGTCGACAATTGGACATGATAATTTCTCAATTTTTGCTGAGTTTGGGAATTTAAACATAGACAAAAATGTGGGGGTAACAAAGTGAAAGAACAGGGCTATAATTGGAGTAGCTAAGACCATGCTTCATGATCAGGACCTACCTTGGTTATTATGCGAAGATGCTTGCAATACAATTGTGTATTTGCATAATAGGAGCCCTCACAAATCGTTGGGAATTTGACTCTAGAAGAGGAATTCAGTGGTAAGAAACCAAATTTGGGGCACATTGGCATCTTTGGATGTCTTTTGTATTGTTACATTCCAATGGATACAAGAACCAAGTTAGAATCAACTGTAGAGAAGGGTATCCTTGTTGGGTACAGTGAAACTTATAAGGCTTATCGAGTTTACATTCCTTCCCTCTAGAAAATAGTTGTTCGCAGATATGTGAAGTTCAAGGAGGAGACAGATCTTCAGAAGTCTAACAACTTGATGAATGAGGAGGAGCAGTCATCCACAATTGAGGTAGCACAAATTACTCAAACTTCAATCACACAAGATGGAGAGAAAAGAAAGCAAGCTGAGCAAGATGATCAAGAGGAACCAAGAAATCCCCAGTCTCTTATTTCTATTACAAAGAAGAGGAGAAACATGGCAACTGAGAAGAATTTGAGAGAGGCCAAGGAATATGATGGTGATCCACAAGATTCAATCAGACAGAGGAAGGCTCCCATATGTTATTTTGAATATGTGGCACTTATGAATTAATTAATTGAACTAGAGTCTTCCAACTTTCAAGAGGATTCCAAGCACCAAGTATGGAAGGATGCTATGGTGGAAGAGTATTCTTCCATCATGAAGAACAATGTGTGGGAGGTAGTACCACGACCATAAGATAAGTTTAGGGTGGGCTCAAGATGGTTGTATAAGATTAAGAATGTTGCAAATGGTAGTGTGGAAAAGTTCAAAGATAATTTGTGGCTAAGGGGTTTTCTCAAAAGGAAGGAATCGACTATGATGATACTTTCACTCCAATAGCTAGGTACTCATCCATAAGAGATATAATTTGTGTAGCTGCACAGATGGGTTGGAAGACTCACCAAATGGATGTTAAAATAATGTTTCTCAATGGATTAATTGAGGAAGAGACTTACATACAAGAACCATAAGGATTTGAAGCACACGGGACGGATTCTCATGTTTGCAGGTTAAAAAGAGCATTGTATGAACTCAGGCAGGCTCCCAGGGCGTGGTATTCACGTATTGACAATTACTTGCAGAGTGTGGGCTTCATCAAGAGTGAGGCAGATTCAAACATGTACTATATTTAGGTGAAGGTCGAACTTCTCATACCGTTGTTGTATGTTAATTACTTGTTTCTCACAAGGTCAGGGGAGCTCATAACACACTGCAAGTAGGATCTTGCAGGAGAGTTTGAGATGAAGGACTTGGGTTTGATGCACTACTTTCTGGAATTAGAGTTATGGAAGAAAGAGGGAAAGATCTTTCTTGGGAAAGGGGAATACTTAATTGGTATCTTGAAGTGATTCATGATGGAGAGTTGTAATCCCATGTCCACCCCACTTGTGACCAACTTGAATAAGATTGATGCTTCCAAATTAGAGAGACTAGACCCGACTATATACAGACAGTTGATAGGCTCTCTCATGTATCTAGTCAACACTAGGATAGACATTTGTTTTGCAATGAACTCTCTTAGTCAATTTATGGTGGAACCTAAATGTGTGCACTGGTTAGTTGCAAAGTATGTAAATTGAGGTATATTCGAGCCACAACTAGTTATGGGCTTAAGTATGTTCAATAAGATGGAGTGAAGCTCAAGGGTTTACTGAAGCAAATTGGGAAGGTAATACAACTGAGAGGAAGAGAAATTCACGGTGCAATTTTTGTTTGGGATCAGGAGTAGTCTATTGGTACAATAGGAAACAGAAGTCAGTTGCACTGAGTTCTATAGAAGCTGAGTATCTGGCAGCCGATATGGCTACATGTGAGGCTATTTGGCTTCGAAAACTTCTAGTTGGACTCTTTGACCAAAAGCTAGATCCTACAATCATTTATTGCGATAATCAGATTTGCATCAAAATCTCTAAGAATCTATTGTTTCATGACAAGCCAAAGCACATTGAGACCAAGTACCACTTCATCAGAGATTCTGTTTAGAAGGGGACAATGAAACTTTGGTACACTCCTACAGACGAACAAATAGAAGACATCCTAACAAAGGCTTTGATGAAGAATAAGATTGTGTTTTTCGGGGATAAGGTGGGTGTTGTGCAAAACACCTTCCTCACTAAGAGGGAATGTTGATTTTTGTTTAGCTCGAAAGGTGGAGTGGAGTTGCTTTAAAGAAACTCGAGTTAGAGATGTTTAGCAACAACTTTAATTTTTATTCTTTAAAAGAATATTCTAAGTTTGCGAGGTTAAGTAAAACCAAGAGTGATTTTATATATGATTTAAAGCCAAAGAAAACAAGGAAATATTATTTTATCACAAGCTAAGTCAACAGTTAGGCTCTATATATGTAAGATTGTTATAGCAACCTTGTAGTGTATTTTCGAAGAGAAAGGTTGTTGTTAGGCTGAATAGAAGATCTAACGTTTGTAGGTTTTTCCCCACATGGGGGTTTCTTGGGTATATCTGTGTTATTGACTTTTTTGCGATTGGCTTTTGTTAATTCTTTTTGCTTCCACTATTATTTATTGTTAATTAACCTAGAGTATTGATTGCTATAAATCAGAAAGAGTTTATATTCTATGAATTTATTGTGCAATTAATATGTAGCTAGGTTATAAGAAATTAACAGATGCATGGATCTGGACTGTCCACATGTCCCAACATGTGAAGTGCTTAGAGAAAAGGCTAAGGGTCATGCTCTAACTGGGTTAGCTGGTCGATACATGAAGGAGTCATTCTTGATCAATGACTTAAAGGACTCAGGTCGGTGACCAATAATAAGGAGACCCAGTTAACATGAAAATACAAAAAAATGAGCTCATAGAGCTATAACTAGGTAAATCAGAAGACCTAACCAAAGGGGTCAATGACCACAACGATTTGAAGGACTTATATTATAACTTAGATTATTGGAGACCTATTCTAGGTGGTCAACACAACAATAGAAGAGAGTTCCTAGCACACCAAGCATAAATATTATGGTTTAGGATTTAAGGGGTTTTAAGGGACTAAACTCAGGTTTATGACTGTAAAACCTTAAAGAAATCATGACATTAAGTGGCAGAGGCAAAATTGGGGATTCACCAATATAGAATTTTGCAGCTATCGATGCACAAATCTAGCTAAGAAAAAGAGAAAACATAATAGTAACAGAAAAAGAAATAAAGAAAGCATTTGTAAATAAAAATTTGATCATTCTCTCATCCCATGATCTAATAATTACATTATGCATATAGTGCATGATTTATACAATAATAAACCGCCGTTCAAAACATTAATTACGGTGAGATGCATCAGTTTTATAATGATCCTTAATGCATGAACAATTAATGGTGAAATGCAAAGTGTCCAATTAAACTATTGTTCTCTATTTAGGCTTAGTGCAAGTAGGCAATCATCCTTCGTTATGAAGTAATGCATGAAATTGAACAACCTTCCATAAATTACGAATCAATTGGAGGAGATGACTGAAATTAACTCTAAAACCAACATACTCTGGATAGAGTAAAAAGAATATCTCTATCTTGACCGACATCAAACTATTACATCTTATTTTTTTATCCCAAGTTATCACAAATTCCTAAATCTTCATTTCGATCAATCAATACTTCGATTATAAAAATTAATTAATACATATACTCTCTTAATATAACCATTATAAGTTACCTTATTTATCACTCTCTAGCAATCATTATTTATAACATTTATTATTTATGGATTTGATTGTGTTTACAAATTTTTAATTGACGTTTCGGGGATGAAATAGAAAGTTAAAGGAGATGTTGGTCCACGTAGTGTGACCTAAAACGTTGATTCAAAAATTGTGAACACAATCAAATCTATAAACAAGAAATGTTATTGATATGGATTGTGTAAAACTGGTTGCACTAATCATTATTTAATCTAATTGATTTATATTCATTGTTTATTTTTACTTTCATAACCTAATTAACACTTGGGAAAAGCTTATTTTTTTTTAGAATAGAATTGAACTTTTTATTTTTTATTTCTATGACTTCAATAGTCCAATTGAATGATAATTACACGTTCTAATAGATAATTTTGTACTAGAAATATGGTAGAAAGGCATAGGAATGGAAGATTGATTTTTTCCTTGCTATTTGTAAATGTACTTCTTCAAATAGCAAAGAATGATATTTGCAAATGTTTTCTTTCTTGATCCAATACAAAATACATAATTTTAAAACATAAATAAAACCTAGAATTTTACCTCACCTACACTCTATAATAGGTAAGTCTCTTAATTGTGCTGCACCAACTTCATTGAATCCATCCATCTACTTACACAAATCAACTAATCTTACGAGCTAGATTACTCCTTTCTAACTGCTCCAATAAAACCATAATAAATGTTGCTCGAAAGATGAAGCCTTCATGATATGTTTTCTAACTCTCTGTTCTCTCTCGAGTTAAAAAAGTACAGACATTTATGGCTTTATTAATAAGGAGAGGACAGGGAACCAGCTTTAGTTATCTTCAAACATTCATAACACTTGTATCTTTACATTTTTACAGATGAACAATGAATGGAGATATTAACTTCGATTCAATGAGCTCCTTCTGGGTAGATGGACATGTAAATATTATTAGGTACGTACGCCATTACTTTTTTACTCGAAATCTGATGAAAGTCCTAAATTCATACTATATATAGTAGTCTAAGCGCCCATATATTTTCATCTGGGTATTGCTTCATGGTTCGTTTCAACAGATAGGTTTCCTCTGGGTACATTGTTTCATAATCAATTGGGGTTTATAGATCATTAACAACAATGTCTGTGGGAGATACTCTGAGCAAACGTTCAGATGCAATCATAGAAAAAGGAGATGCAGCCCTTACCAAAGGTCTAGATCTTTTAGAGACCTATGGAATACCCAAAGGTATTCTTATGCCTCTGCAAAGCTATGTTGAAGAAGGAGGTGGGATAGAAGAAACCAGAGACATCTGGTTGAAGCAGAAGAGTTCAGTGAAGCATTTCTTCAAGCTGGCAAACAGTTATGTTTCATATGGTTCAGAGATCTCATGCAAGCTAGAGAAGAACAAGATGAAGGATATCAAAGGAGTGAAGGCCAGAAGGAAGTACATGCCCATCATGATGCCCATCAAGGAGATTGTTGTGGATGATGATGAGGAGGAGGAAGGGGGAAGTGAAAATGGAAATGGAAGAACACGTGTCAAGAAGATCCACTTCAAGGCCTATGCAAATCTGGAGGAGGCATTTCCTGCTGAGTATTTCAATTCTCTGTAGTAGAGAAATCATTGATGTTTCTACTGATGTCAATGTTATGGCCATTTGGGTCTTCTTGTTTTAAGTATGTCTAATTACTTGAGGAGCCTTGGTGGTTTTCTCAGGTGTTTTCTATTAATATATGCAAGTAGTTTGCTTTCTGTTATCAACATCCATTACTTGATGTCTTCTATAAGCTTCAAGCTAAGTTATGGCTTTTAAATGTGTTTTGATTGAAGCCTTCAAATGCTGTTTTGGGTTGTCTGAAAACATTGTTTTCGAGGTTTAAGAGCATAAGTTATTGTGAAAACCAAATGTTAGGTGTGCTGTCTTTGCATTCAGAAAAGTTTTATTTGGAGATATTGTTGCTTGTGCTTGGATTTTGGGATATTGATCAAAGGTTATATGTTCTAGAGAAAACAATAAATCTTGCAATGGGTATGTTCTTAATGCTACTGTAGTTGATCTATAAGATTGGGGTTGCTGGTAATGAAGAAGATGGTGGCAAGGTTAAGAATCCATTATGCATTAAATGTCAGTCAGATCTTCGTTTTAGCAGCATCCGAGATGGAATCTCAGATCATTATAATCTGAAACACTGATAAATTTTAGCTTTGAATGACCCTTTTCCAAAGCCTGCATAATATTAACATAACCATGCTGTAGTCCCCCTTCCTCAATGTCTGAGGCATATACATTTGTTTCTTTGTAACGGCGTTTCTTCAATTTTATGAATAGTTTTGTATATTGTGAAAATGTTAATCACGCTGTAGTCCCTCGTCCTCAATGTCTATACATTTGTGCTCATTGTAACTGCATTTCTTCAATTTTATGAATAGTTTTGTATATTTTTATATCTGAATTTAAGAAATGAGTTTAATTGTACCTTTTTTTTTTTTTTGTTTTATTTTGACATTAAAATTTGTTGGTAATTTTTTTTCTTTTGTAAAAGATAGCTTCAAGATTAAGGAATTTGTGGAAAAATTGGTGTATATTGTGATATTAAATTTGTAAGGGGTAATTTTTTCTTTTGTAAAAAAGTGTTAGAAATTAAGATATTTGTGGGAAAAAGTAGTGTATATTATATGTGCTTTGGTCGTCATTGGTATTTTGAAAATTGTTATGTTAGGCCAAATTTGTAGATAAGGTCTCTTTTTCAAATGACAATTCATTTTGATATTTTCAGCATGAAAATGACAAAAAAATTGTCTTAAAGATAAGGTATTTGTGGGAAAAATTGGTGTATATTGTGATGTTAAGTTTGATGATGGTAACTTTTGTTACTTTTGTAAAAACAGTTCATTTTGGTATTTTCAGCATGAATATGACATAAAAAAATTGTCTTAAAGATTAAGGTATTTGTGGGAAAATTTGGTGTATATTGTGAATATTAAGTTTGATGATGGTAACTTCTGTTACTTTTGTAAAAACTAGTCTTAAAGATCAAGACATTTGAGAGAAAAATTGGTGTATATTTATATGTGGTTTGGTCTTTATTGGTATTCTAAAAATTGTTATCTTAGGTCAAATTTATAGAAAAGGTGTCTCTTTCTCAAATAACAATCCATTTAGTATTTTCAGCATGAAAGTGACTTTAAATTTTAAATCAAAATTAGAAGTGGTCTATGCCATTAAAAGTTGACAAGAGAACAATACTTGAAAATGTTAGACAACTAGTCATTATAGAAATTTGTAATATAAAAATTTAGAAAGAATGTATTTACAAAACTAGTATTTCTAACAATCCATAAAAAATGGACACCAACAAGACTTTTAAAAATGTTAGATATATACAAACTAGTATTTTTCAACATGCCATAAAAAAATTGGACACAAGATTTGTGTGACATTAAATTTGTTGGTGGTAATATTTTCTTTCTTTTTTGTACATAATAGTGTGTTAAAGATTAAGGTATTTGTGGGAGAAATTAGTGTATATTTTATATGTGGCTTGGTCTTCATTGATATTCTGAAAATTGTTATCTTAGATCGCCTTTGTAGATAAGGTGTCTCTTTTTCAAATAACAATTCAGTTAAGTATTTTCAGCATGAAAATGACATTAAACTTTTAAATCAAAATTAGAAGTGGTCTATATTTTCCTTTCTCAACATGCCCATTAAAAGTTGACAAGAAAGCTAGACTTGAAAAAGTTAGATTGTCATTATAGAAATTTGAAATATAAATATTAAAAATGCATTTACAAAGCTATTATTTTCAACATGGCATAAAAAAAAATGAATAGGAGCAAGTCACTTCAAAATGTTAGATGTTTACAAACTAGTAATTTCAACATGCCATAAAAATGGAGACAAGAGCAAGACACTTCAAAATGTTTATATAACTAGTCATTATAGAAAATTAAAATATAAGAATTAGGCAAATATGCATTTATAGCTTTATCATTTTAATGGAAAATTAAAGAATTATGATATAGTGTTTGGATACAAGGAGACATTGTTTAATTGTTATTTTATTTTGATGACTTTTTGGGTATTATAGAAGATTTAAAATCACAATCGAGATGCATGCCATATTTTCATTGACATAATAGTAAAGTTGCAACTAAATTAGGAGAAATCATTGTAGGGGAGGACCTCTACTAGTGGAGTGCTTTTTAATAGTTGTGATGTTACTTGTTGACTTATTGTCCAATGTTTATGACAAATATTGCACCAATAGTTGTGATAATTGATAAAGGCTACCTATAATTGAAAAAATATATTCCTTAGATATGAATAACAACAAATCATGTGATGCCACATCAACGAACCCATAAAACATGACTTAGTGCTTTAGTATTGGTCTTAGTTTTTTTTGGCCTTTTTGGACACCTTGGAAAATATATTAATGTAGTAGTTTGATGATGTGGCATTGAAAACTTAGTTATAAGTAAAATATTTGCCTAAGTAGTTGTGAAAATGGAACGATTTGAAATTTCCACATAGGAGTATGAAAAGTAGGAAGTTAGGGTAGTAAACTTTTGGATCCTTTCCTCTATATTGTTCTTATTTATGGTATAGATCAATGTGTGTATGTGTAATGATTTGAAATTTCCACGTAGGATTATGAAAAGTAGGAAGTTAGGGTGGTCAACTATTGGGTCCTTTCCTTTATATTGTTCTTATTTATGGTATAGATCAATGTGTGTGTGTGTGTGTGTGTGAGAGAGAGAGAGAGAGAGAGAGAGAGAGAGATGTTTTTAGTTTTTAAACATTGGATCCTTCAATCATAAATGATTTTGTTTGATTCGTACTATGGACGGGGATGCATTTTATATGTTGGTGTTATTTCATAATGTGATTATCAATCTCTAGAATTTGGTTGGTGAATCTATTTCCCACCCTTTCAAATATATACACTCCACTTATCCATAGACATTTTCTTTATTGGAACTTATTTTTATGATTAGTACTAGTAATGTCTATGAGCATGAGGATAACATATCTTGTGTGTAAGATATTGACGAGGATGCTTTTTCATCATGGATCTTACATGAATCCTAGAGGTAGAAATATGTGCGATTTATTGAATTTCATACACGAGGATATGTTTTGCAAAGGTAGTTTTTACTCTAATATTTTATAAATATTCACGTTCCAATATATCTTGATATATTGCATGATTATGACATGCATCATGATGGTTTAAGAGTTGTGTATTGCTATGTCAAGACATATTTTTACGCATATTTTTAAGGTATTGGTGTCATAAGATGCCATGTCAAGACTATGACAAGTTTCCATTATGACTGATGATTACTAATTTGGTGTAAGAGTCAGGAGGAGTTAATGTTTGACAACTGACATTTATGGTGTTCACTTTTAGCAAGTGGTGTGAGGTAAGAAAGACACCTATTATTGGTTATGGTAGTTTCTACATTGAACGTTTATTGAATTAGGCAAGATGACCATTTAAGATGAGATAGATGTTAGCGAGTTGGAAGTTTCTATCTGCAACATGTCATGGGAATGTCAAGTTTTTTACAACGCTAACCTCTTAGTGATTTGGAAGTTTCTATTTGCAATGTGTCATGGGAATGACAATTTTTTGACAACACTTACCTCTTAGTGATTTGGAAGTTTCTATCTGCAACGTGTCATGGGAATGTCAATTTTTTGACAACACTTACCACTTAGGAATGGGAGTTGGCTTTGGAAACCAAGGGAACCTACCTTTTTCGATTGAGCTTTATAAATACGTTGGTGCCTTAGTTGATTTTATGAGCCTGGTTAATTATTTTCTAAGACACTGTTATGTTGTTGGAACTGGTCTAGGGTTCTTAGTTGTTGTATCTACTCATGAAGATTATTGGCTCTATACTTTGTATTGGAACTCTTTGTTGCTATAATTCTATTGAACACAGTTCGGTGCTGAGAAGGGGGGATTAACACTGTTTAGAATTAATAATATTCTTCTAGATCTGAAATGTCTTAGTTAATGTTCAACATAAAGTAAGAAAAGATTCTAGATACACATGAACACCAAATTTATGTGGAAAACCCAAAATGGGGCAAATTACTATGAGAAATGAGCTTAATATATATCCAACAAATTAATTAAAAATTTTAGGCCAAAAGCGAAGGAACTCACTGTCCTTGTCAATTTAGGCACACTATGAAGGATTACACTTAATCCTTAATGATCAAAAGAACTCTCTAATTCAAAAATTGAATTTCGTGATCATCTAGTATGAACCTTCAAGCAACTTCTCAATTATGCCTTGATAAATAAATCTTGTCTTCACCTTTTGTTTCACACTTCACATGTACATCCTCACACTCTCTTACATTTCATAATCCATTCCATCAAGAAATATAATTATTTTTCCATCAGAAAAGTCAATAAGACCAACCCTAGAAAAAGGGGCATTATTAATACAAGGTTGGCCACCTTCAACCAAAAAACAATGCAGTTCACTCCAAAAGGTAGAGAGGACACAAACACATGCCAAAAGATCTTCCTTAATAAAAATTATTAATCCACGAGCACCACAATCAATGCTAAAGACGAACCCAAAGGTAACGTGTAAAAAAACTTTGAAAATAAGTTATTGGTCGGCCCCAAAAATATTCTCCAATGCATGAAATGTTGTTTGAGGAGAAGCATGCGAGAGAATTTTTTTTTTTAAGCCTCTTATCATTCATTTTGATAAAAAAACTAGACCAATCCAGCACAAATCACGCCACCACAAATAGTTGAGTCAGCCAAAAGCTAAGGCAAACAATAAAATAGTACAAGTGACAACAAATCTTCACTTTGGAGCAAACCTGCAAAATATATCTGACCTGGCACACCACACAAATTATCTTAACAAAGTCAACCAAACAACATAACATAAATATCCTTTGTAGAGAAATGAAAATTATTCTCCAAGCCTATTCAACCCATCTTGATGGCCAACCTTATTGTAAATCAAATAACATAATCAATCTCTATAAAATAATTGTCATCTCTCAAAATTGCACCCTTGCTAAGTTGCAGAACTTAGCACTTTGGATAAACATGAGAACTTTCCAAGTTTGTGGGTCACCTATGATGGAAAGAACCTCCGGAGAAGGCTGGCTTCCCGTGATACCTCACCTAAACTAAACTTTTTAAGGAAAAGGGTAAGAAGAAACATGAAAATGAAAAATATATCCTATGGTGATGCACCAAATATGAACAAGGACCATGTAACCATGTTTTCATACACCAAGTATTCAACTGGAAAAGCTTAACATACACTATTCAAAACTTATGTGTTCCTTGCATAAATATTTCACAAGAAGACCATGCTTGCCTAACTCCTATAAGGAAAGGAGAACTTTCACAACTAGAAACAATTTTACAAGTTTGGCACAACTTGTAACTTGCAACATACATATATGTCTGTAAAGGTGCTCGCAATGAGACAATATTACAAGGAAAAATAGATATTTCACAAGCAATAATCATCAATCATCAACATGCACACAATGAACACATGGGAATGAATATGTAAAACATTCAATTTCTATTTATAACTGGGGTGAAGTACCGGTATACATGTCCAAGTTGAGCTACATAAAAATGCAGTATCTGTAAGGACTCTAAAGTCACTAAGTGTCAGAAAATTGCATAACGAGAACCCCTTAAAAATGAGAACTTTACAATATTTATGCTTTTTTCAAAAGCATTCGCATTAGGATAAGCCCCTAACCTACATGGTCAGATTAAAAAATAAGGCCTATTTTTCAGGTCCCTAGAAGAATAAAAAAAGGTTCAAAAAAGAAGAAAAAGTCACTCTGTTACCGATTTTTAGTACCAAGCTCAATCAAGCAAAGTTATTATGTTTTAAAATGAATTAAGGTACATTTTAGTTTTGCTGAATCAAATTCATATGCATAGATGAAAATAGAAAAATATAGTAGTGTTACATTGCATTATGCAAATGCATTTGACATAGGAGAGAGGGCAAAATATTTAGAGGAAAAATAATCTTTATTGAGAATGCAAATAAATAATGTCTCACACAAGCCATGAGACTAACCATTATGATGCAAATAAAAATCATATTATACATTTGAATATGCTATGAAAAATCAAGGCATAGGTAGTAAAGGGTGACTCATCATTGCTTGGATGACGAGCTTGGCTTGTGTTGCTTTGTCTTGTCTTTAGTCCCCTTGCTTTCCTTTCGTCCGTCCATTGCTTCCTTGTTGCTCCATTCCTGCATATGAAAGATAAGAATGATGTTAGGTCAATGATCTAATAAATGTTGGGTCATCATATACTACATGTACCTACATCTGCAAATAAACAATTTGATCTTCACATGCATGCTAAAAACTAGCCAATCACGGAGATATGAGAAAATATGAATTATAAAAGCAAGTTCCATGTCTTGTTTTATATCTAACAAGTTTTCTTCATGTGTAGTTATAGGTATCCTTCCTTTAGCATGTGGGGTAAACTGTGGCTCCCACAAGGGTTGAGCCCAACGTTCTACATGATAGAAAATGAATTACAGTGAGACAATAGCATCAAGATGGTACACAACATAAGATGGTGGAATCACATGCCACATGGAACAAATCAGACATTGAAACAATGTAATAGCTATATGTTATATGCTATATAGCTTGTGCTTGGATTTTGATCAAAGGTTATATGTTATAGAGAAAATGTTAAATCTTGCAATTGGTGTGTTCTTAATGCTACTGTAGTTGATCTATAAGATTGGGATTGGTGGTAATGCAGAAGATGTTTTAAGGTTAAGAATCCATTATGCAATGAATGCCAGTCAAATCTTCATTTTAGCAGCATCCGAGATGGAAGTTTCAGATCATTATAATGATCTGAAACACTATGTTAATTTTAGCTTTGAATGATCCTTTTCCAAATCCTACATAATATTAACATAATAATCATGTTGTAGTCCCCCTTCCTCATTGTCTGGGGCATATACATTTGTTCTCATTGTAACTGCATTTCTTCAATTTTATGAATAGTTTTGTATATTGTGAAAATGTTAATCACGCTGTAGTCCCCCTTCCTCAATGTCTATACATTTGTTCTCATTGTAACTGCATTTTTTCAATTTTATGAATAGCTTTGTATATTTTTATATCTGTATCTTTAGAAATTGAGTTTGATTGTACTTTTATTGTTGTTTTGTTACATTAAATTTGTTGGTGGTATTTTTTTTAAAATTTAATTTTTGTAAAAAATAGTGTTAAAAGATTAAGGTATTTGGGGGAAAATTGGTGTATATTATATATTAAATATGTTGGCGGTAGTCTTTTTTTCTTTTGTAAAAAATAGTATAATAGATTAAGATATTTGTGGGAAAAAAATTTGGTGTATATTGATATGTGGTTTGGTCTTCATTGGTATTCTAAAAATTGTTATCTTAGGTCAAATTTGTAGACAAGGTGTTACTTTCTCAAATAATAATTCATTTTAGTATTTGCAGCATGATAATGATCTAACTTTTAATCAAAATTAGAAGTTGGTAAGGGAGCAAGACTTGAAAGGCACCAATATGTTTTCCTTTCACAAGATGCCATTAAAAGCTGGTAAGGGAGCAAGACTTGAAAGGCACCAATATGTTTCCCTTTCTCATCATGCCATTAAGAGTTGGTAAGGGAGCAAGACTTGAAAATGTTAGATAGCTAGTCATTATAGAAATTTGAAATATAAAAATTAAGAAAGAATGTATTTACAAACTAGTATTTTCAACACGCCATAAAAAATGGACACCAGGAAGACACTTAAAAATGTTAGATATTTACAAAGTAGTATTTTCATCATGCCATAAAAAATGGACACAAGATTTGTGTTGTGACATTAAATTTGTTGGTGATAATTTTCTTTTTATTTTGTAAATAAAAGTGTTAAAGATTAAGGTATTTTTGGGAAAAATTTGTGTATATTTATATGTGGCTTGGTTTTCATTGGTATTCTAAAAATCGTATCTTAGATCACCTTTTTAGAGAAGGTGTCTCTTTCTCAAATAGCAAATCAGTGAAGTATTTTCAGCATAAAAATGACATTAACTTTTAATTCAAAATTAGAAGTGGTCTATATTTTCCCTTCTCAACATGCCTATTAAAAGTTGACAAGAGAGAAAGACTTGAAAATGTTAGATAGCTAGTCATTATAGAAATTTGAAATATAAAAATTAAGAAAGAACACATTTACAAACTAGTTTTTCAACATGCCATAAAAAAATGGACACGAGTAAGTCACTTCAAAATGTTAAATATTTACAAACTAGTAATTTCAACATGTCATAAAAAATAGACACAAGAGCAAGACACTTCAAAATGTTAGATAACTAGTCATTATAGATAATTAAAATTTAAGAATTAGGCAAATATACATTTATAGCTTATCATTTTAATGGAAAATTAAAGAATTATAATACAGTGTGTGGATTACAAGCGAGACATTCTTTAATTGTTATTTTATTTTGATGATTTTTTTTTGGGTATTATAGAAGATTTAAAATTAGCACTATCCAGGTGCATACAAGATTTAAGTGACATAATAGTGAAGTTATAACTAAATAGGAGCAATCCTTGTAGATGAGAGGACCCACTAGTGGAGCACTTTTTAATAGTTGTGATGTTAGTTGTTGATTTATTATCCAATATTTATGACAATATTGCACCAACAATTGTGATGTTAGTTGTTGATTTATTATCCAATATTTATGACAATATTGCACCAACAGTTGTGATTTAAAGTTGTAATAATTGATATTGGCTACCCATAATTGAAAAAATGTATTCCTTAGATATGAAAAATAAAGAATCATGTGATGCAACATCAATGAACCAATAAAACATGACTTAGTGCTCAAGTATTGGTCTTACTTTTTTTTGGCCTTTTTGGACACCTTGGGAAAAACATGCTAATGTAGCAATTTGATGATGTGGCATTAAAACCTTAGTTATAAGGAAAATATTTACTAAGTAAGTAGTTGATAAAATGGACAATGATTTGAAATTTCCACATAGGATTATGAAAAGTACAAAGTTAGGATGGTCAACTATTGGGTCCTTTCCTCTATATTGTTCTTATTTATGGTGTGTGTGTGTGTGAGAGAGAGAGAGAGAGAGAGAGAGAGAGAGAGAGAGAGAGAGAGAGAGTGTAATGT
>MU223818.1:2959916-3004756 GCA_018584345.1 Thuja plicata | reverse complement strand
AACAGGGACCTCGCGTGTCATAATTTCATGATATTGATGAAAAGGTCATTTTTGGAGCCAAATGAGTTAATAAATTATATTACTCAATATGTGCCTAGGTATAAAAGTGCTTCAAGTGAAAAGTGTTTGAGAGAAGAAACTTTTTAATTATAAAAGCAATAGGCAAGGCATTCATTCATCATCTATCGAATATTGTTTATTGAAAATTATTCTTGGGAATTGTTCCTAATCTTCTGAGCCCTAGCTGAAGGGTCAAATTAGTTTCTCGAAGACCGATTCTTCTTGAGATAATCTTATATTGATCGCTGTTGTATGATCAATTACATCTTCATCGTCTTGCTGTATACGATTGAAGAAATACTAAATTCTTACTGAGTTGAACTGTGGCCTGTCCAGAGGTCGAATTGGTTGATTCAGCGAAATATACTGAAGCTGGAAAATTATTGTCTGAATCATTGTCTTCATTGGAACGGATTGAAGCTAGAGTGTTTTGAATATTGGCTGCGGGTGGAACCAAACAGTAGCAACAAATCGCATCCACACAGTCGTAGCGTGAGTTCTGGACGGCAACAAATTGGGGATGTGGATGTGTGTGACTACATTGCCGTGCTAGAATAGAACAGGCTGGGGCCGTATGCTGAGAGACTCCATTAACTGACAGCACATGAGGTGTCAACCATAGAGTGGGAAGCTCTGACACCAGCGGGCTGGAGTAGTAAACGAGGGAGCTAGATATGCCGCGTCCCTCTAGTAATTCGTCCGCATGAGGAAAGGGGCATCATCTTGAGGACGTGGGTGAAATATTGTCATTCATCACACACGACTAACATGAATAATAAATCAGGTTCCTCTTTCCACATTGCATGAATCTAAATTTGATGTATGTAATTTTGATGGTGTTTATTTTTAATAATTGATATGCTGGAAAAACTATTGAGAAGTATACTTTGAAATATTGATAAATAAAGAGTTTCGTTTCAGCACAATATGTTGTTTATGTTTAAAAAATTATAAATCTATAGGAGAGGCTTGCTTACCAACTGTTTGACAAAATGTTAGTCACATGATTTGCATATAAATTGATGAGAATTAGAAGGTTTGAAGATGAGGCCAAGTTAGGTTCTTTACAATGGTATCATAGCAGTTTCCTGCCAGCCTACAGGGAAATTGGGTTCATTAATTTTATTATTATTTGAGAAGTCAATTATGGAGAGATACAGGCAGCTTAGTTCTGAGAGCCGGCACAACAGTGTGAAGAACAGTGATAAAATAAATACATTAATGGAAGGTATGGAGAGACTCAGACTTCATCAGTAGAGGATGGTGACAAGACTGTTGGGTCTAGTGACAGTAGATAGGGCAACAAGATATATGGTATCTGCTTTCCGTAGATCGACATCGAGATCCCAGGGTAGGAGGCTTGAGTTTTCCCTGACAGATGTTAGAGATACAGATCCACTTGTACATATTACATCACCTACTCATGGATCTGATGATAGACACTCCACACAGGGATAGGTGGAAGTGTCAGTACCAGTGATAGACTGTAGTTTTGAGCTTCAGCAGGTTGAGGCTTTCTGTATAGTTGCTGCGGTTGGCACAGATACAGTGGATACAATAGTTGCCTCTGATAGTACAAACTCTCTTGAGGAAGGACTGGTTATCAGAGATTTATATGTCAGTTGTCATAGTGTAGCTCCAGAGAGAGAGGCAACACCTCTCTTAGGTGGGATAGGTGAGAGCATGGAGCTACCTTGTTGTGGTGTTGATGATCCAGTGATACAACAGGAGATGACGACTGCAGTAGAGGTCAGTGCCACACCAGATTGTATTATTGAGTCAGACAGTGACTCTAGTTCAGATCTCCAGGAGGATACCACTTTTGAGGATTGCTTGGAGGAGATGGAGATAGATTGTACAGAGCGGGATAGCGATAGTCATGTGATGGGGTTAGTACAGGAGTTGCCAGTACTCTCCTGTATGAGGGATGTGAGTATGGAGTCCACATGTGATGATACTAGTACTGAGTTTGTGACAGTAGACACAGACTCCTGCCAGCATGACTCCAGTTCAGTGGCTAGTGTGGTGACAAATGAGATTCAGTCCGGGACACCTGGGGAGATAGATCCTTTGCTAGCATCTTGGGTGGCTTCAGATACTTCCCACGTGACTCCTGAGGATGACTCCACCAGTAGTGAGCCTTGCCCGTATTCGACCCTGGGAGAGGACTCTGAGTTGTTGGAGAGTGCAGATAAGTCCCATGATTTGGAATATGCGAGGGTTACAGAGGACAGGGAAAATAAGAGTGTTGAGGAGATAGGTTCTATTGCAGCTTCCTCATGTACAGAGGAGTTTGATGGAGACGTGTCTGATGCAGGTACTCCATTTAAGGACTAGAGTTCCATTATTAGTTCATAGAGCTCAGTTGGCAGCACACTGGGGGATAGTGTTGTTGAGAGGAGTACCTTGGATACCACTTCCATTTGCAGTGTGGACAATATGCCATAGGTGTTGCATAGAAGGCCGACCATTCATAGTCATCATGTGACTAGTCAGTTGAGAGTTAGCGAGTGTGATATTGTTACCACATTGGAGCATTTTGATGCTGCTCGACAACTGCTAGCTGTTCATAGATGGGGTTCTCCTATGGATGATGAGCTTGGAGGTTGTTACTTGGCCCAGATTGTAGAGATTCATTCCTTACAGGAGGCTGTCAGGATTCTGAGACGAGGTTATTCTCAGTTGGTGGTTGACCGAGATCACCTTGTAGAGTGGGGAAGTACAGCATATGAGGCACTCTTGGATAGAGAGGATGAGGTGAGTGAGCTTACTCGGGAGCTCATGACAACTTTAGAGGTATTAGAGAGCACTCAGTTGGCTCTCTAGGAGTCACAGGCTCAGTTAGCCGAGGTGACTGTGGAGCTGGAGCATCTTCAGTCTACACCAGCACCAGATCTAGTACAGTTACATATTATGGTGTCTGATGATTTGATGACGTCCATAGTTGGGGTAGTTGGATGTGATAGTAGTGAGGATACATCCACCCTTGATTTCAGCATTGGAGGTGCAGATTCACTTCCATCGGATACTTGTGCAGTTGAGTTAGACACTGCAGTAGAGAGTTGTAGTGTGCCAGACTTTGGGATGGATACTATAGTTGGTAGCACTACGTTAGGTGATACAGTACAGAACATTGTAGGCAGTGAAGTGGACTAGTCAAAATTTAGTGTTCCTGTTCATGACACTACTCCTTTGATTGCTCAGCAGGGAGGCAGGGTATCTCCTGAGTCAGTTGTTAGTGATTACATAGCTGGTGATGATAGGCAGCTGACTATGTCATAGTCACACGATGACCAGTTATGGTTTTGAGGGGAGAAGTTGGATGCTACCTCCTATAGATTTTACTGCCTGGAGTCATTCTTGGATCACCTTCTTGAGAGTTCAGAATTTTCTGAGGGATCTTACCGAGCTTCTGAGGGTATTCTCATCCGGGGTAGAGGCGCGATCCGACGTTTGGTGAGAGAGATTGTAGGTACTTTGACTACGATGCTCCCTCACAAAGAGTTTAAGGTTGGGTTTGCTGAGAGGGTCACCCAGGATCCTGTCCAACCTATTTTGCAGAGTTCAAGATTGGAGCCATCTTTGGGTTCACAACTGGGGAATGATGAGCCTTTAACAGAGAGCGAAGCTTCTTATCATTGTTACATGGTGAGGAGTGCTCATTATTTTTCCTTCGATCCACATGTTGATGAGTTGATGGCACACAGATGTGGATTGGCTCCTAGTCCTTATCATCCATTATGGGATGGGCTCTCACCATCAATAGTGGTTGGAAGTTTTGGCTGCAAGTCAGTAGTAGGTGACTTGGAGAGTTATTGTGACTACATAGATTATATAGTGGGCAGACATCCAGGCCCGGGTATAGGTTGGTACAGAGGTAGTCATCATTGTTGTGCAGAGGATCTACACACTTAGTACAGATCAGTTGGGTGTGCTGGGGGAGTTCAGTATATAGGGGATCTGAGTCTCCCATACATCTTGGTTTTTGATGATCGTGAAGTACACTTCTTTCGGGATCCAGGCAGAGGCAAATTCAGTACAGGAGTTTGGGTGAGCGGTTATTTGGGGTCTCTCTACAGAGTTATCCGATTTGCATTTTGGGTGATGCTACAGGAACCTACTGTTTATGTCAGTAGCAGGGTATACTTTTTTTTGTGGGATCCAGGTGGATTGTGATGTTCCTTGTTCTGGTGATTGCTTGGGGACAAGCAATCTTGGGGAGGGTGGACTGTAATGTCTCCATTTTTTAACAGGTCATTGAAATGATGGTGCCAGGTCATTATTGCGATCCTCATGGTCTGGCGAGGGGTTTAGAGGGTCATTGGTGTGAAATTACTATTTATAGTAAGTCAAGGGATAGTTCCGATGAGCTCAGATGAGTTAGAGGAGTTGAATGATGCTCTCAGTTTTCATTTCTGGCTTCCGATTTGGGCTCCAAGAAACTTGGAGAGAGCGTTTATTTTTATTAAGTCACCTCGTCAGGTTCATTCATCATCTTTTATCACCAGGATCACTCCAGTGTAAACAGATTTTGATTCTAATGCTTCTTCAGTGGTTTTCGCAAGACGGGTGAATTATTATTATTATTTGATTAAATTTGCTAAGGTTTCCATTATTGTTGGTATTATATGTTCAACACCTTAGTGTTATAGCTCATCAGAATCGGGATGAAAAGTTTTAAATCTTGGGCATAAGAAATAGGGACCTCGTGTGTCATAATTTGATGATATTGATGAAAAGGTCATTTTTGGAGCCAAATGAGTTAATAAATTATATTACTCAATATGTGCCTAGGTATAAAAGTGCTTCAAGTGAAAAGTGTGTGAGAGAAGACACTTTTTAATTATAAAAGCAATAGGTAAGGCATTCATTCATCATCTATCGAATATTGTTTATTGAAAATTATTCTTGGGAATTGTTCCTAATCTTCTGAGCCCTAGCTGAAGGGTCAAATTAGTTTCTCGAAGACTGATTCTTCTTGAGCTAATCTTCTATTGATCGCTGTTGTATGATCAATTACATCTTCATCGTGCTACTGTATACGATTGAAGAAATACTAAATTCTTACGGAGTTGAACTGTGGCCTGTCTAGAGGTCAAATTGGTTGATTCAGCGAAATATACTGAAGCTGGAGAATTATTGTCTGAATCATTGTCTTCATTGGAACCGATTGAAGCTGGAGTGTTTTGCATATTGGCTGCGGGTGGAATCAAACAGTAGCAGCAAATCACATCCACACAGTCACAGCGTGAGTTCTGGACGACAGCAAATTAGGGACGTGGATGTGTGTGACTACATTGCTATGCTGGAATAGAACAGGCTGGGGTCGTATGCTGAGAGACGCCATTACCTGGCAGCACATGAGGCGTCAACCATAGAGTGGGAAGCTCTGACACCAGCGGGATGGAGTAGTAAACGAGGGAGCTGGATATGTCGCGTCCCTCTAGTAATTCATCCGCATGAGGACAGGGCCATCATCTTGAGGACGTAGGTGAAATATTGTCATTCATCACACATGGCTAACATGAATAATAAATCAGGTTCCTCTTTCCACATTGCACGAATCTAAATTTGATGTATGTAATTTCGATGGTGTTTATTTTAAATAATTGATATGCTAGAAAAACTATTGAGAAGTATACTTTGAAATATTGATAAATAAAGAGTTTCATTTCAGCATAGTATGTTGTTTATGTTTAAAAAATTATAAAGCTATAGGAGAGCCTTATCTGCCAACTGTTTGACTAAATGTCAGTCACATGATTTGCATAGAAATTGATGAGAATTAGAAGGTTTGAAGATGAGGCCAAGTTAGGTTCTTTACACACAGAGAGAGAGAGAGAGAGAGAGAGAGAGAGAGAGAGAGAGAGAGAGAGAGAGAGAGAGAGGGGCTNAGGTTCTTTACACACAGAGAGAGAGAGAGAGAGAGAGAGAGAGAGAGAGAGAGAGAGAGAGAGAGAGAGAGAGAGGTTCTTACATTTCAGAAAGGGGGAGTTTCTTAGTTTTTAAACATGGGATCCTTCAATCATAAATGATTATGTTTAAACATTGGATCCTTCAATCATTAGTTTCGTAAGATGCCATGTCAAGAATATGACAAGTTTTCATTATGACTATGATGATTACTAATTTGGTGGAAGAGTCAGGAGGAGTTAACGTTTGACAACTGACATTTATGGTGTTCACTTTTAGCAAGTGGTGTAAGGTAAGAAAGACACCTATTATTGGTTATGGTAGTTTCTACATTGAACATTTATTGCAGTAGGCAAGATGACCATTTGAGATGAGATAGATGTTACTGATTTGGAAGTTTCTATCTGCAACGTGTCATGTGAATGACATGTTTTTGACAACACTTACCTCTTAGGCATGGGAGTTGGCTTTGGAAACTAAGGGCACCTAAATTTTTTGGTTGAGGTTTATAAATATGTTGGTGCCTTAGTTGATTTTATGAGTCTGGTTAATTATTTTCTAAGACACTGTTATGTTGTTGGAACTGGTCTAGGGTTCTTAGTTGTTGTATCTACTCATGAATATTATTGGCTCTATACTTTGTATTGTAACTCTTTGTTGCTATAATTCTATTGAACATAGTTCGGTGCTGAGAGGGGGGATTAACGTTATTTAAAATTTAATAATATTCTCCTAGATCTGAAATGGCTTAGTTAATGTTCAACATAAAATAAGAAAAGATTCTAGATACACATGAACACCAAATTTATGTGGAAAACCCAAAATAGGGCAAATTACTATGAGAAATGAGCTTAATATATCCAACAAATTGATTAAAAATTTTAGGCCAAAAGCGAAGGAACTCACTGTCCTTGTCAATTTAGGCACACTATGAAGGATTACACTTAATCCTTAATGATAAAAAGAACTCTCTGATTCAAAAATTGAATTTTTTGATCATCTGGTATGAACCTTCAAGAAAATTCTCAATTATGCCTTGATAAATAAATCTTGTCTTCACCTTTTATTTCACACACTTCACATGTACATCCTCACACTCTCTTACATTTCCTAATCCATTCCATCAAGATATATAATAAATTTTCCATCAGAAAAGTCAATAAGGCCAGCCATAGAAAATTGGGCATTATTAATATATGGCCAACCGCCGTCAACCAAAAATCAATACAATCCACTTTAAAAGGTAGAGAGGACACAAACACATGCCAAAATATATTCCTTAAGAAAAATAATTAATCCACGAGCACCACAATCAATCCTAAAGACGAACCCAAAGGTAATGTGTGAAAAACATTGAAAAATAAGTTATTGGTCAGCCCCAAAAACATTCTCCAATGCATGAAATGTTGTTTGATGAGAATCGTGCAAGAGAAAAAAAACATTTTAAGCCTCTTATCATTCATTTTAATAAAAAACTAGACCAATCCAGTACAAATCACACCACCACAAATAGTCGAGTCAGCCAAAAGCCAAGGCAGACAATAAAATAGCGCAAGTGACAACAGATCTTCACTTTGGAGCAAACCTGCAAAAGATATCTGACTCGACACACCACACAAATCATCTAACAAAGTCAACCAAACTACATAAGATAAATCTCCTTTGTAGAGAAATGAAAATTATTCTCCAAACCTATTCAACCCATCTTGATGGCCAACCTTATTGTCAATCAATTAACATAATCAATCTCTATAAAATAATTGTCATCTCTCAATATTGCACCCTTTCTAAGTTGTATACCTTAGCACTTTGGAGAAACATGAGAAATTTCTAGGTTTGTGGGTCACCTATGATGGAAAGAACCTGCGGAGAGGGCTGGCTTCCTGTGATACCTCACCTAAACTAAAATTTTCTAGGAAAAGGGTAAGAAGGAACATGAAAATGAAAAATATACCCTATGGTGATGCACCAAAGATGAACAAGGACCATGTAACCATGTTTTCATACACAAAGTATTCAACTGGAAAAGCTTAACATACACTGTTCAAAACTTATGTGTTCCTTGCATAAATATTTCACAAGAAGACCATGCTTGCCTAACTCCTAGAAGGAAAGGAAAAATTTCACAACTAGAAACAATTTTGCAAATTTGGCACAACTTGTAACTTACAACATACATATATTTCTGTAAAGGTGATCACAATGTGACAATATACAAAGAAAAATAGATATTTCACAAGCAATAATCATCAATCATCAACATGCACAGAGGGGAATGAACACATGGGAATGAATATGTAAAACAATCAAATTCTATTGATAACTGGGGTAAAGTACTGGTATACATGTGCAATTTGAGTAACATAAAAAATACAGTATCTGTAAGGACTCTAAAGTCACTAAGTGTCAGAAAATTGCATAACGAGAACTCCTTAAAAATGAGAATTTTACAATATTTCTTATTTTTCAAAAGCATTTGCATCATAATAGGCCCCTAACCTACATGGTCAGATTAAAAAACTAAGGCCTATTTTTAAGGTCCCTAAAAGAGTAATAAAAGGCTCAAAAAAGAAGAAAAAGTCACTCTATGACCTGTTATTGGTTTTCAGTACCAAGCTCAATCAAGCAGAGTTGTTATGTTTTAAAATGAATTAAGGTACATTTTAGTTCTGCTGAATCAAATTAATATGCATAGATGAAAAGAGAAAATGATTACAGTGTTACACTGCATTATGCAAATGCATTCGACATAGGAGAGAGTGCAAAATATTTAGAGGAAAAGTAATCTTTATTGAGAATGCAAATAAATAATGTCTCACACAAGCCATGAGACTAACCATTATGATGAAAATAAAAAGAATATTATACATTTGAAGATTCTATGAAAAATCAAGGCATAGGTAGTAAAGGGTGACTCATCATTGCCTGGATGACGAGCTTGGCTTGTGTTGCTTTGTCTTGTCTTTAGTCCCCTACTTTCCTTTTGTCCGTCCATTGCTTCCTTGCTGCTCCATTCATGCATATGAGAGATAAGAATTACGTTAGATCAATGATCTAAGAAATGTCAGGTCATCATACACTACATGTACCCACATCTGCAAACAAATAATTTGATCTTCACATGCATGCTAATAGCTAGCCAATCATGAATATATGAGAAAATAAGAATTATAAAAGTAAGTTCCATATGTTTTTTATACCTAACAAGTTTTATGCATGTGTAGTTACATGTGTCCTTCCTGTAACATGTGGGATAAAATGTGCCTCCCACAAGGGTTGAGCACAACATTCTACAAGACAACAAATGAATTACAATGAGACAATAGCATCAAGATAGTACACAACATAAGATGGTGGAATCACATACCACATGAAACAAATCAGACAATGAAACAATGTAATAGCTATATCAAGATTCAAATGCACCAACGATCATAGTCAAGAATGCTATAGGATTTATTGTCACAGGTATTCAAAGCAAGTACAGTAAGAAGACTAAGAGAATTCATGTAGGTTATTACCTAATATATATAAAAAGGTGAATTGATATTAATGCTGGTAATAGTCATTAAATTCAGAGTGACAATGAAAATCAACAATGCTTGGCTTGTCATAAAAAAAGTGTATGTGAGAAAAACATCAATTATTAAGCCAATAAAAAAGTAGGAGGTCTTGGATATATAGTAGCCTATCTCAAGAATGAGTACAATTTTTGAAAAACTGGACATGTCATTGGAAATAAATTGAAGAACAAGAACAACTATAGCAATCAATTATCTTCCAGGCTCTTTTAACTTTATTTCAAGGGTGTATGTTCAAAATAGAGAAACAACGCACAAATCATAGGTAATAGCAACAGGGGCATATGCTTCATATTTGCATTTACAATTAGCAGATATTTTTAAAGAGCATAAAGATAGTCACACTATTTTCATAAGGAACAATGATATCATATCCAATAACAAGTAACCAAATGAATGCAAAGTGTCATAAGAGCAATAGGATTTATCATAGATACAAGGTGAAATAAGATCTACAAAATTAACAAGAGTCAATACAAGATGAAAAATATTGCTACATACGAACTTCACAACATGCTACAATTGTCATATATGTCATGCCATAATCATTTGCAGTGAAAAAAATTATAATTTTTGAAGGTGCTTTAAAAAATGTTTCAAATGAAATAAACAACATGACACCATTTTTGAAGAGGCTAATGAAAGGTGGTGTCAAGGTGATCAGGAACTGGGTGTGATCAACATTCTATAGTGACACTACACTAATGAATAAGATAATAACAATGAAGGACAATAACATTTCATGGAGAAACAATGAAACATCAATCGGCGATGTTGAGGACATCATCAAACACCATAAGAATGAGGGGAAGAATCTACTAAATCAAATCATGAAGGTACATACATTACTATGTTTGAGACATATCAGATTAAGTAGAAACCATGTCAGACAATGAAAAAACCAATAATGAATCGATGTCTTGGAATGTTGTATGGGAATTAAGATACAATTACATGAAAGCACAAAAAGATGCATCTACATGGAAGCATGAAGATCATTATGTTGTTATAAGAATCAACACTGTTACAAGTTGAAAATAGTCAAAGCATTCATAATGATGAGATAGAGCAGAGCATGAGAGTCCAATATTGGTAACACTAAACTTGTCCAAACGACAACAGATGGTCATATACATCAGAGCAGTTGAGAAGGAGGGAGACAATGTACAAAGTTGCAACCACATATGAGAATTAAAATTAGAACAACAAAATGATACATCATGGAGAATGGAGTTTTCTTGTCATAGGTGACTTGTCAAGGAGAGACACTCATAGTGGTCATAGGGTAGAAACAATGTAAAAGGGGAGATAATTTGAGAGTATCACATGTAATCTCAATAATGACAGTCATGATTATGACCAATATTAAGATCAATAGCATATATATCAAGGTAAAAAGATGCTAATTCTATAGGAACACATATAAATGCAAAATGGATTAATAGAAACTGTAATAATCAGACAGTCATGACAAATGTACCAGTAATCTTAAACTTCAAAATAGACTTGAAAGATAGACACATCTAAAAGGGGTCCCACAATCTTGAGGAATACAAATACAAGTTGTCTTCTTTCGGTCACGAGGTTTTGAATGCACAATGATATCATTATTTCAAAAGATGGAGTCATAATCATTGTTTCATACTTTCATAACATCTCTACATTATAGGATGGTAATCATAGGAACAACAAACTCGTCCAAAGAAAAAGGAATATAAAATACAAAGATATCAATATTTTGGATATCAAAGAACTGTTACACTAAATAAAGCTCCCATTATCTTTCAAAGATGCATTTATAGTTTTAGAGATTTCATGACTGTTACAAAGATTCGTTTGATTGTAGAATCATTTAATTTTTTATATGTCAACTATCATGAACACTTATAAACCTAATAGATCCATAAAAATTTTAGCACAAAGGTGAAGGGTCAAGGATGTCTCATCCAAAAAAGAGAAGTCACAAGACAAGTGTTGCAAATTATAATGAGGTTATCCAAGTCATGAAAGGACAACAATAACATGGTGTTAGCCCAGGTAAAAAATCAGTCATCAAATTTATAGCAGCAATACAAGGGAGAAAGAACATATTTTAATGATGCAAAAACCAGTGATGTGAGTATCAATATGCTTCTATAAAGATGGAAGATAATGAATGTAATGCCCCACCAAGGAACCCTCGACACAAGGACATAATACTCAATAATACAAGCAAAATATTGTTTTCAAAAATAAAACAATAATAAACGACCTCAATTTAATAAACTACAAAATTTCATTGGTTATAAAAATGTAGAAATGAAAGGATAAAGATCATACCTATTATCATGTTAATTAACAATACTTGACATTACAAACATGAGTTGTACTTCCTTGTTCCTTCACAACATTTTGTTACCTGTACCTACACACATGTCTTCACAACTGGATGCATTTCATAAGATTCATTAAATATTAAATAAATGATCATAATTTAGCCAATCTTGTTGACTTATCTAGAAAATCTACAAACAACAATAGAAATGTCTTAAGGCTAGACCTAAAGTCTCCGGGGCTCATCTCAGATGGTCTTGCCTATGTCATGCACAAAGTCTTCATAGTTTAGTTTATGGATCTCGATCCATAAAACAAAAATACATGAAAGAAAAGGACAACAGACACAAGCATCAACATTAAAACTCAAGGGTGAAAATAAGAGATACAAGCTAAACAACGTGGCTCAATTGTTACTCAAGTGGTACCAGAGGCAGCCATAAGGCTAAATGGAGAGTTTCCTAAGACAGATGTAGGAGAGTGTCATCACATAGACCCCTACTATCCTGGGTTTTCTTGAAAGTCTCTCTCCTCCCATCTCTAGACCTCAACCCCTAGGCGAGGACTCGTGTGGAACCAACAACCTTTCATGAGGACAAGGAGCCAATTTTCCCAAATTATGCCAAACAGGAAGCTAGGCCTTATGTAGCCCATCCTTGGTCTATATGAGCACTCAAGGCCATGGGGGAGGTATCAAAATTATCTTGATTAATGTTTTGACCCATCCCCAAAAAAAATTATGTTATAATTGGATTATCTACCCGCAAGGGGTTTTCCTTGGCAGCCACTTTAGGGCCTTGACCACCATTGTGAGCCACTCCACTAACCATGCTCTTAGAAAAACCTCCTATGATCTAAAATAACAACCAAATGACAAAATCATAAAAAATAAGGATAAAGATATCCTTATAAATACATATTTTCCAATGGAGTCTCACACACATATAAATATAGTCCAACAAGGTACTGATAATGAACTGATAGGTCACCAGAAGGAAGGGTACTACAATGAAGGTAAATACAGTGATCTATTTTGAGGTGTTACCTCCTTTGAAAGAAAACAAATAACATTTCTCTAATGACTCTAATATCAAGATAGAAAAGAAGAATGACAGGATAATGGATAGCTAGCTGAACAAGAAATGTTGATCTCAGATATGATAGATATAGATAGAACTCGATGAGTTTTTCTTCTTCTATTTTTGTAAAAAGTTTACAATTCATAAACTATATAGCAAGAAATTGGGTTTAAAATCCCATTCAATTACAAAACTCTCATGACCTCTATTGATAGGATCATTGAATCAGTGAAGGAAAAAGTGATGCCTTCATAGTGCTCATCAATATGTAGGGATGATAGCTAATGTGCGGTCCTAAAAATAGTGGCAAGAACACTACTAGATAGTGATATAACATGGATAGAGACATATACATATTAGACTTGTAGAGATGTGTGGAAATGGTGATGGAATGGATGTGATAAAGCTGATAACACAAAGCTTCAAGAGCCACAACTGGAAAGTGTCAAGATTCAAACATAGTAGCGGGTATATAAACGTCTTTCTACTCATAGTGGTGGAAATCCATATTTTCTAATGTCATTTCTTACGTATAAAAACTGTTAAGGGAAGTGTACAAGGGTTTGAGAAAGAAAAATGCAACCCTACAGAGGAGAATTTGTATGAAAACCCCAAAAGATATTGCAGCCACAATAATGATGCACGAACGTGTAGCAGAATATGTAGAAAATAAATATCCTGAGGTGCATAGAATCGCAAATGACACAACCTCATGAAATACCGGAAGGCATCAAGTAGCCACATTTTCTTTGCATGAAGAAAAATAAAAAGTTTTTATTTGCTTTGTGCCTATGAAATGAGAAATGTGAAGTACCTGTGGTGGAGTTTTGAGATATGTAGAGGTTTTCTTGTATAAGCACCATTAAAATTCAACAATTCCGGCTTGAACCCTTCCTCATGGCAGCCAATATCAAAGCAAAGAGGATGAAGTGGCAAAGATAAGAGGTCAAAGTGAAGGATTCTTAGGGTTTTGATACCCTATATTGACTAATTGAGAAGCATTTTCATGGCTTTCATTTTGTCTTGTTAATATTTCCCTTACATCTTTTTTTACCATGGGCATATTGTGGGTTTTTTTTTGAGGATTTACAAGTGATGTTATATCACTAGGTTTTGGCTATTTTCCATTTTTAAAACGTAAAGAGGAAAGTTACTGAAATAATATTTTTCATATCATTTTATTAATGTTGTTTTAAAATCACAAGTTATTGAAAAATAAATTTTAGAAGTAATAATAAATTATTTTTTGTGATTTCAATTAATTTATGAAATAATTTATAATTATTATTTTAATAAATATAATTTTTTTAATAATATTATTAAGTCATTTATTATTATTGCTTAAAAATATTATTAATATAGCTAGAATTTATTAAAATAATAAAATTATAAATAATTTAATAAATTGATAAAAGTACAAAATAGATATTTTATTTAGTTTTAACAGTCAAACTGAGATATTTTTGCAGAGTAATGACAAGATGTTAGTCTTATAATGTAGTTGCTAAAAGTCTATGGAAGTTTTTACTGTTTAGAGGCCTTTATGGGTTGTTTTAAAGGATAAGTTTGCATTTAATAGGGGTATTTATGATGATATTGATGAGGCGTGACTTCTAGGTCACTTTTATATATTTTTGAAGTCCTTTGAGAGGCTCAAAAAAGACCTTATAGATTGAATCCGATCCAGGAGTTATTGCTCCCCTAAATGCAGTTGGCTGAAAAATCATAAGTATGAGTTGAATGCTCATTGTAAAGGGAGTTCTTTCCTCTTCACTTGTGAATATTGTAGTCTTTTTGAGTTATTTGGCAGATTTGAAGGGTTTTGTAACCCATTTTCAGAGATATACATATTTGTAACACATTTTGGCTATGATATATAGCTTATGCCTTCCCATTTCTGCTGTTATTATGTGCTCAATGTTGGTGTAGATCTTTGTGATGTTATTTTTATTTGGAGTTAAATTTCATATTGGTGCCATTATATAGGGTTTCATACTTCTTTCCAGGTTGTGAATTGTGCTTAATCAATTTCCAAATTATGAGGAATTCGTTTCTCTTTTCAGGGACTGTTATTATTGGACTTCTTACAAATTGTTGATGCAAATATTGTGATGTAGTAGGGTTGTGTAAGAGAGCCTATATTACCATTTTTATTGTGTTTCAAGTTATATGTGTAGGTATTAGATATTCATTTGGTGCATCACCTTAGATAGTAGGTTTCATTTTATGTATCCTCCTTACTCTTTCCTCTGCAAAATAACTCAGTTCAGGTAGTTTTAGGCGAGGTTCCATTAAGAACTAACTTACTCTAGAGGTCCACTTATTATCTAGGTTACCCACAACCCAGATGTGTTCCCATGTTTTAATAGGTTGCAAGATTTTTATTCTCAGCAAGGGTGCAAACCTCATTGAATATAGTTTTTATCATGCTTGGATGGATGAAGTGACTGATTTTTCAATCCCTTTTTAAAATATTTTTGCTACTGTTAGTGTGTATAAAAATATTTTCAGTCTGAAAAGAGGTTACAAGTTACACACTTGGTGAAACTGAACTTTGGAAAGGGAAAGCTAGTGTATTAAAACATATGAGAAGAGTGCAAACAAGGAGCAACTCTTCATCTTTTGAGTATCTGCAACTATCTCCACTTAGGAGAAGCAGGAGAGAAACTATTATTATTATTGCTTAAAAATATTATTAATATAGCTAGTATTTATTAAAATAATAAATCATTTAATAAATTGATCAAAGTACAAAATAGATATTTTATTTAGTTTTAAAAGTCAAACTGAGATATTTTTGCAGAGTAATGACAAGATGTTAGTCTCATAATGTAGCTGCTAAAAGTCTATGGAAGTTTTTACTATTTAGAGGCCTTTATGGGTTGTTTTGGAAGATAAGTTGTCATTTAATAGGGGTATTTATGATGAAATTGATGAGGCGTGACTTCTAGGTCACTTTTATACCTTTTTGAAGTCCTTTGAGAGGCTCAAAAAAGACCTTATAGATTGAATCTGATCCAGGAGTTATTGCTCCCCTAAATACAGTTGGTTGAAAAAGCATAAGTATGAGTTGAAGGCTCATTGTACAGGGAGTTATTTCCTCTTCACTTGTGAATATTGTAGTCTTTCTGAGTTATTTTGCAGATTTGAAGGGTTTTGTAACCCATTTTTCAGAGATATATAGATTTGTAACACATTTTGGCTGTGATATATAGCTTATGCCTTCCCATTTCTTTTGTTATTGTGTGCTCAGTGTTGGTGTAGGTCTTTGTGATGTTCTTTGTATTTGGAGTTTTATTCCATATTGGTGCCTTTATACAGGGTTTCATACTTCTTTCCAAGTTGTGAATTGTGCTTAATCAATTTCCAAATTATGAGGAATTCTTTTCTCTTTTTAGGGACTATTATTATTGGCCTTCTTACAAATTGTTGATGCAAATATTGTGATGTAGTAGGGTTGTGTAAGAGAGCTTATATTACCATTTTTATTGTGTGTCAAGTTATATGTGTAGGTCTTAGATATTCATTTGGTGCATCACCTTAGATAGTAGGTTTCATTTTATGTATCCTCCTGTTCTCCTAGTTTTGAGCCTTATTTAAAACTGAGCCTAATGTAGAAAAAGATTCACCGCTGAAGCCTCAGCTATAAGTTAGATCAAGTCTTTCGGGCTTTGGCAAACCATGGTTGCTTATTGAGTCTGTAGTATTGCGGGAAATCAATTGTAGAATGCCGCTTTCCTAACCTTTGCATTTAGATGTTGAGTCAAGAGTTCTCTGTGGGTTGGAATGGTTGAATCATGTTATAGGATTGAATCAGTAAGTGACCAAGTCCTTTGTTACTTAGTTCTAATATTTTTCATGCTCATTGTCGGGATTCCCACCCTTTGGGTGAGTTCTCCAAAAATCACTATTTTTCAATCTTCCAGCGATCAGTTCATCCAATCAAGAGGTGAAGGAAAGCCTAAAAAGTGCAATGAAGCAATCAGGAGCCTCAAAGAGTCATTTGGACAAGTCTTGAAAGCTCGTGGGTTTTTGCCTCTGCAGGTGCTCCAGGCTGAGAATCGCACCACCTTTGTGAGATTCCCGAAGATAACTATTCACGATGTATTATCATGTTTAAGTATATGGATGTCTTCATCAAAGTTTCAGAATGGCTTGGGTGAAATCAAAATTGAATTTGGAACTGTAAGTCATGTGAAAGCTCTATGCGGGTTTTTACCTTCCTGGCTACCCCGACCTGGAAATCGCACCTTTCAGGTGCATTTCCTGAGCATATGAGGAACTCATCAGTTTGGAGCCAAAATGATTATGTAAAGGTGTAGAAGTGCTTATAAGAGATTTCATGAAGTCTCAAAACCTTTAGAACTAAATTTCATTAAGCATTATGAAGGGCGGGTTTTTACCTTTTCAGGTGCGCTTCTCTGGGATTCACAGTGACTTGGTACGATTTCCTCAAAGCATAATTTATGATGTAGAGTGAAGATGTAATTGATAAAATCACTGGATTAGGGAGTCATAAGGTGAATTAGACACATGAAACATGATGATGTGGTCTCAAGACCTTTCCTAAGCCTTGAGTGGGAAATGATGAAATCAGATGCGACTGTTCGGGTTTCGTACTTAAAAGGTGAGATTCCTGGTGAACCTTATAACTAGGCACAAAAGAAGTAAAACAACTGCATTTAATTTGAGCACATGCTTTAGGTGAAATGATAAAGAAAATAAAGGAGTTATAAGGTAAAAATAAAGTATATTGTGTAGACCACCAAGAAAGTGGGCTATTAGGTGCGACTGTTCAGGAGGAGTAGCTACTTGGTGCGATCTTCGCGAGTCTGTGGAGTCAAGTGATAAATCTAACTTTAAAGGGCCATTAATTCACATAACCATTGGCGCAATTAATGAAATTATTTTCAAAGAAGTGCGACAAATTGTTAATATTAAGTGTGGGGAAATGCATTGCGATCCTGAAACGGTAAGAAACATTCGCACGATTGAATCTGTTGCATATTGAATTCTTATGTTAACGACTATTTTTTGCTTGACAAGTATATAGTCTCTTCTATAGCCAAATGTTTGTTGATATGTCTATAAATATCTAGTGAAATGGCACAAAGGTATTTGGGTTTTGAACATTTGAATGGTCTGGATTGTGAGTGGAAAGATTTCAGTGACACTCGTTTACCACACTATGATTTTCATGATCTGAGGTTTAGGTTGCAGCAAGAATGAATACACCCAGTCACACATAAGCTAAGGGATAATGGATTGGTTGAAGCGGCTGGTTTTCCTATTGCAGTGCAAGCTCCTGAACTCATCAAAGAGTGCATTGCTAAATATGATGTTGATAGCCAGCAGATCAAGATGCCCGATGGCCAAGTATTGTTGGAGGTCAACAGGGATACTATGGAGCGATGCTTTAACATCCCGCAAAGAGAAGTGTATAACACCTTTGATTTTGCATTGTCCACCTCATGTTTCAATGAGAAGAAAGCCAAATGGAGAGGTGTGATCTCATTAGATTGGTTCCAGATAGCAAGAAGTGCTAAGTCTAAGTTGTTGAAGACTTTATATGGCACTAACTTGAAAAGAGAGATAGTAGATATTCTTTTCCTACTCCAGAGGTTGAAGGGTAGAGACAAAGCTCTTGAGTTTTTAGAGCACGATTTCTTCCTCGTCCAATTAGTGTGTGCAGATGATAGTTTTTTTGATTGGGCTGAGATGATGGCAGTAAAGCTAAGATGGGTACTCACATGCGCAAAAAGTACTAATGTTTTTAGAATGGCATCTTATCTCATCTATGCCCTTGCAACTACCCAAAGTTGGCCAAGATTTCCAAGAATAGAAGAATTTGAGGATTCTACCAAGATATATGAGTTCTACCCCTACCTCCCATTGAACCAGAGCTATGCCTATTTCATGGAAGTGAACAATGCATACACAATGAGGCTATGCAGGGAACTTCAAGGGTTCCCAGAAAGGAGATTTTCCCTTTAAGCCATCACATTTATAACAACATATGGAGCATATTAGATTCAGTTCCCCACCTTCTCCTACTTCAGGATAGGTGGATTTGACAACACTCCCACCAAACTACCAAGGTACGTTGATGATAAGTTGTTGATGATCAAGCTGTGTCACCAAGTGATAGAAGTGAACATGCTCTATTCGAGCTTGCATAAGGATGTGATTCCCTTCTCCTTGAAGGTAAGATCATAGTCTTGCGCGTCGGGTTCACATGCCAAGAATGTGATTAAGGTTGTGGAAGCCAAATATCCTTTTTAGAAGTATGATGTAATCATAGTTCACCACGACTCTACCAATTTTGTTCAAGATCATCTAAAGATAGGCTCTACTCATAGCCATATACCTAATATAGAAGATTATTGGGCTAACTGTGGTGATGAAAATGAAGCTAGAGATCGTTACTGGTTTCGCTTGACCATTGGTCAGATCAAAGAATTCAATGTTCCCATATATGTTGATGGAATAGAAGAAGATGGAATCCATATGAGGCCGAACAAGTATGATGCATAGATGAGAGATGTGCCCATTAGTCTAGAGCCTTATACCGACAAAAATATCCTGATCTCGATGCCCTCATGCATAAGATCATGAAGAGAACTAAGGCATGGGTAGAAGCAAAGAAAGCTAGCAAGAAAAGTTTGAACACTCCATATAAGACACTTTCAGTCTAGACCCATGCAGTTTCAACAAGGTTAGCCTCTGCTTCAGTCACAACTATCACATCGCTTGGACTTCCTCATTCGACTGGAGGAGATGGCGATCCACCTGAGAAGCAATCGGTTTTTCAGCCTACATGCAGAGCTGGAGCAGTAGAAAACATTCCTTCCATCACAAGGGAGGAGAAGGATAAAGATGAAGGGCGTGATGTTCAGATCTTGGATCAAATAGCTCTGGTAACTCTGATTAACCCAACAGACAAGGAACAAGGCAAAGATTCATCCTTAGCACTTAGCGCTGGAGGAAGCAGAGGTAAAAACAATGTTTGAATTTCTTCTATTAGTACTGACATTTCCAAACTAAGTTTTGCAAAGAAGAAGCATAGGACCCCACCTATCATGAGGAAGCTCTTCCCTGAAGACTTGCTCAAAATATCTTCCTCTGTTCTGGCCGCACCTTCTTGGATTGAGTAGTCAATAGAAAAGAAGAGGAAGAGAATAGAAGATAGCTCTGTTTCACAAGATTTGGCATAGCATTTAATGAAGGGACCATCACAAAAGAAGGCCAAAGAGCCCATGATGTTTGCCTCTGTGGAAACTAACAATGTAACAGGGAACCTGGTGTTGGAGGTAGCCAAAGCTAATGTATTTGGGGATGTTAGCCAGATAAGAGTAGATGACTTTACTATGAGCAGGATCGACATGGGGCCTGCCAAGCACGACATGAAGAAGAGGCTCTAGGAGACCTCTAATCAATTGATCAGTGAGGAGATAGATCATTTAAAGCTAGACAAGGTAAAGTTGAAGAGCACAGTAATTGAGCTCTCAACTATCATCTGAGGCTTTCTAGACTCTTTATCTCTCCAGTCTTCACAAGTTCCTGTATATATAGAGGTACTTGACCCTACAACTATGGATAGAAATGCATTATTTAGTTGAAGGAGAACAAACACATTGGTCAAATCAGCAGAGATTGGATAAAAAATTTGAAGACTAGAGGGAAACTAGTTGTTGAGAAGCTAGGTAGCAGTTACCTCAATTTTTATAACTTACTCAATAGTCTGTTATTAGATCAGACAACTATTGAAATGGAGAAAGAAGCTTGTAGAAACTATGTTGAACGTCTTGTAGAAACTATGCTGAACGTCTCGATGAGATTGCAGAGTTGAAACCAAGTACAAAAGTAGCTATGGGTATTCTTCCCACAAAAGGGGAACCAATACAGAAGTGGATCTTCGAGGTGGGATACAAGAATGAGGCTACTACAACCACTCTCAAAGGCCTCAGAATTAATATCTGGTTTCTTGTATATATATTTTATTGCTTCCTAAGAAATTGGCGACTCCATTCCAAAAATAACCCCATTATACAAATCATAAAATAGATGAATTGCAGTGTTTCTTGATCACATAGTCTTGGTGACGATTGAGATTCCAGGTCAAAATACCAATAGTCAGAGTTAGCCGCTTTACCTGCCATGAGGAAAAATGGTCCTACCTCATGAGAATTTAATTCCTATTCTGCAACCCAACCTTGGATTCTAAGATGAATAAGAAGACATAATTGGTGAATTAAACACTCTTGCTTGGAGAAAAAGAAGAAGTGCAGAGGACTACATAAGAGCTAGTAGAGTTCTAGAAAGAGAAGTAGAACTAGCTGAAGAGTTGGCCACTATGTTGAAAGGAAAATTCCAAAGACAGAGGCAAGCTCAAGTACCACAAAGAAGGGATTGAGTGTATCTATGAAGATAATTTCATAAACCTAGATTACAGAAGATACACTAGAATTCTAAGGGAGAAAGGTAAGATTAATCCTTTTTATAATTCTCTAGCTGATAATAATTTTGCTATACAAAGTTCCATTAGAAGAAGTAAAAGTCGGCCATCCTCTCCTCCAAGGAATCAAGGAACTACTACATCTAATACTTTGAGTGGGCTAACCTTACACGGTATAAATATCCCTACTGCCCCCACTTTCAGATTAGTTCCTTTTGTTTTACCTAATATAATGGTTGTACCTTGGGGCATTGTCATTGGTCCTTTGGCCCTGCAACATCATAATCCTCTTCCAACAGGGTCAAGGAAGTCTTTGCTAAATTTTTTAGGAGACGGTCCAGTTACTCCTGATGAACATGTTGCGGCCTTTTTCACTGCTATGGGAGTTCTAGCTATTCAACATGAGGATGTGGTAGTTAGACTATTTGTTGAATCACTGGTGGGTGGAGCAGCAGAATGGTTTCATCATATTGCAGCTGGATCCATCACCAATTGGGCTGACATGAGGTGTAATTTTGATAATAGATTCAAACCTTCAGAGGATCAACATGTATTACTTTCTCAGTTGACTCAAATCAAGAAAGAACCATCAACCCCTGCGAGAGATTTTGTGGCCAAATTTAACAAGATGGTTCATAGAATCCCAACTGCTAACAAACCTACTGTAGATAACCTAACATGTTTCTTCCTAGGAGCCATGCCGCCTGATATCAATTTTAATCTAAGAAGAGCCCATGTGGCTGATCTTGATGCTGCTCAGAGATTGGCTACAGAATTGGAAGATGATCTAATTTCTATAGGAAAATGGAGAAAAGGAAGTATAGACAGGAGCTGGTACTAGTAGTAATGTTACCTCTAAAAATAATATAAAATCCATGCTTCAACACTTGGAAAATTACATGAAAGCGATCAAAAGGTAGTTACGTAAGGCAGGAGGTATGGAACAACCTTACCAAGATATACCTTGCAAGATACATGATGGCAGACAGTTATCTCTACCACCTGCACAACAAAGGTTGGCTATTGAAGGGCCTCCTAGGAGGCACAATATGTGTATCTTCCATCTTACAATAGATCATGATGGTGAGTCATGTCTAGATATGTGAAGATTTAGGTAGCTCACTACCACAAATGAGTTAAATAATGAAGATCTGTTTGAAGCCACAAAAATGGAAAACCATGAGAATTCTACAAACCTTTACGTGGAGTATGAATCTGATACGGAGGACGAAGGTTGTTTTTCTACAATGGATGAGTCTGTATTAGTGACAACTAGAAGTCAGATGGCTAAGACTCCTAAGATCTTACAATGAGGAAATACATTCAAACCTAATTTTTCAAAGCCACCAGGGAAAGAGAAGCCTGCATCTCTTGAGGTAAGTGTTCCTAAGGAGAAAACATCTTTTGATATTGTTCAGTTTTGCAAGGAAACTAGGATACAAATCTCTCCATTAGATTACCTCAAATCTAACCCAAATGAATTGAAGAGGTTGGTTGAAAATTGTGCTAAAGATAAAGCAAAAATTCATAACTCTTCAGACACCTGTGCATTAGATCAGTTGTTTAGGGATGATGAACATAATGAAGCTTCTACATCAAGCCAAAAGCATGAAGAATCTTACACTCATAATTCCACAGTCATGCAGAAGCCAGAGCCCTTCTATGTGTCATTGTTTATCAATGGACACAAGCTCAGTAATTGTATCATAGACTCTGGTGCATCAAACAATGTCATGCCTGCAACTATAGCTAGAGCGTTGGGTATTTCCTTAACAAATACTTTTGGAAGGTGTTATTCAATGGATGCCAAACAAGTTCGTCTTCTTGGAAAAATCAAGGATGCACAAGTCGCACTAGTAGCACATCCTGCTAAAAGACTTAAGTTTACTATTCTAGTTGCAGACATTCCAGCCAGTTATGGCAGGCTTTTGAATAGGAGTTTTTGTAAAGACTTAGGAGGTGAAATTAAACTAGATTGGTCACATGCTATAATCCTAGTAGGTAATAAGAGAGTGAAGCTTGAACCAGAGACTAAAGCTAAACACACTGTTCTTGTATCAAACGATCCTAAGGCCCATATCCTTTATCAAGAGTTAGATTTTGGTAATTATATGTTGTATACAGAGCCCCCAAAGCCAGATGGATTGGAAGAGATCAAGGATGAGAAGGGAGATGAGCTCTGGACTCTTGAGTTTGATGGAAGCTGCACAAATACAACTTTTGGAGTTTAAAAACACAAACAACACTGCAGAGTATGAAGCACTCCTGCTTGGCATAGAAGCTACCAAAGAACATGGTATTAAAGCTCTCATGGCTAGAGGAGATGTAGAGCTTATAGTCAAACAAGTGCACAATCAGTATGTAGTGAAGAACCATATATTGTGCAACTACAAAAATAGGGTGTGAGACAAGATAGAAGAATTGGAAGCCTTCTCTATCATATCAGTACCCAAAGAACATAATACTAGAGATGATCCATTAGCTATCTCTGCCTCTCTACTATTACCACATCCAGATTTTAAGGATAGGAAGTACACTATGGATTTGGTGTACCGCCCTAGCATACCTAACAATGTAGAAGCTTGGCAAGTGTTCGATGATGATGACAAACTTTGCCTATTCCTGGAAAGCTCAGAGATGTTTGCTGAGTAGTATTTTGAAGGAAGTGAATTCCCCTGCTTAGAGGTATCTCCAGACTCGAAGAAGGAGCTTTTGCAAGAATAGATACAACTAAAAGGTAATAGAATCCCCTCACATCTGATTCCATTAGAGAAGATCTTTACTAGACATGATGATTATATCAGAAATAAGAGGGAAGATAGAGGTATCACTTCAGGTGAGTATGAAAGCCTGAATATTGGGAGTGAACAAAAGCCAAAGAACATCAACATTGGAAAATGTTGTACAAAGGATGAAAAAATAAAGATTCATTTTCTGCTCTCTTCTTATCATGATGTCTTTGCATGGTGTTATGAAGACTTAAAGAACTTCATGGGTGGAAAATTGAAACACCATATACCTCTTAAGCCCGATGTTATACCCTTCAGGAAGAAACAGAGGAACTATAACCCCAAAGTATATGATGCCATCTTTAAGGAGGTTGAAAAGATGCTACAGGAGAGAATTATCTATCCTATACATCATTCTACGTAGGTAGCTAACATAGTACCTGTGTGCAAAAAGAATGGTGAAATCAAAATTTGTGTGGATTTCAGGAATCTGAATCAGGCGTCCCTGCAAGACAATTATGCTCTACCAAAAATGGACCATATCCTACAGGAAGTTGCAGGATTAGAGACGATGTCCATGTTGGATGGTTTCTCAGGATATAGCTAGATTGAAGTCAAGGAAGAAGACCAACACAAAATGACGTTCACCACTCCATGGGGTACTTTCACTTATAATATGATGCCTTTTGGGATTATTAATGCCAGAGTTATATTTCAGAGGGTGATGGATTTTTCATTTGGTGATTTAAAGAACAAGATTATTGTAGTTTACCTTAATGACCTAATTGTATATTCAAAGAGGGAAAATCACCTGAAAGATCTAGAAAAAATTCTTCAGCAATGTAGAGAGCATGGGATTTCCTTAAATACTAAGAAATTATATTTTTGTGTAATAGAAGGCAAGCTCCTAGGTCACATAGTATCACAAGAAGGAATCTGGATTGACCTAGAGCATGTCCACACAATTCAACAACTCACCTTGCAATCAAGCAAAACTGGTGTAAAATCTTTCTTCAGCCAGGTAAACTTTTAAAGAAGGTTTATCCCCAATTTTTTTGAAATCACAAAGCATATAGTAGATATGATGAAAGGAAATCAGGTGTTCAAATGGAATGATGCTGGGAAAAAGGCATTTGGTGACTTAAAATGAGCGATTGCTCAAGCCCTTGTTCTGACACATCCATACTTTGATAAAGATTTTATGATTTATTGTTACGCGTCAGAACACACCATGTTTACAATATTGTTGCAGGAAAATGAAGAAAAGGTCCAAGCACCCATAGATTTTATGAGTGTTCCCTTGAAGAAACATGAACTTAAGTATTCACAGGTTGAAAAGCATGCCTTTGCATTGGTCAAAGCATTGAAGAACTTTAGGTTTTATATTCAAAATTCTCATGCTACTATTTTTGTCCCAAAGACCGCGATAAAGAGTGATCTCACTCAACAAGATATATGATGTAATACTAGAGGTGCATGGGTCACTAAAGTTCATGAGTATGATATTGAAATAAAGCCTACTAATCTAGTCAGGGGTAAAGGCCTATGTAGATTCATGGCTGAGAATAAACCTGAAAGTGAAACAGTAGTAGAAGAAATTCCTCTAGTGTTGATGACAAGAATGCAAGACCCTTAGTTCTCTGATATAGCCTATTGGCTAACATATAGTTAGTGTCCATAAGGGATGAATCCAAAGAAAAGAAGGAACCTGAATCTCAAAGCTAATAAATATGTCATCTTGGAAGATATTATGTACAAGAAATCTATTGATGGCACTTTTCTGAGATGTGTAGATAAACCACAGCAGGAGGAATTGCTGAGAACGCTTGCGGCGGGCACTTTTTCTCATTTGTCACCACTTTAAAAATAATAAGATAGTGTTACTACTAGCCTGGGATGTTTAAAGATGCTTACTTCTGGGTATCCAAGTGTGAAAAGTGTAAGATGTTTGCAGGCAAACCACAGCTAGTAGCGTTACCCCTGAAGCTAGTGGTTATTGATGATACTTTCCAGCAATGGGGAATTGATTTTATAGGGCCAATTAATCCTAACTCTAGTGAAGGACATATATATGTGATCACTGCAATAGATTACTTCACCAAGTGGGTGGAGGCTAAGGAAACCAAAAAGACAACCTTAGAGGTGGTCTGTGAATTCTTGAAAGAAAGCATATTGGTAAGATTTGGTGTGCCTGTTAAGATAATTGCTGATAATGCAACATATTTTTCTTCAGTTGAGATTATGAATTTCTATTATAAATATGGGATCCAACTGAGCCACTCCTCAGATTATTATCCACACGGAAATGGTCAGGGAGAATCTAGTAACAAGAACCTGATCCAGATAATGAAGAAGTTAATGGATGATAATCATAGAAATTGGCATAAGAAACTATATGAAGCACCCTAGGCAGACAGAGTGACCCCAAAAAGAGCCATTGGAGTTTCACCTTATGAACTTGTTTATGGAATGGAGGCGAGATTACCTCTTCCTCTACAGTTGTCTACCTACAAACTCAGAATGGTAATTGAAGATTATGTATTCCAAGATGGACTCGAGAAGAGAATTATGTACCTCACTAAGCTAGAGGAATAAAGAGGAGAGTTAGTTGATCACATCACTCAACATCAGATGTGAGTGAAGATGATCTTTGATAAAAAAGATAGAACAAGGAAATTCATGGAAGGTCACTTGGTGTTGCTATGGGATAGGAGAAAAGAACCTAAAGGCATGCATTCAAAGTTTGAGTCTCTGTGGAAGGGGCCTTTAAAGATTGCAGAAGTGCGTGGGCCAAATTCTTTCAAACTTGCCAACGTTGAAGGTGAGATTTTCCCATTGTCCTACAATGGGAAGGACTTAAAGCTATATCAAATTTGAATTAAGCAGGTTTACTTTATTTGTATCATATTAGTTAGTTTCTTTCCCTGTCGTGTGTTTCCTTTTCTGGTTCTTTCCTTTCCTACTTTCCTATTTTGGTGTGTCGTAGTCTAGGATTAGAGTAGTAGTTTTGTGTTGAGATCCTTTAACCTGAGATTCTGTAGTTCATGGATTCGGCATGCTTTCATGCCTCATCCCCAGTCAAAGCTAGCCATCATCCCAGTTTTGAGCCTTATTTAAAACTGAGCCTAATGCAGAAAAAGAGTCACCGCTGAAGCCTCACTTATAAGTTAGATCGAGTCTTTCGGGCTTTGGCAAACCATGGTTGCTTATTGAGTCTGTAATATTGTGGGAAATAAATTGTAGAACACCTCTTTCCTAACCTTTGCATTTAGATGTTGAGTCAAGAGTTCTCTATGGGTTGGGATGGTTGAATCACATTATAGGATTGACTCAATAAGTGACGAAGTCCTCTGTTATTTAGTTCTAATATTTTTCATGCTCATAGTCGGGATTCCCAACCTTTGGGTGAGTTCTCCAAAAATCATAATTTTCAATCTTCTAGTGATTAGTTCATCCATTTAATAGGAAAAGGAAATCCTAAGAAGTGCAACAAAGAAATCAGGAGCCTCAGAGAGTCATTTGGACAAGTCTTGAAAGCTCGCAAGTTTTTGCCTCTGCAAGTGCTCCAGGCCGAGAATTGCACCACCTTGGTGAGATTCTTGAAGATAACTATTCACGATGTATTTTCATGTTTAAGTATATGGATGTCTTCATAAAAGTTTAATAATTCCTTGGGTGAAATCAAAATTGAATTGGGAACTGTAAGTCATGCGAAAGCTCTATGTGGGTTTTTACCTTCTTGGCTACCCCGGCGCGAAAATCGCACCTTTCAGGTGCATTTCCCAAGCATATGAGGAACTCATCAGTTTGGAGCTGAAATGATTATGTAAAGGTTTAGAAGTGTTTTTAAGAGCTTTTGTGAAGTCTCAGAACCTTCAAAACTAAATTTCATCAAGCATTATGAAGGGCAGGTTTTTACCTTTTCAGGTGCGCTTCTCTGGGATTCGCAGTGACTTGGTGCAATTTCCTCAAAGCATAATTTATGATGTAGAGTGAAGATTTAATTGATAAAATCACTGGATTAGGGAATCATAAGGTGAATTAGACATGTGCAAGATGATGACATGGTCTCAAGACCTTGGCTAAGCCTTGAGTGAGAAATGATGAAATCAAATGTGGCTGTTCGGGTTTTGCACTTAAAAGGTGATATTTTTGGCGAACCTTAAAACTAGGTGGAAAAGAAGTAAAACAAGTGCATTCCATTTGAGTGCATTCTTTAGGTGAAATGATAAAGCAAATGAAAGAGTTATAAGGTAAAAATAAATTATATTTTGTAGACCACCGGGAAAGTGGGCTATTAGGTGCAACTATTCAGGAGGAGTAGCTACTTGGTGCGATCCCCACGAGTCTGTGGAGTTAAGTGATAAAGCTATTTTTAAAGAGCCATTAATTCACCTAACCATTGGCACCATTAATGAAGTTCTTTTCAAAGAATCACGACATATTGTTAATATTAAGTGTGGGGAAATGCATTGCGATCCTTAAAGGGTAAGAAACATTCACACGATTGAATCTGTTGCATATTGAATTCTTCTGTTAATGGCTATTTTCTGCTTGTTGAGTATATAGTCTCTTGTACAGCCAAATGTTTGTTGATATGTCTATAAATATCTAGTGAAATAGCACAATGGTATTTGGGTTTTGAATATTTGAATGGTCTGGATTGTGAGTTGAAAGATATCAATGACACTAATTTACCACACTATGATTTGCATGATTTGAGGTTTAGGTCGCAGCAAGAACTAATACACCTAGTCACACAGAAGTTAAGGGATAGCAGATTGGTCAAAGCAGCTGGTTTTCCTATTGCAATGCAAGCTCCATAACTCATTAAAGAGTGCATTGCTAAATACAGCGTTGATAGCCAACAGATCAAGATGCCCAACGACCAAGTATTGTTGGAGGCCAACATGGATACTATGGAGTGATCCTTTAACATCCCATAGAGAGAGGTGTATAACACCTTTGATTTTGCTATTTCCACCTCATGTTTCAATGAGAAGAAAGATAAATGGAGAGGTGTGATCTCATTAGATTGGTTCCAGACAACAAGAAGTACTAAGTCTAAGTTGCCAAAGACTTTATACGACACTAACTTGAAAAGAGAGATAGTAGATATTCTTGTCCTACTCCAGAGGTTGAAGGGAAGAGACGAAGCTCTTGAGTTTTTAGAGCATGATTTCTTCCTCATCCAATCAGTGTGTGTAGATGATAGTTTCTGCGATTGGGATGAGATGATGGAAGTAAAGCTAAGATGGGAACTCACATGCGCCAAGAGTACTAATGTTTTTACAATGGCATCTTATCTCATCTACGCCCTTGCAACTACCCAAAGTTGGCTGGGATTGCCAAGAATAGAAGAATTTAAGGTTTCTACCAAGATATATGAGTTATACCCCTGCCTCCCACTGAACCAGAGCTATTCCTATTGCATGGAAGTGAATGATGCATACACAATGAGGCTATGCAGGGAGCTTCAAGGGTTCCCAAAAAGGGGATTTTCCCCTAAAGTCATCGTAGTCATAACAACATATGGAGAATATTACATTTAGTTCCCCACCTTCTCCTACTTCAGGATAGGTGGATTTGATGATGCTCCCACCAAAATGATAAGGTATGTTGATGATAAGATGGTGATGAGCGAGCTATGTCACCAAGTCATAGAAGTGAACATACTTTGTTCCAGCTTGCATAAGTCTGTGATTCCCTTCCCCTTGAAGGTAGGAGCATATTCTTTCACGTCAAGTTCACATGCCAAGAATGTGATTAAGGTTGTGGAAGCCAAATATCCTTTTCAGAAGTATGATGTAATCAGAGTTTGCGATGACTCTGCCAATTTTGTTTGAGATCATCTAGAGCTAGGCTCTGCTTGTAGCCATGTACCTGATATAGAAGATTATTGGGCTAATTGTGCTGATGAAAAGGAAGCTATAGATCTTTACTGGTCTCACTTGACCATTGGTCAGATCAAAGAATTCAATGTTCCCATCAATGTTGATGGAATATAAGAAGATGGAAGCCATATGAGGCAGAACAAGTATGATGCACAGATGAGAGATGTACCCATTAGTTCAGAGCCTTATACCGGCGAAAATATTCCCGATCTTGATGCCCTCATGCATCAAATCATGAAGAGAAATAAGGCATGGGTAGAAGCAAAGAAAGCTGGAAAGAAAAGTTTGAATACTCTAGCTAAGACACTTCCAGTCCAGACCCATGTAGTTTCAAAAAGGTCAGCCTCTACTTTAGTCACAACTAGCACATCGCTTGGACTTCCTCAGTCAAATGGAGGAGATGGGGATTCACCTGAGAAGAAATCAATTTTTCAGCCTACATGTGGAGCTGGAGTAGTAACAAATATTCTTGCCATCACAAGAGAGGAGAAGGATAAAGACAAAGGGCCTGATGTTCAAATCTTGGATCAAACAGCTCTGGTGACTTTGATTAACCCAACGGACAAGGAACAAGGCAAAGATTCATCCTTAGCACTCAACGCTGGAGGAAGCAGAGGTAAAAACAATGTTTTAATTTCTTCTATTAGTATTGACATTTCCAAAATGAGTTTTGCAAAGAAGAAGCACATGACCCCGCCTATCATGAGGAAGCTCTTCCCTGAAGACTTGCTCAAAATATCTTCCTCTGTTCTGGGCACACCTTCCTGGATTGAGAAGACAATAGAAAAGAAGAGGAAAAGAATAGAAGATAGCTCTATTTCACAAGACTTGGCAGATCATTTAAAGAAGGCACCGTCATAGAAGAAGGCCAAAGTGCCCATGATGTTGGCCTCTATGGAAACTGATGATGCAACAGGGAACCTGGTGTTGGAGGTAGCCAAAGCTAACGTATCTGGGGATGTTAACTAGATAGGAGTAGATGACTTCACTATGAGCAGGATCGACATGGGGCCTTCAAAGAATGACATGAAGAAGAGGCTCTGGGAGACCTCTAATCAATTGATCAGTGAGGAGCTAGATCACTTAAAGCTAGACAAGGTAAAGTTGAAGAGCACAGTAATTGAGCTCTCAACTATCATCCGAGGCTTTCTAGACTCTATATCTCACTAGCCTTCACAAGTTCCTGTAAATACAGAGGTACTTGACCCTACAACTATGGATAAAAATGCCTTACTTATTTAGTTGAAGGAGAACAAACACATGACTCAAATTGGTAGAGATTGGATAACATATTTCAAGACTAGAGGGAAACTAGCTGTTTGGAAGCTAGGTAGAAGTTACCTCAATTTTGATAAATTATTCAATAGTCTGTTATTAGATCAGAAAACTATTGAAATGTAGAAAGAAGCTTGTAGAAACTACACTGAACATCTTGATGAGATTGCAAAGTTGAAACCAAGTACAACAGTAGCTATGGGAATTCTTCCCACAGAAGGGGAACCAATACAAAAGTGGATCTTCATGGTGGGATACAAGAATGAGGCTACTACAACCACTCTCAAAGGCCTCAAGAATAATGTCAAGCTCATGAGGGAAGACATGAAGAAAATTGAAAAGCACTTAAGCGCTCTCTAGTGTGCTTCTCAAATTGGTGTCAATGGTAAACAACCAACGATTGGACACATGGTTAATTTCATGCATGCATATATTGATTCAGTCATTGCCCCAGATACCTATTAAAAACATGATATCCATAAGCTAAGTGCACTCGATGCTGCACTCTCTGCTATTTACTTAGAAGTTGAGTCATTGCCTTCAGCCATCAGAGAGATTTGTGATGAAAAATTATGGTTGATTACATGGTAAGATGCATTGAATATTGAAGATTCTGACAAGCTCATGGAAGCCAGTGAAGCATATGCAAAGGCGTTTCCTCAAGCCAAAGAAGCTAAACAATCAGCAACTTGAACATTCCAGAAAATGCCTTTTTCGTTCCTCCTATTTTGTCTTTCTCTCATATTGTAATGAAATTTGTCAAAAACCAAGTCCATAGAGATTTTTCCCTCCTATTCTATTATTGTAATTGCTTTACCAAAGAAGACAAGTCATCTTCTTCTAAAAATTGTATTGAACTATAAATACTCAAATTGAAATGAATGAAAAGGATCGACATTTTTATGATTTGCATATTGCATCCCCCTATAGCTGAGTCAGTATGAGTGAGAATCGAAGTATTTATTTCCTTGAATGTCACTCACTTTAGTTTTAAAGGTCTTTTGCTTTCTCATGCTGAATGGTTCTTTGCCTCACTAGTTGTAGAAGTATTTCTTGAAACAAAAACGGTCGTTGAGTGTAGAGTAGTATTGAAATCGTCTGAGAGTGATTCTCTGTGATTGGTCCAACACTGAACTTCATTCTACATCTATAGGAGTAGATGTTAATGTTAAATAGTTAGAATAGGAAGCATTATTGTGGCCACAATGATGCTTTGGATTCTTCTATAGGAGTAGAGGTAACTGTAGCGGTAGATTAAACTTGGAAGCTGGCCTGCAGTTGCGGTCATGATTGTATGCTAGATTCTCATTTATGAATAGGAGTAGAAGTTAGACGTTTGAACCCTGCATTGAATCTCGGTGGATTTCCTGTGATGATAGGAGTTCACTCATTTGCCTCTTCTACTCATAGGTTAAGAGAATACCCCCAATCAGAGTTAGAACACATTCATTGCAAATCAAACACAAGGAGCTATTCCTATACAAAATATAGAGATTAGACTAATTCTCTACTGAGAATTCTCCTTTCAACTGTGGTGTACAAAAATTGGGCAATCAAGGACTCTAATTAGATTTTCTAACCATACCCCATCCAATCTGTTCACAAACACCTCCTTATTATTTCCTCTACAAAATAACTTAGTTCAGGTAGTTTTAGGCGAGGTTCCATTAAGAACCAACTTACTATGGAGGTCCACTTCTTATCTAGGTTACCCACAACCTAGATGTGTTCCCATGTTTCAATAGGTTTCTATATTTTTATTCTCAGTAAGGGTGCAAACATCACTGATAATAGTTTTTGGCATGCTTGGATGGATGAAGTGTCTGATTTTCAGTCTTTTTTTTTATAATATTTTTGCTACTGTTAGTGTGTACAACAATATTTTCAGTCTAAAAAGAGGTTACAAGTTACACACTTGGTGAATCTAAACTTTGGAAAGGAAGAACCAGTGTATTACAACATATGAGAAGAGTGCAAACAAGGAACAACTCTTCATCATTCGAGTATCTGCAACTATCTCCACTTAGGAGAAGCGAGAGAGAAACTATTATTATTATTGCTTAAAAATATTATTAATATAGCTATATTTACTAAAATAATAAAATTATAAATCATTTAATAAATTGATCAAAGTACATAATATATATTTTATTTAGTTTTAAAAGTCAAACTAAGATATTTTTGCAGAGTAATGACAAGACGTTAGTCTTATAATATAGTTGCTAAAAGTCAATGGAAGTTTTTACTGTTCTAAGGCCTTTATGGGTTGTTTTGGAGGAGAATTTTTAATTTAATAGGGGTGTTTGTGATGATATTGATGAGGCGTGACTTCTAGGTCACTTTTATACCTTTTTGAAGTCCTTTGAGAGGCTCAAAAAAGACCTTATAGACTGAATTTGATACAAGAGTTATTGCTCCCCTAAATGTAGTTGGTTGAAAAAGCATAAGTATGAGTTGAATGCTCATTGTAAAGGGAGTTATTTCCTCTTCACTTGTGAATATTGTAGAATTTATAAGTTAATTGGCATATTTGAAGGGTTTTGTAAACCATTTTCAAACATATACAAATTTGTAACACATTTTCGCTATGATATATAGCTTATGAATTTCGATTTCTTCTGTTATTATGTGCTCAGTGTTAGAGTAGGTCTTTGTGATGTTCTTTGTATTTGGAGTTGTATTCCATATTGGTGCCTTTATACAGGGTTTCATACTTCTTTCCAAGTGTTGAATTGTGCTTAATCAATTTCCAAATTATGAGGAATTATTTTTTCTTTTTAGGGACTGTTATTATTGGCCTTCTTACAAATTGTTGATGCAAATATTGTGATGTAGTAGGGTTGTGTAGGAGAGCTTATATTAACATTTTTATTATGTGTCAATTTATATGTGTAGGTCTCAGATATTCATTTGGTGCATCACCTTAGATAGTAGGTTTCATTTTATGTATTCTCCTTACACTTTCCTCTGCAAAATAACTTAGTTCAGGTAGTTTTAGGCGAGGTTCCATTAAGAACCAACTTACTCTGGAGGTCCACTTCTTATCTAGGTTACACACAACCTAGATGTGTTCCCATGTTTCAATAGGTTTCTATATTTTTATTATCAGCTTGGGTGAAAACCTCATTGATAATAGTTTTTGGCATGCTTGGATGGATGAAGTGACTGATTTTCAGTCCTTTTTACAATATTTTTGCTACTATTAGTGTGTACAACAATATTTTCAGTCTGAAAAGAGGTTACAAGTTACACACTTGGTGGCTCTGAACTTTGGAAAGGTAGAACCAATCTATTACAACATATGAGAAGAGTGCAAACAAGGAACAACTCTTCATCTTTCGAGTATCTACAACTATCTCCACATATGAGAAGTGGGCGAGAAACTATTATTATTATTGCTTAAAAATATTATTAATATAGCTAGTATTTATTAAAATAATAAAATTATAAATCATTTAATAAATTTTTCAAAGTACTAAATAGATATTTTATTTAGTTTTAAAAGTCAAACTGAGATATTTTTGCAGAGTAATGACAAGATGTTAGTCTTATAATATAGTTGCTAAAAGACTATGGAATTTTTTACTATTCATAGGCCTTTATGGGTTGTTTTAAAGGATAAGTTTTCATTTAATAGGTGTATTTATGACGAGGCAGGACTTCTAGGTCACTTTTATACCTTTTTGAAGTCCTTTGAGAGGCTCAAAAAAGACCTTATAGACTGAATCTGATCCAGGAGTTATTGCTCCCCTAATCGCAGTTGGTTGAAAAAGAATAAGTATGCATTGAATGCTCAATGTAAAGGGAGTTCTTTCCTCTTCACTTGTGAATATTCTAGTCTTTTTGAGTTATTTGGCAGACTTGAAGGGTTTTGTAACCCATTTTTCAGAGATATATAGATTTGTAACACATTTTGGCTGTGATATATAGCTTATGCCTTGCCATTTCTTCTGTTACTATGTACTCAGTGTTGGTATAGGTCTTTGTGATGTTCTTTATACATGGCATCATACTTCTTTCTAGATTGTGAATTGTGCTTAATCAATTTCCAAATTATGAGGAATTCTTTTCTCTTGTTAAGGACTGTTATTATTGGCCTTCTTACAACTTGTTGATGCAAATATTGTGATGTAGTAGGGTTGTGTAAGAGAGATTATATTACCATTTTTATTGTGTGTAAATTTATATGTGTAGGTCTTAGATATTCATTTGGTGCATCACCCTAGATAGTAGGTTTCATTTTATGTATCCTCCTTACTCTTTCCTCTGCAAAATAACTTGGTTCAGGTAGTTTTAGGCGAGGTTCCATTAAGAACCAACTTACTCTGGAGGTCCACTTCTTATCTAGGTTACCCACAACCCATATGTGTTCCCATGTTTCAATAGGTTGGTAGATGTTTATTCTCAACAAGGGTGCAAACCTCATTGATAATAGTTTTTGGCATGCTTGGATGGATGAAGTGAATGATTTTCAGTCTGTTTTACAATATTGTTGCTATTGTTAGTGTGTAAAACACTATTGTCAGTTTGAAAAGAGGTTACAAGTTACACACATGGTGAGCCCAAACTTTGGAATGGAAGAACTAGTGTATTACAACATATGAGAAGAGTGCAAAAAAGGAGAAACTCTTCATCTTTCGAGTATCTTCAACTATCTCCACTTAGGAGAAGTGGGAGAGAAACTATTATTATTATTGCTTAAAAATATTATTAATATAGCTAGTATTTATTAAAATAATAAAATAATAAATGATTTAATAAATTGATCAAAGTACAACATAGATATTTTATTTATTTTTAAAAGTCAAACTGAGATATTTTTGCAGAGTAATGATAACATGTTAGTCTTATAATGTAGTTGCTAAAAGTCTATGGAAGTTTTTACTCTTAAGAGGCCTTTATGGGTTGTTTTGGAGGATAATTTTGCATTTAATAGGGGTATTTATGATGATATTGATGAGGCATGACTTCTAGGTCACTTTTATACCTTTTTGAAGTCCTTTGAGTGGCTCAAAAAAGACCTTATAGACTGAATCCTATCCAGGAGTTATTGCTCCCCTAAATGCAGCTGGCTGAAAAAGCATAAGTATGAGTTGAAGGCTCAATGTAAAGGGAGTTATTTCCTCTTCACTTGTGAATATTGTAGTATTTCTGAGTTATTTGGCAGATTTGAAGGGTTTTGTAACCCAATTTTCAGAGATATACATATTTGTAACACATTTTGGCTGTGATATATAGCTTATGCCTTCCCATTTCTTCTGTTATTGTATGCTCAGTGTTGGTGTAGGTCTTTGTGATGTTATTTGTATTTGGAGTTTTATTCCATATTGGTTCCTTTATACAGGGTTTCATACTTCTTTCCAGGTTGTGAATTATGCTTAATCAATTTCTAAATTATGAGGAATTCTTTTCCCTTTTTAGGGACTGTTATTATTGGCCATCTTACAACTTGTTGATGCAAATATTGTGATGTAGTAGGGTTGTGTAAGAGATATTATATTACCATTTTTATTGTGTGTCAAGTTATATGTGTAGGTATAAGATATTCATTTGGTGCATCACCTTAGATAATAGGTTTCATTTTATGTATCCTCCTTGCTCTTTACTCTGCAAAATAACTTAGTTCAGGTAGTTTAAAACTTAGAACCAACTTATTCTGGAGGTCCACTTCTTATCTAGGTTAACCACAACCCAGATGTGTTCCCATGTTTGAATAGGTTTCTATGTTTTTATTCTCAACAAGTGTGCAAACCTCATTGATAATATTTTTTGGCATGCTTGGATGGATGAAGTGACTGATTTTCAGTCCTTTTTTACAATATTTTTGCTATTGTTAGTGTGTACAAAATATTTTCAGTCTGAAAAGAGCTTACAAGTTACACACTTGGTGACTTTGAACTTTGGAAAGGCAAAACCCATGTATAACAACATATGAGAAGAGTGCAAACAAGGAGCCACTCTTTATCTTTCGAGTATCTGCAACTATCTCCACTTAGGAGAAGCGGGAGAGAAACTATTATTATTATTGCTTAAAAATATTATTAATATAGCTAATATTTATTAAAATAATAAAATTACAAATTATTTAATAAATTGATAAAAGTACAAAATATATAATTTATTTAATTTTAAAAGTCAAAATGAGATATGTTTGCAGAGTAATGACAAGATGTTAGTCTTATAATGTAGTTGCTAAAAGTCTATGGAAGGTTTTACTATTAAGAGGCCTTTATGGGTTGATTTGGAGGATAAGTTTGGATATAATAGGGGTATTTATGATGATACTGACAAGGCACGACTTCTAGGTCACTTTTATACATTTTTTAAGTCATTTGAGAGGCTCAAAAAAGACCTTATAGACTGAATCCGATCCAGGAGTTATTGATCCCCTAAATTTAGTTGGTTGAAAAATCATATGTATGAGTTGAAGGATCATTATAAAGGGATTTATTTCCTTTTCAATTGTGAATATTGTAGTCTTTCTAAGTTATTTGGCAGATTTGAAGGGTTTTTTAACCCATTTTCAGAGATATACAAATTTGTAAGACATTTTGGCTGTGATATATTGCTTATGCCTTCCCATTTCTCCTGTTATTGTGTGCTTAGTGTTGGTGTAGGTCTTTGTGATGCTCTTTGTATTTGGAGTTTTATTCCATATTGGTGCCTTTATATAGGGTTTCATACTTTTTTCCAATTTGTGAATTGTGCTTAATCAATTTCCAAATTATGAGGAATTCTTCTCTTTTTAGGGACTATTATTATTGGCCTTCTTACAAATTATTGATGCAAATATTGTGATCTAGTAGGGTTGTGTAAGAGAGATTATATTACCATTTTTATTGTGTGTCAATTTATATGTGTAGGTCTTAGATATTCATTTGGTGCATCACCTTACATAGTAGGTTTCATTTTATGTATCCTCCTTACTCTTTCCTCTAAAAAATAACTTAGTTCAGGTAGTTTTAGGTGAGGTTGCATTAAGAACCAACTTACTTTGGAGGTCCCCTTCTTATCTAGGTTACCCACAACCTAGATGTGTTCCCATGTTTCAATAGGTTGCTAGATTTTTATTCTCAGCAAGGGTGCAAACCTCATTGATAATAGTTTTTGGCATGCTTGGATGGATCAAGTGACTGATTTTCAGTCCATTTTTACAATATTTTTGCTACTGTTAGTGTGTGCAATAATATTTTCAGTCTGAAAAGAAGTTACAAGTTACACACTTGGTGACTCTTAACTTTGGAAAGGCAGAACCAATGTATTACAACATATGAGAAGAGTGCAAACAAGGAGCAACTCTTCATCTTTCGAGTATCTGCAACTATCTCCACTTAGAAGAAGTGGGAGAGAAACTATTATTATTATTGCTTACAAATATTATTAATAAAGCTAGTATAATTATTTCAACCTGGATTGGGTGAAGCCAAATAAATTCCAGGATATGGTTAAATAGTGGCATTGCCCCCTTAATCATAAAGAAGCCAAGGACCTTTGGAGGTTGTTTCTTCCTCACTTCACTTGGAGAATCTGGAAGGAAATAAATAACCGAATATTCAGAGAACGAATCTCTTCCTTTGAATTAGTGGCCAATAGTATTTGCAGAAGCTTTCTGGAAAATTTCAAAGGTTATCTTCCTAGAGACTCCCCTTGTAAGAACACTCAGAGTTTAAATGATATTCTTAATAGGAATAATCAGGAGCTAAAAGACAAGGCTTTAAATTTGAGGGAAAACACAAGATGGGTTGCTCCTCTGATTGGCTAGGTCAAAGGTAATTTTGATGGGGAAGCTAAAGAGAATACAGGAAGAGCTAGAGTGGGAGGTATAATAAGAGACTTTTCTGGAAATTGTCTGGGAGTTGTTGCTACCCCTCTGGGAGTTCAGACTAATCATGTTGCCAAAGCAATGACAACCCTTCAAGTTGTAATGATGGCTAAAGAAATGGGTTTTTCAAATTTTTGGTTGGAGGGAGAATCTCTAAACATAATAAACTGTATTAAGGGTAATTATGAGGCTCCTGGAAAATTAGCCACATAATTGATAAAATCAAATCTTTAATGCTCATTTTTAAAGAAAGTCACATAACCCATGTTTTTAGGGAAGGAAATAAGTCGGCAGACAGATTAGCTAATGCGGGGGATCAAATTGACGTCATCCAATCATGGAGAGGGAAGCAAATCTCAATATGAAGATTTTATGTCTTATCAGGTATGATAAGATTAACCATATTGAAGGCTCGATTAATAAACATAATTAATGATGAGAATTTCACTTAAGTTGAAGTGTCATGATAGCTGTCAGTCAAGGGACGTGAGATTCATGAAGATTGTGACTTTGCATGATTTGTGGGTTTTAGCGATCATTTTGAAACAAAAAAATCACAAGAGTATTTCCTTTTAGTGTTTTGCATTCCAACCTTATCACTCTCTGAAAATTTAGAAATATTCAAGCATCATGGGGGGTGGTCTGAAGAGGGAGGAGCCGATGGACTGTATGAAGTGGAAAAAAAAGAAGAAAGTCTGGAAGAGGCTAAAGAAGGGTGGTGTGACCCAGTATTTGGAGAAGCTTCATGGATGGGACAAATAAATAACTAAAAAATTTGCAGACGGATGGAAGAATAGAAAGGTAAATATGTGGGGAAAGTCCTTTACTTTAACTATGAGCATAATCTCATAAATTATGGGCCTTTCTTGTGAAGGAATGAAGTTTTATAGGGACAACAAGTGGATTGGGACTCAAGCCTTCAAAATATTCCTAAAAAATTGAAGAAGAAGAAGCCCTTTTGAGTAAAGGGACGAGGGATTATGTGGATATAAAAAAAATTAAGACTCATTGGGTGGACATTTTGACTGTGATGATCGAGTATTTCACCTTGGATGGTTGCTATTCCAAAATTTACAACCTCCATTTTGTTCTGGAAAATCATTTTAGGCACAACAAAAAGGTGTCATTTCCCTTTTATCTTCTGATCTCACTACATAATAGTTTCATGGAGCATAGGAAAAAAGTGAGTAACCTAGTGCTTCATGTTGGGCTTATTCTATTAATTTCAGAATATGCTAGAAACCAAATCCTGGAACCCATCCCTAAAAGGGTTAAAGGGAATGCTAAGCAAGTTAAGCTGGATAACAAAAAAGTGAGCCCAAAGAAAAGGGTAAGAACCAAAAAGAAGGCGAAACTAGAAAGGAAGGAGGAGATTAAAGACCAAACCATAGATAGTCAGGGTAATGAAGATGGGATTCAGAAAGAGGAGAAGGAGGGTAATCCCATGACTGAAGAGGAAACTCAAGAGATAAATGAGGAGGCTCTAGTGAGTGATAAAGATGAACATGTGAGCAAGGAGGACACCCAGACAAATGAGGAGGATATAGCTATGACTGATGATGATGAGAATAGGGATAATGAAGCTGGAAACCAAGAGGTGGAAAAATATGAAGAAGAAAAAGAGGGAGATGACAAGGAGGATAATAATGAGGAAATGAATGATGGTAAGGGAAATGAGGAACAAATTGAGCATCCGATCTTGAAGGATGGAAACATGAAAAAGAAAAAATAGTTAACGGACCCTGATCAAAAAATAATGGTAGGGTTTGATATTGATAATAGAATTCCTAAAAGCAAAGAGGATCACAGGGCTAGCATGGAGAATTGGCTTATTGAGGAAATGAAGACCATGAAGCATCACCTGAATGAGATGTAGTAAGCTATAGAGCCTTCAAATCCAAGCTAGAAGAAATGGAGAAGAACGTGCTGATTAAGGTTAAAAAAAACAACAACGATGAGGAGATCACTGCTAGAGTCTACGCTCTTGTGAAAGAAAAGCTGCAAGATATGAAAAATCAAATCAGCCACAATGGGCACATGATAAGTATCATTCTCAAGCACAGTAACGTAGGGCTTCAAGTTTCTATTCAAAACTTGAAAGTGTTATATGCTTACCTGGAGAGTAGCCTACTAGAAAATACCACAATTATTATAGATGACAAAGCAGGGAGCTCGGGCCCAGGGACTAGAACCTGAAGTGGCATTAAAAGGAAAGTACCAGAGATTCCAAAAGAGATGAAAGCACTAAAGGTGTCCATTGAAAAAATGGAAGAAATGCAGAAAGAGGTAGAGGAAGCCTATCAAAGTATGATGTAGCTTTTTATCTATTTTGGAAACTTTGCTGGATGTTGTGCTGGAAACTGTGCATTTTTTTGGTGGTTTTTTGTATTCCTTTTTTTGGGTTTTGGGTGTACATTGGGGTCCTTCATTTTGTTTGTAGCAATATTTCTATGTTTGTATAGGCTTATGATGCTTATCTCTAGTAGTCTATTATAAAAGGTTTTGGGGTCCTTTCAAAACCTATTTTTACCTTAATAAAAAAAATATAGCTAGTATTTATGAAAATAATAAAATTATAAATCATTTAATAAATTGATCAAAGTACAAAATAGACATTTTATTTAGTTTTAAAAGTCAATCTGAGATATTTTTGCAGAGTAATGACAATATGTTAGTCTTACAATGTAGTTGCTAAAATTCTGTGGAAGTTTTTACTATTAAGAGGCCTTTATGGGTTGTTTTGGAGGATAAGTTTGCATTTAATACGGGTATTTATGATGATATTGATGAGGCATGAATTCTAGGTCACTTTTATACCTTTTTGTTCTCTCCTTTGAGAGGCTCAAAAAAGACCTTATAGACTAAATCCGATCGAGGAGTTATTGCTCCCCTAAATGCAGTTGGTTGAAAAAGCATAAGTATGAGTTGAAGGCTCATTATAAAGGGAGTTATTTTCTATTCACTTGTGAATATTGTATTCTTTCTGAGTTATTTAGCAGATTTGAAGGGTTTTGTAACCCATTTTCAGAGATATACAGATTTGTAACACATTTTGGTTGTGATATATAACTTATGCCTTCCCATTTCTTCTGCTATTGTGTGCTTAGTGTTGGTGTAGGTCTTTGTGATGTTTTTTTATTTGGAGTTTTATTCCATATTGGTGCCTTTATACAGGGTTTCATACTTCTTTCTAGGTTGTGAATTGTGCTTAATCAATTTCTAAATTATGAGGAATTATTTTCTCTTTTTAGGAACTGTTATTATTGGCCTTCTTACAAATTATTGATGTAGATATTGTGATGTAGTAGGGTTGTGTAAGAGAGCTTATATTACCATTTTTATTGTGTGTCAAGTTATATGTGTAGGTCTCAGATATTCATTTGGTGCATCACCTTAGATAGTAGGTTTCATTTTATGTATCCTCCTTACTCTTTCCTCTGCAAAATAACTTAGTTTAGGTAGTTTTAGGTGAGGTTCCATTAAGAACCAACTTACTCTGGAGGTCCACTTCTTATCTAGGTTACCCAAAACCCATATGTCTTCCCATGTTTCAATAGGTTGCTAGATTTTTATTCTCAGAAAGGGTGCAAACCTCATTGATAATAGTTTTTGGCATGCTTGGATGGATAAAGTGACTGATTTTTAGTCCTTTTTTACCATATTTTTGCTATTGTTAGTGTGTACAACAATATTTTCAGTCTGAAAAGAGGTTACAAGTTACACACTTGGTGACTCTAAACTTTGGAAAGGCAAAACCAATGTATTACAACATATGAGAAGAGTGCAAACAAGGAGAAAATCTTCATCTTTCAAGTATCTGCAACTATCTCCACTTAGGAGAAGCGAGAGAGAAACTATTATTATTATTGCTTAAAGATATTATTAATATAGCTAGTATTTATTAAAATAATAAAATTATAAATCATTTAATAAATTGATCAAAGTACAAAATAGATATTTTATTTAGTCTTAGAAGTCAAACTGAGATATTTTTGCAGAGTAATGACAAGATGTTAGTCTTATAATATAGTTGCTAAAAGTCTATGGAAGTTTTTACTGTTCAGAGGCCTTTATGGGTTGTTTTGGAGGATAATTTTTTATTTAATAGGGGTATTTATGATGATGTTGATGAGGGGTGACTTCTAGGTCACTTTTATACCTTTTTGAAGTCCTTTGAGAGGCTCAAAAAATACCTTATAGATTGAATCCGATCCAGGAGTTATTGCTCCCCTAAATGCAGTTGGTTAAAAAAGCATAAGTATGAGTTGAAGGCTCATTGTAAATGGAGTTCTTTTCTCTTCACTTGTGAATATTGTAGAATTTTTGAGTTATTTGGCAGATTTGAAGGGTTTTGTGACCCATTTTCAAAGATATACAAATTTGTAACACATTTTGGTTGTGATATATAGCTTATGCCTTCCCATTTCTTTTGTTATTGTGTGCTTAGTGTTGGTGTAGGTATTTCTGATGTTGTTTTTATTTGGAGTTTTAATCCATATTGGTGCCTTTATATAGGGTTTCATACTTCTTTCCAAGTTGTGAATTGTGCTTAATCATTTTCCAAATTATGAGGAATTCTTTTCTCTTTTTAGGGACTGTTATTATTGACCTTCTTACAAATTGTTGATGCAAATATTGTGATGTAGTAGGGTTGTGTAAGAGAGCTTATATTACTATAAGCTATGAAAATATAGTTGTAAAGGAACATGATAATCAGATTAAAGCATTCTACAGCTAAATAAACAAGGTACATACAAGATTGGACATAAAAGCAAGCTTAAAAACAATAAAGATTAAGGAGGGAAAACCTCCTTAAAACCGAATCCAAGGTCGCTTTTGATCTTTAGATGTGTCCTTGATTTGGGATGTGCACTCAATTGATATGTGCTTCTATGCTTCAAGATGGATGATTGGGTATTGAAAACTGCATGGTAACTTTGCTTCAAAGATTGGATTATCTAAGATAAAACTAACAATATGATGTTACTTTAAAAGATGGATGAAATGTGAAGGAATGAACCTTCTATTTATAGGAAATGGGGTTGAAAATGGGTGGTTTAGATGGAAAGCTGAAGAGAGGTCAGGATGCCACTAGAAGAGAGAACATGGATTGTGCTTCTTCAAGTGCATCAAATTGTGACACTTGTCACAATATTATTGGGTTGAAAGTAGGGAGGAATGTGACCATTTAGGGAAATGGAGCAAGAAGCCTCTAGAAGATAAGGTTCATAAAGAGGGTGTAAGAGGCATTTATGAGAATGTAAGAGGCATTTATGAAGGTGTAAGAGCCTTAAATGCATATGGATATGCTTGTCTTGAGATTGTTGACTTTGGGGAAGGGATTGAATTCCTAATCCAAAGATTAGGAATGTGACATCATTAGGGAGAGTTTAGGATTAAGATTAGGACTAGGATTATGATTAGGACGAGTGAAGGGGTTGGGTTTAATTTGAACTCAAGGTTAGGTGGTTGGGATAGGTTAGGTTAACATGTGTGAAGAGGTTGGGTTGAGTTAAAATCAAGGTTAGGTGGTTGGGATAGGTTAGGTTAGGGGGTAAAGGGAATATTAATGAATTGAATTACATAAATAACATATTCATTCAATAATAGGGGAATAGGGTTTTAATTAATTATTAAGCTATTGGTTGCTTTTAGTAATTAATCAGGACTATAGCCAATTAATTGAATTAATTAGGGCTAGGGGATGACATAGGTCAAT
>MU223818.1:2934158-2959866 GCA_018584345.1 Thuja plicata | reverse complement strand
CATAGGTCAATTAGGTAATGTTTAATTACTTAGCTGATATGTCCTAGAAGGCACTAAATATGATTAGATGTGTTAATCAGATTTAGGTGTCTACATTTTGCCCCTCTTTGACATAGTGTTAGAATAACACTATTTTGAAGACGTTTAAAAAAATAGATGACGTGAAGAAGTGGATGTAGGAAATGAAGTTTCCCCAGAGTGATGATTATGATAGAATTATAATAGAATGACCAGGATGATGCTTCCTCGAGAGGGTGACAAGGAGAAAAGGTGAAGCCCTGGCAACATCTCAAAAAGATGGCTAGGAGAGACAAGATAGAAGAAAAAAGGATGGAAATAGAAGAATGAGGGATGGGAGATTAAAGTTTGCATCAGGGATGAAGGGTTAGGTATGGGATTAGGATTATGGCTAGGGATGAGATTTTAGCTAGGGTGTAAAATAATGGATGCTATCTGGGATGTAACCAAAGTGAGTGATATAAAGCAAACAAAAAGGAATAACCTCTCGAAGAGAGTTCAAGTTTATTGTATTGACAAGGGTAATTTATAGGAACAAAGTTTGATGTCTCTTGATCGGTGATGAAGATAGGATATGCTTGGGCTTAAGAAAGCCACTGATAATGATTGATTATGTCAGACAAGAGGAAGGATATATCCTACAAGGACCCGTTGATGATGATGTGATTTGAAACTAAGATAACGATCAAGCTAGTCTAGTTTGAACTTTCAATTTTAACAATGGAAAACAATAGCTAAACTAAGGAGGGATGACCCTAGGTATTTTGAGATTCACACTAAGTCTAGTTATCTCCATAGATGAGCACACAAATCTTTCACATGATACAGGGATAGTAGGATTAGGATTAGTGCTGGGATGGTAGGATTAGGATGATAGGATTGATGAGGATTTAGATTTTTCTAGGGGGATTTGGATGGGGGGAGATTATATTGAAGCTTGAGTGAGGGGTATTCTGAGAGGGAACACCACCATGGATTTGAGCACTTATTTTGATATAACATATGATACTATGCACCAGGGTATGAAGAACCAAGGAAACATTGTACCACATGCATAGGACTGACACAAAAATCATGCAAGGGTTGCCCCAACATCACACATGAGGCCCAGAAGAGCCATGGTCAAAATGATACTAGAAAAGCCCACAAGAAAATGACATTTCCCAAGTGCAGCATGTGAACCCAAACAAATTACATACATGCAAGGGTCATATTCGACTGAATCACAAGTAGAAAACAAAAAGATCAAGTTCCCTATCACAGGTGCATCCATTCGTAGCATACCATGATATAAAGAATCATGGAAACTTTGAGGAGGAGAACAACTGAAAAGAATCAGGAATGATAACCAAGAACCAAAATCAAATTTCAAGATAAAAAATTCAACAATAAGATGCCTTTTTCCAGAGAGATCAACGATATGGAATGATGATTGGATTGAGATTAGGTCAAGAGGAAGTATACGTCCTACAAGAACCCAGTGATGATGATGATCTAGATTTAGGTCAACGAGAGGAAGGATACATCCTCAAGGACCCATTTGCAGAAAGATGATTGGATTTAGGTCAACGAGAGGAAGGATACACCCTCAAGGACCCATTTCCATGGAGAGGTCATGTGTGTATCTGATTGGCCAAAAGATGTGATGATGATCAAATATATGAAACAAGATTTTGTCATAAGGAACTTGCTGAAGCACAGGATTCAGAATGGAACTGGATCACTTTCTACAAGGAGATCGACCAAGGACGCGAGATATGTACAAGCGGGACTAGATACAAGACTAGATTGACAAAGACACGATATTTATAGGACTAAATCTCAAGGATTGGGATAGGACAACATATATAAAAATGGGACAGACGATTATATATAGGAAGGATATGTACAAAAGCTCAGGATGTAGGATAGGAGGACCAATGCTGACTGATGTGAGCGATAATGGAACATCTAGGAAATATAGGTAATGATTAGGCCAAAGTGGAGTGGAATGAATGAGATGGAGGAGAATGAGAGTTTGATAGATAATGATACAGCCCACTATGCGTGACACCTAATTGCCAGGTTTTCACCACACATACTTGTCCAAGGTGCCCGATTGCCAAGTTTTCACCATTGGACGAGTAATTTCTCTTGATCTTTTTTTTTTTTAATATTTTTTTTTGCTATCATCAAGGTGTCTATGTACCAGATTTTCACCAAGACAATGAGTTTTTCAAGACTTTTTACAATGTTTTTGGATTTTTCAGATTAATTGGAATAATTGATCAACTGCTAGGTATAGAAGCACCTGAGATGAATGATATTGATTGGATCATTTAGGGGTTCTCCTTCAGGAGTAGATAACTAATATGCCCTAGAACTGAAGCATGCAGTGACAATATATGGGCCTTGCTAGGTAACTTCAAACTTACCCTTCTTTTCCCTATTAGCGCCCACTTTCTGATTCTCTTTGAGCACAAAGTCCCCTACCTGGAACTAGCATGGGTGAATCTTCTTATTATAGTTTCTCTTTAATCTGTTCTGACATACGACCAAGTGGTCATATGCTTGCTGGCACTTTTCATCAAGGAGATCAAGCTGTGTGAGTATTGATACTCGATAGTCTTCATATGTGATTAGGTCTTTGAGAGATACCCGTAAGGATGGTAGTTCAACCTCAATTGGTAAGACAACCTCAACACCATAGACAAGGGAATATGGAATGGTTCCTATGGGAGTGTGGAAGGAAGTGCAATAGGCCCAAAGGGTAGGATTAATTTGGAGGTGCCATTCATGACCAGTATCATTGACAACCTTCTTTAGGATTTTTAGAAGTGTTTTGTTGGTTGCCTCAGCTTGGCCGTTACCCTATGGGAAATATGGGCTAGAGAAGCGATGTTGGATGTGGAGGTGCTCATACAGATTGACCATATGCTGATTTTCAAATGGCGAACCATGATTTGTGAAAATGGTGGATGGAATGCCAAAGCGACAAATGATGTGGTATAGGATAAACTTGGAGATTTGGATGCCTGTCATAAGGGTAAGTGGGATTGCTTCAACCCACTTAGTAAAGTATTCAGTTGCTGTGATGATAAATTTGTGTCCCTCAGAGGAAAGGGGAGTGATCTTACCAATGAGGTTGAAACCCCAACATGAGAATGACCAAGAAGGCACAATAGGATGTAGCTCTTGTGCTGGTGCATGGATCAAATTTGCATGCTGCTGACATGGTAAGCATTTTTTTACAAATTCACAGCCATCATGTTCCATAGTAGGCCAATAATACCTAAATCTAAGAAGCTGTTTAGCTAGGACCATGGCACTTATGTGGGCACCACAGATTGTAGTGTGCACTTCTCGCAATGCCTAGGCAACATCAACTTCATCTAAACACCTAGAGAGAACATTGTGATAACCACGATGATATAAGGTGTCGGCTACAATGGTGTAGCAAAAAGATCTTCGAATAAGGTTTTGGTGTTGGGTGTTTGTTAGATGGGGGATATGATACCATTCTCTAGATAAGCATGGATGTCATCATACCATGGGGACTGAGGACCAACCAAGACACAAACCCGATTAATGTCATCACTCTCATAAGCTGGTGCATGAAGTTTCTCAACCAAGAACTCATACTTCATTGCATCATGTAGTATTTCTAGAAGAGACCCGATCATAGCCATTGCATCAAAAACTTTGTTTTGTAGACGTGGCACTTGGGTGATTTGCAGATTGATGAAATGCTCCTTCATTTTATCTACCATCTCTTTGTAAGGTAACAACTTATCATATTTTGTTTGGAATTCATCCAACACTTGCTTTAGGATTAGTTGAGAATCAGCAAAGACTTGGATATCCATTATGTTCTATTGGATGGCCATGCTGAGTCCTGCAATCAGTGCCTCATATTCTGCTATATTTTTAGTGCAAGGAAATCCCAGTTTGAATGATTTTGGGATGTAGTCACCTTGTGGGGTAACAAACAGGATTCCTGCCCCAGAACCATGAGATGTATATGAACCATCAAAGAATAACTTCCAGGTTTGTTGTTCTTTGATCATGCATAGATGTTCATCGAGAAACTCCGTGACTAATGGATATGCTTCGATCAATGGTGCCTCTGCTAACTGAGCTATGATGACTTGACCTTTGACGGATTTACTATCGATATATTAGATGTAAAACTCACCTTGAAGCATTACCCATTTAGCCATGTGACCTGTGAGAGTTGTTTTAGATAGCAGATACTTGAGTGGGTCTACTTTTGATATAAGCTTGACTGTGTGACTGAGCATTAATGTGACAAAGCTTTTGAGTGGTGAAGACCATTTCTAGGCATTCTTTTTCCATTGGTGTATAATTTAGCTCATAACCCACCAAAGTGTGGCTGATGTAGTAGATTGCACACTCTTTTCCATTGTCATCTAACTGAGCCAGGAGTGACCCTAGTGATGTTTTTGTTGTAGATATATATAATATGAGAGGTTTTCCTTGTGTAGGCGGCACTATAATAGGTGAATTTTCTAGATATTCCTTGATTTTTTTGAAGCTTCCTTGGCATATAAGATCCCATTTGAAACTATGATCTTTCCTCAACAAATGCGTGAAAGGTTGGCATTTGTCTACAAGCTATGATATGAAGCGGTGCACTGATTGAAGCTTTCCTTGTAGACTGCGTAGATGTCTGAGTGTCTTTGGTTGAGGCATTTCCATGATTTCTTTAACCTTTTTAGGATCTATCTTGATGCCATGTCATGATACGATGAAGCCAAGGAGCTTTCCTGATGTAACTCTGAAGACACATTTCTTTGGATTTAGCTTGAGACCATAATATCAAAGTTGATCAAACATTGTCTCTAGATCATTTAGGTGATCCATTCTATTTTTTGATTTAGCCAATATATCATCCACATAATCTTCAAGGATCTTATGGATCATGTCATGAAAGATGACGGTCATGGCCCTCTGATATGTTGCTCCAACGTTCTTGAGCCCAAATGACATCATGTTGTAACAGAAGGTACCCCATGGGATTGTAAATGTTTTCTTATGCTGATCTTCTTCTTCTATACAGATATGATTATATCCTAAAAATACATCCATCAGAGACAACATCTCATTCCCGGTAGTGAGGTCCACTATCATGTCGATATTAGGCAATGGAAAGTCATCTTTTGGACATGCTTGGTTGAGATCTCAAAAGTTGGTGCATATTCTGATGGAGTTATCTAGCTTAGAGATTGGGACCATATTTGAAATCCAGTCTAAGTAATCCATCACTCTGATGATTCTATCTGCTAAGAGCTTTTCAAGTTCTGTTTTGACCATTAATTCAACTTTGGGATGCATTTTTTGGAGCTTTTGTTTGACAGGTTTAATGTTAGGATCCACAGATAAATGATGTACTACAATTTCTGGATCCAAGCCAGGCATGTGAGAGTAGGACCATGCAAAGATGTCTGGATATTCTCTTAAAAGAGTTGTGAAGGCCATTTCTTCTGCTTCTGTCAAGGATGCTGCAATGTGAGTGAGGCGAGGCTGGTCCTTTATACCCAGATTAATAGGCTGGGTTTCCTCGATGAGAATATATGACTATTCTAATTGGTAATCATGGATGATAGGGAGAGGAGAGTCTCCATCTCCTGGCACCTCAGAAAGGTTTTCACCAGGAGATACGCCTTTTATTTTTTATTTTTTCTGATCTGATAGTTCCCCAGAAGGGTTTTCACTAAGAGATACATTTTTTTCTTTTTTCTTTTTCTTTTCAATTTTGCAGCTAGAGTCCTCCTCTCCCCCAAAGTATGCTTTTGGGTTCAATTTGTATACATGTGTGGAAGTCTACCCCCAATCTGGTTGCTGATTTGTAGCTCCCATGAAGTTTAGGAGCACGATCATGCTTTCAAACTCGTCTATCAGGATGATGCTTGGTTGGTCCCAGTTAATGAGTTCGGGATGGAGGAGTGGAAGGTCAATGAAGTGGAGGGATAATTGGTGAAGGATGGAGTTACCAAGGAAAATTTCATCATCAATATCATCATAAGCTCTCACAATTTTCTCTTCTAGGATGTTTTCAAATTCATATATGTTACCCAGGGGAATGTGATAGGTTAGACTATTTTCCTTAGTGCCCCCAATCATATTATGGCCAAGGTCAGATGTATCATGTTCAAATCCCATACCAATGTGCTTTTGAATTTTGGAGGGCACAATGGGGGATCTCATGCCTTGTTCTTCAGAGCCTAGACCACCTCCTTGATAGTTCCAATTTTCGGTGACCAATTTGTGAGAAGAGGGATATTTATCTTTGAAGCGATTTAGGAGGCCACTATCAGGAGGCATGGGATCTTTGTAGAGCCATTGATTGATATCAGGTGTTATTTACTAGATATTTGGATTTCCATGAGAAAGAAATGTGGTAGGACCCAATTGCATTAGTTCAGGTGGCTTTTTCTCAATGTAACTGGATGGACGCCCATGGGTATGTGGATCAGACGGGAGGGCTCCAATAGAGAAGGGATCAGTTAGAATGTATTCTCCATAGCCTTGGTGGTCGATCTTGATAGTGGATAGAGTGGATGCAAGGATGGTGTTTGGATTTGGAAGGGTTGTGGAGGAACTGGCGATAGATGTGCCAAGGTCAGTCCTAGGACAATGATTTGAATCTGGATGGGAGGCTTCCAATGCATGGCAATATGCAAAGGGCTTGGGATCTGCATGGATATTGATCTCAACTCCAGTGTGTGGAAAATTGATACACTGATGATAGGTGGAAGGGATGACCAGCATAGAGTGAATCCACGGGCGTCCAAGGAGAATGTTGTATGGGAGGTCAAGATTGACCACATGGAAAATTGTCTGTTGTACTGCCGGGCCTAGTTGAATGGGAAAGGAGATTGTACCTTCTAATGTTAATTCTAGATTGTCATAGGCTTTGATTATGATGACATCATTCATGATATCAGCTTTAGTGTATCCCAGTTCCTTTAAAAATTTTAAAGTACACAGATTCAAGGCCGAACCATTACCTATCATGACTCTCTTAACAACAAAGTTTTAGACCATGAAAAAAATGCGAAGAGGGAAGATATGATCAAGCTCAGCAGATGGCATGTAAGTGGGTTTAAAAGAGATAGCATAAGATGTGGATAAGTGACCCACAAGGTTTTGAAACTGACCGGGATCTATGTTGTTGGGAACACGTGACTCTTGCAAAGCTTTATTTAAGATCTCTTGATGGACTGGTGATGTGCGCAAGAGATCCAAGATGGATATTTGGGTGGGTGTATTCCCTAAATGTTCTAATAATTTATATTGTGCCCTAGAGGATGAGGCAGTACTAGCACCAACAACAGTTGTGCATCTATGACGCGTGGTAACAACACAATTAGTATCAGTGCCTTTCACATGAATGACATTGATAGATGGCTCGACTTGGGATATACAACCAATGATGCTACTATACTCAACATGAGCGGTAGTGTTATTACTGGTATGGATGATTTATTTTCCTTTGTCCTTATTGGATGTTGAAGCAATGTGTGCGTTGGTAGGTCCAGTGTTATTATCATGGTTTGGGAATGCATTTTGATAGATCTTAAGATTGCTATTGGGCGAGGTTTTGTTTGTAGAATCTACTTCAATATCCTTGTGATCAATTTGGTCTTGGATGTAGTGTTTTAACTTCATGCACTTGATCATGGCCTATCCTTTAACATGGTGGTAGTCACAATATTTGTTGGCATTGAACCATTGTGGTTTTGGAGAAGAGTCATCAAAAGGTTGCGTCGGTGGAGGATATACTACCAGTTTTGCTGCTGCCATTCTTCACAAAATAACATTGATAGGTTCACCCAAAGGGGTGAACATGCGCTTAGGTGCATTTTGATCTCTTCTTGGTCTATTCTGTCCCTGCTAGACTGATATTGCATTAGTCTGATGCTGGAAATGTTGGGGATTATGCTGATAATTGGGTTGGCTAGATTGCTGTGGACGTATGGTTTGTTGTGGCATGGGTTGGTGGTGGGTTGCTTGGTGACATGCTGGGGGAGGTGGAACTTGTTGATACTACAGTTTCTGATAGGTCAGTGTGGGGGAATTCTGTTGATAGTGCGGTGGTTGTTGGTATGCCTGCGCTGGGGAATTCTGTGGACAGTGTTGTGGCTGTTGGTATGTGGGAGTGGATGCTTGAGGACTTGCCATAACAATCTGGACACATTTAGTGTTAGTGGTTCCATCAGTTACGACATTCATGTTTTTGTTCCAATACCTAGAGTGATCATTGTTGCCTTTGTCAAGTTGTGATTATTTATAGTGCTTTATGGCACCATCTTCTACAAGACCTCTTTCAAGATCCATGCCTTTGATTCTAATGTCTTGATAGGTCTATATACAATTCATGTGCATATGATAGGCAAGCTTGGGATGAAGGTTGTTAATAAAGATCTTGATGAGATGTTGCTCGGGGGGTTGATAGGACAACCTTGTGGTAAGTCCTTGCCAATGCTGAAGGTAATCTGCCAAGCTTTCTCCTCCCTTCGGTTTGGAATTACATAAATCAAGAAGGGAGAGTTCATTCTCAACATTGTGTGTGTATTGGTCCACAAACATCTCTGATAGTTCGGCAAAAGTAGAGACTGTGTCGTAAGAGATCTTGTAGAACCACTCAAGAGCGGTCCCTCCTAAGCTTTTGGGAAATAACCTCATGAGGAAGTTATTGCTATAGGCCACTTCTTGGCATGCCATGTAGAATTCTTTAATGTGGCTCACAGGATCGTCCTTCCCTTGATATTTGTCAAACTTGGGTGTTTCAAAGTGCTTGGGGAAGGGTATGGCATTGATAGATCTATCAAATGGGTAAGGACAAACTTCCTCAAATTTGAAGGTCTTTGCTTCAATTCCAACACGTAGCTCTTTTAAAGCATTCTTCATTTCCTCCCATTTTGAATTGGCTGGTGGGGGATTGTTATTTGCTGGCATGTTGATCTCGGGTAAAAGTACGAAGCTGTGTCACACTTGAGGTTCTCATAGTTTCGGCCGAACTTGTTTCGGCCAAAAATGTTTCAGCCAAAATGTTTTCAGCTGTACATATGTGGCACAAATGTGGTGCCATGTGGCATCAATGTGGCAAATGCGTTTCGGCCAAAACTAGTTCGGTCAGACCAGTTTCGACCGAAAAATCATGAGTAAATATAAGCCAACTATGTTCTATCGATGAAGAATTGGCACATATTTATATTGGGGGGTTCAGCTAGAACTGGTTCAGCCGAACCAGTTCTGACCGATCCAGTTCTGGCCGAAACTGTCTGTGTGGCATCCTATGTGGCAGCCAAATAGGCAAAAATTTCAAAATTACAGAACTTCTCACTTAGACAACTAATATCTTCATCAAAACTCAACCATTTTAAAAATCTAAATATACCCTTTTGTAGAGCTCAAAGTCTAGATTATGGTAATATAATTTTTATTGTGTTTTGATTACATATAATATATTATAATTTGAAAAACCTCCAAGTAGGTATTTTAACATTGAAGAACATGCTCGTTCGAAAAAATAAAAAAATAGCAAATCATGTCAGAAAATTTTACAACTTATATTTAACACTAGAGGAGAGAGTCCTCTTCAAGAATATGTAATTTTTTTTGTATTTGGTTTAGATTTTCTAGGGCAAATGTGGAGGGAGAAAAAAACTATTAATTTTGGATAACTCTGACTTTGAATAGTTATAACAGACAAAATATATACCGAAAACCAATTTTTCTTTTTTTATGCACTAGCTGTACATGTCATCTAAAACATATTATGAAATCAAAGGAAAAAAAGATTATTTGCATATATTTAGTTGGAGGGAACTAGACCCTACATTTTCATCATTTTTTGCGCAATTAAAAATGGACTTAAAAAATTAAAAAACTAGGTCAATAATTATTCAAATTTTTGTAAAAAAATTATAGGCATAAACTACATCCAATTTTACACATTTCATTAGTTTACATCATTTTTAAATTCTAAACACAAATGCCACTTTTATGTCATTAAATTTTAACAGTTTTGCATGTTGTGGTCCTCTTCCTTTGTAAAAGTGTGACACAGGTTTGTACTTTTACCCTCTCGCTCTTGAGATAGGGGTCGAATGGAGCTGGTGAATATAGAGGGTTTTGCGGAGGGTATTGCGATGTTTGGTCAATATAGATAGGTTGTTGTGATGATGAGAACTGTAATTGAGGGGAATAGTGTGGTGGAGGGGGTGGAAATGCATTTTATTGTTGTATCTACTAGAAGTAGGCCTGTATCTACTGAGGTTTTGGATAAGTGATCTGAGGTGACTATGCACTTGCAATGGGTGGTGGTGCCATATTGCTAAAGGATGGTAGATAGGTGTTCTGAGGTGGAATGCCCCTAGTGGGTGGAATGAAGTAGTTGGGATTGATGGGCACACTGGTTTTCTATGGTGGAGGGACCGGTTGTGAGGCAGTGGAAGATAGAATAGCCAGGTAGTTGGCATAGCTGGGTTGCAGCTGCTGGGTAGATAGGGTGGTGGAGTGCGTACTTGAAAAAGAATTCACAATTTTTTGTAGCACCTGTGCAATGAGTGGATTGGGATTCTGCACTAATGGTTGTGGTTGCTAGATAGGTTGAATATGAGGTGGTGCTATGGTGAAAGGGATATACTATGGATGTGCATCATAAGCAAAGGGGTTTGTGTTTTGTGGCTGGGATTGCTAGGGTTATTGCTGCTGAAGAGTTTGTTGTTGTTGGATTGGTTGTTGCTGTGGGATTGGGGGGATAGGAATTTGTGTTGACATGAAGGGGCTGAATTATGGTTGCTATGTAAAGGATATAAATGGATTGGTGGTTTTCTGCTTGCAGGTATGCCCAAGGCTTGTATGGTGGCTTGGTATTTATTCCAAGTGGATGAGGAAGCACCTTGTGCTGGTTGACTATTTTGAGGAAGTGGTGGTGGATGAATTGGGTTGAATTGTGCTTGCAGAAGAACTACTGGCATACGTTGTGAGTGTGTTGTTGGTAGAGCGGGGAAAGTAGGCCCTTGTGGCACTAAGGCTTCTTGGTTATAGGTGTTGGTAGGTGGCATGCCTATGGTGAAGTATGCTTGCTACTGTGGGTATGCTATGGAGGAAAAGGGAGGAATGAGCATGGAAATTTGAGTGCTTTGATGCTGCGAACTGGTTGCTGTATTTTGAATGGGCTGAGTGGGGATGGGTGGAATGTTGGTTTGTGGAGTTTTGACTAGTGGTGGTGGGAATTGTGTGACAAATATTGGGATTTCTTGGGAAAGTGGAGTGACTGTGTTTTGAAGAGGCTCAGGCATGTGCATAATGATGGGATATATTACTTGCACTGTAGATGGTGGATTAGGAGGTGAGGCTCCCATGAATGCAACCGGGGTAGATGGAGGTGTTGTGTGCATGATGGAAGGTGGGATGGAAGGTTGTATCATCTATGAGATAAGAGATCCTACCTATAAGGCTCGCTGAAGGGTATCAACAAATCCATTTTGGATGGTATAAGGACTTGCTCCTGAAATTCCCATAGGTTGTGTAATAAGCGTGGGTATAATCCAAGGTGGGAATTGGATTCCTTGTTTCTGAATATCGGCGATTACTTGATTGCTGTATCCACTCATGGCTCTTACCATGTGAACATGTGCTGGATGATTGATGAATGTTTCACTAGTACTCACGGTGGGAATCTCATTAGTGTCTACCCAAATGTGCTGGATAGGTAGGTTCTATCGTGGATCAAAGGAATCCATCGCGTTAGAGTGATCTATCATTGGGTTAAATGAACTAGCTGACTGACTAAGGGCCATGTATTTCCTCTTCTTAGTGGCTCGTGTGATGAGTGGCATGAAATGAATGTCCTAAAGAGTTGGATGCAAGATGCAAGATAAAATGCAAGGATTGTTCTAAAACATACTAAGGATGATGATGCTAAGATGATGATTTAGGATGACACTATCTATGATGATGGGGATGCTTCTTGAAAGACTAAGGATGACTTGGTAAAAAAAGACTGTTTAAGGATTGCTTTTCTAATGTATGATCAAGGTGGATACGATTTCCAAAACCTAGGACAGACTTGTGGTCTTCAATTTGATAGGATTCTCGATCAATGTGAACCAACCTTTTGCTCAAGGTGATGAGGTTTCACAGACGGAGGGGGTTATCTTAGAATGTGTCATTCTAAAGATACCTAAGATGATGATCCTTGACTTAGGATGAAGGGTAAGCAAATCAAAAGAGGCTAGGATATCAAGTGAAGGATGCGCTTTCTAGGATGATAAGGATTGCTAAAAGTTGAGGCAAGGTTGCTAGGCTGGATTTAGGATTTGCTAAGATTGGTTTAGGATTAACTAGGATGGTTAAGGATTGGTTTAGGATTGCTAAGGGATGGTTTAGGATTGAATGTAGGTTTATGCTAGGATTATGATTTGGATGACGTGTGATGTGATTCTAGGGATGACAACTAGGGAAGTCCTAAATGCAGGCAAAGTGATCTAAGAAGAGGAAGAGTGACCGATTGTAGTGATGAAGCTTCTAGGTATACTGTGTGAAATCAAGTACGTGTGTTTGCATGAACAACTAGATGATAGGATAGATTGGTGGATCTCTCAAAGTGAATGAAGGAATTGTTGGTGCAGAATTTCTGTAGAAAACAAAGAATTTTGTAGTTGTACTAGACCCTCTCATATTCCTCAAGTTTGTGGTTTTATGCCTTAATGATTTCAGTGATATATTGATATTTCTTTGCCTCTTTGGTTAAGGACTTTTGTTCTCAGTAGATATGTGGAAAATGAGTCTTCACTTTTGGATGCTTTGTGGAATGGGATATGAGTTTAGTTTGATACTTTTGTAGGTAGTGACTATGATAAGTGTGCCTTGGATTGTTTTTGATTTTGGAACAAGTGATGAAGTTTTGGAATTTGTGAGAAAACAATCTTGCAAGAGGCAAAGCAACCTTGCAAGAAGCATGAAATTTTGATCTCCTTGGAAAAAGGAATTTCAAAACCTTTAGATTTGTGTATGTTCAAGAACTGTTTTGTATAAGGTTTGTAACACTGAAATCACGTACATGCACTTTCTACCTTAAGGATGCAGTGAGCTTGAAAACCTTTGTCTACATACATAGGCACACACACAAGAGATAATCAAAATATGACCACCATCAAGCACGCTATGGCTCCATGATGTTGTATTAGCTGAATCCAAATGCTCAGGGTGGCACGAATGTGCGAATTTCTCAGGGAAGTTACTATCTTCCTTGCCCAGCCGATTATCAAGCTTTCAGGGATGGATCAGGTAGGTTGCTAGATTGATTGGTTGATACTATTTTTGTAGTGTCCCCATAATCAGTTTGTACGGCGTGACTCACTTAAGAGCCCAGTTCAATCATGCTGATATGCTGGGGAGTTCACCCAGTCTAGACTACCATTAAACATGACCCGCCCGAGCTTGAAAGGATATAGATGCTCTTTTGGTTAGCGCCTTATTTATATACCGGCCAAAGGATTTTACCGGTTTAGGGTCGTTCTCTAGAAGGACAAGTGCTTCTTCTGGACAGGCCTCTCTAAGAAAATTTATCAAGAGTAGATCTGTAAAAAAATTTTGAACGGTCACAATCACCTTTCTCTTGCACCAACGACCACAAGAGCCAATGGGAGAGGATAGTGCATGAAGTGAGGTTGAATTCTACAAAATTTTGTGCAAGTGCACCAAACACATAAGACATGTGATTGATTTCTGATAAGTTAAGCAATGTGTGTTTGATCTAAAATTGAAATGAACTCGCAAGCTTGTTCTTTTTATGAGCACCAAAGTGAGATATTGTTTGCCTTGTTCAATTTGTCTTTATGCATTCAAGATTGAGTTCGCTTGATGTTCAATTTTAAACCCAAGAGGAAATGTGTGATTGCTTTGTCAAATTTTAAAACCCAAAAAGCAAAGTGTTTGATAGATAGTTCAATTTTAAGATCCAAAAACAAGATGTGTGATTTGATTGTTCAGTTTTAAACCCAAAATTAGATGTTTGATTTATTCATTTTCCTTAAAGCATTCAAGATTTTGTGCATGTTCGTTTTAAGCCCAAAAAAGAAATATTGACTTTTGTTGACTTTGAAACCCAAAACCAAGTGTGAAATGATGTGAGTACATACACTATTCATTTTAAACACCAAAAAGAAAAATGGGAATTTTTTAATCAAAAGATTATGTGCTTTCTTACCAAACTAGATGGCTAACCCGTAGACCTGTAAAAAAAATGAAAATAGTTAGTAAGAGTGCATTATTGCAGTGCCTTTCCCCCATGTTTTTACAAATAATGGTCCCAGTGATATAGACCATATTTCAACAAATGGGTAATAGAGAGAAAGTAGAAAGAAGATAGAAGGAATATAGTCATCTTGTTTGTGTATCAATGATATTTGTGGAAGTGTAATAGAGAGAAAGTAGAAAGAAGATAGAAGGAATATAGTCTTCTTTCCTTTTTCAACCTACAAAAGAAAATAAGATCTTGCAAAAGATACTCAAACAACAAAAACACATTAGCTTAGAGGGTTAGTTTGCAAGCAAAACAATGAAAAGGAACCCATGAAGTGGGTCCCACCGGGCATGCTAGAATGTAAGATATGGAAACCTAGTTGTAAAGGAACACAATAATCAGATTAAAGCATTCTACAACTAAATAAACAAGCTACATATAGGATTGGACAGAAAAGCAAGCTTAAAAATAATAAAGATTAAGGAGGGCAAACCTCCTTAAAATCGAATCCAAGGTCGCTTTTGATCTTTAGATGTGTTCTTGATTTAGGATGTGCGCTCAATTGATATGTGCTTCTATGCTTCAAGATGGATGATTGGGTATTGAAAACTGCATGGTAACTCTGCTTCAAAGATTGGATCATCTAAGCTAAAACTGACAATATGATGTTACTTCAAAAGATGGATGAAATGTGAAGGAATGAGCCTTCTATTTATAGGAAATGGGGTTGAAAATGGGTGGTTCAGATGGAAAGCTGAAGAGAGGTCAGGATGCCACTAGAAGAGAGCACATGGATTGTGCTTCTTTAAGTGTATCAAATTGTGACACTTGTCACAATATTATTGGGTTGAAAGTAGGGAGGAATGTGACCATTTAGGGAAATGGAGCAAGAAGCCTCTAGAAGATAAGGCTCATAAAGAGGGTGTAAGAGGCATTAATGAGGATGTAAGAGGTATTTATGAAGGTGTAAGAGCCTTAAATGCATATGGATAGGCTTGGCTTGAGATTGTTGACTTTGGGGAAGGGATTGAATTCCTAATTCAAAGATTAGGAATGTGACATCATTAGGGAGAGTTTAGGATTAGGATTAGGACTAGGATTAGGATTAGGATGGGTGAAGAGGTTGGGATTAGTTTGAACTCAGGGTTGGGTGGTTGGGATAGGTTAGGTTAACATGTGTGAAGAGGTTGGGTTGAGTTAGAACTCAAGGTTAGGTGGTTGCGATAGGTTAGGTTAGGGGTTAAAGGGAATATTAATGAATTGAATTACATAAATAACATATTCATTCAATAATAGGGGAATAGGGTTTTAATTAATTATTAAGCTATTGGTTGCTTTTAATAATTAATTAGGACTATAGCTAATTAATTGAATTAATTAGGGCTAGGGGATGACATAGGTCAATTAGGTAATGTTTAATTACTTAGCTGATATGTCCTAGAAGGCACTAAATATGATTAGACGTGTTAATTAGATTTAGGTGTCTAAAATTACCATTTTTATTGCGTGTCAAGTTATATGTGTATGTCTTATATATTCATTTGGTGCATCACCTTAGATAATAGGTTTCATTTTATGTATCCTCCTTACTCTTTCCTTTGTAAAATAGCTTAGTTCAGGTAGTTTTAGGCGAGGTTCCATTAAGAACCAACTTACTCTGGAGGTCCACTTCTTATCTAGGTTACCCACAACCCAGATGTGTTCCCATGTTTCAATAGGTTGCTAGATTTTTATTCTCAGCAAGGGTGCAAACCTCATTGATAATAGTTTTTGGCATGCTTGGATGGATGAAGTGACTGATTTTCAATCCTTTTTTATAATATTTTTGCTACTGTTAGTGTGTACAAAAATATTTTCAGTCTAAAAAGAGGTTAAAAGTTACACACTTGGTGACTTTGAACTTTGGAAAGTCAGAACCAGTGTATTAAAACATATGACAAGAGTGAAAATAAGGAGCAACTCTTCATCTTTCGAGTATCTGCAACTATCTCCACTTAGGGGAAGCGGGAGAGAAACTATTATTATTATTATTTATTAAAAATATTATTAATATAGCTAGTATTTATTAAAATAATAAAATAAAAAATCATTTAATAAATTAATCATAGTACAAAATAGATATTTTATTTAGTTTTAAAAATCAAACCGAGATATTTTTGTAGAATAATGACAAGATGTTAGGCTTATAATGTAGTTGCTAAAAGTTTATGGAAGTTTTTACTGTTCAGAGGCCTTTATGGGTTGTTTTCAAGGATACATTTGCATTTAATAGGGGTATTTATGATGATATTTATTAGGCATGACTTCTAGGTCACTTTTATACATTTTTGAAGTCCTTTGAGAGGCTAAAAAAAACCTAATAGACTGAATCTGATCCAGGAGTTATTGCTCCCCTAAATGCAGTTGGTTGAAAAAGAATAAGTATGAGTTGAAGGCTCATTTTAAAGGGAGCTATTTCCTCTTCACTTTTGAATATTGTAGTCTTTCTGAGTTATTTGGTAGATTTGAAGGGTTTTGTAACCCATTTTCAAAGATATATAGATTTGTAACACATTTTGGCTTTGATATATAGCTTATGCCTTCCCATTTCTTCTGCTATTGTGTGCTTAGTGTTGTTGTAGGTCTTTGTGATGTTTTTTGTATTTGGAGCTTTATTCTATATTGGTGCCTTTATACAAGGTTTCATACTTCTTTCCAAGTTGTGAATTGTGCTTAATCAATTTCCAAATTATGAGGAATTCTTTTCTCTTTTTAGGGACTGTTATTATTGGCCTTCTTACAAATTATTGATAAAAATATTGTGATATAGTAGGGTTGTGTAAGAGATCTTATATTACCTTTTTTATTGTGTGTCAAGTTATATGTGTAGGTCTTAGATATTCATTTGGTGCATCACCTTAGATAGTAGGTTTCATTTTATGTATTCTCCTTACTCTTTCCTTTGTAAAATAACTTAGTTTAGGTAGTGCTAGGCGAAGTTCCATTAAGATCCAACTTACTTTGGAGGTCCACTTCTTATCTAGGTTACCCACAACCCAGATGTGCTCCCATGTTTTGTTAGGCTGCTATATTTTTATTCTTAGCAAGGGTGCAAACCTCATTGATAATAGTTTTTGGCATGCTTGGATGGATGAAGTGACTATTTTTAGTCCTTTTTTACAATATTTTTGCTACTGTTAGAGTGTACAATAATATTTTCAGTCTGAAAAGAGGTTAAAAGTTACACAGTTGGTGACTCTGAACTTTGGAAAGGAAAAACCAATGTATTACAACATATGAGAAGAGTGTAAACAAGGAGCAACTCTTCATCTTTCGAGTATCTGCAACTATTTCCACTTAGGAGAAGTGGGAGAGAAACTGAACAACCAAACATGCCCCTTGTTTATACCAGGAGAACTAATTCTACTCCTCTTATAGAAAGAGGTAAAATTTTTGTTCCTATCATCACTACTCCTCATACCGCTATTTCAAGTTTTACTACCCTAGGAGGTCAAGCTTTGCAGATTCCCATGGCACTATAAAGGAACCATCCTTTTGTTTCATTCAACCAAGGCAACCTGTTGAATTTGATGCAACATGGTGTGATTCCTATTGCTTCATGAAAGAGCCTACAACATTTTATCAGTGAAGATCAAACCATCCTAGTTGAACAGATAAAGGACATAACTAATCTTTGTGTCTTGCATCATATTACTGAGGATAATGTTGTAGGGTTAAAGAATAATCGAGTGTCTCCTTTTAGGATAACTTGACTGACTTGATGGAGTGGGATTAGGCCCAGTCATACTTGGCCGATTCAAACTTGACTGAGTCCACGTAGGTGCCACGCGGCGTCGAATGATGCCTACATGGCCGAGTAGACTGGACCGAGTGGGACTCGGTCGAGTTCCACTCGACCCAAGCCCTAGGATATTTTTAATACAAAAATAATCTCCAAGGCCCTCATTTTCACATTGAGGGGCTAAGGGGACTCAACCCAGTCCTAATCGTCTAATTCTGATTAGGCCGAGTTTTCCTAGGTGGCTTGCCATGTTGGCAGCCAAACCCCCATAAACATAAAAAAACTAGAAGTTTACACTTCTGTTGTTCTATTCTCTACTCAAAATATAAAATATCAAAAAAGTAAAAGTACCCTTTTCTAGATCTCAGAATTAAATTTTTAGACATATAAGTTTTATATTGTTTCAATTACAAAACGGTGAACAAATTTGCTAAAAACTACATGTAGGTATATTAAGTTCTGAGAATTCGTTGATTTGGAAAATATATAAAAATGCTAAATCAATTCAAATATTTTTTAAAATCATATATAATACTAGAGAAGAGAGTTCTTTTCAAAAATATGTAATTGATTTGGATTTTAGTATAGTTTTGATTGGGGAAAACTGGTGGGAGACAAAAACTGTTGATTTGAGGTAAGTTCGACTTTGAATACTTATACTAAGCAAACTATAGATTGAAAACACTTGTTTTTTGCACTAGCTATACATGTCATCTAAAACATATTCTAAAATTGGAGAAATTTTTTTTTTACTTATAATGATTTGGCGGGAAGTAAATCCCTTTGATTTGTAGTATTTTTCAGGAAACAAAAAAATAGACCTAAAAAATTCAAAAAACATAGTAATTTTTGTTCAATTTTTTTTTTAAAAATTATAGGCATAAAATTCATCCTATTTCACACATTTTATTAGTTTACATCAACTTCAAATTCTCAACAGAAATGTGACCTTTAAGCCCTTGAAGTTTTATAGTTTTAGTGTTGTTAACATTTTCCTTTATAAAAAGGGTGACATATTATTGTGCTTTTACCCTACAGTCAGGTTTTTAGCCGCATCAATCAAAGGGAAAGCTTTGCAGTGGTTTAGTAGGCTACTAGTGAATTCTATCATAGATTAGGACTAGTTGGGTATCAAAATTTGAAATTTTTTGAGGATAAATCCCATCATTTGTCTTTGGTGAAGCAGTTGTACACCATTAAGAGGGCTCCTCATGAGTAGATAACAAACTTTAACTTTCATTTCCAAAGGACATGGGAGAGAATTCCTCAAACGTTAAGACCCTCTACTGACCATGCTTTTTAATATTATTTGAGGGATTTCAATAGTAACATATCTATAATGATACAATCTATGGAAGGTGTCATACTCCCAAGTTATTATGACATAGTTATTAGAGAGGAGAACAACCTTATACAAGTTGGTTGGATTTCCCCAAGGCCTCCTATGCCAATTTATCTAGTAGTACCTGTGGCTTAGCCATTAATACCTTTTTGAGAAATCCACTAGTCATCATTTGAGTTGTACTAGCATTACCAACACCTAATACTCAGCCCAATAGACATGAAAATATTATTCCAAATCATTTTTTTGAGTTGCAAGAGATTAAAGCTATCATACAAAATTTTGGTAATAAAATTGTGAATATTAAAAAACATCAAAATCAAGGTTATAGACCTTACCAACCCCCTTATCGGAAACCTTATCAGAAAAATCATAATAATAGACCATCATATAAGCCCAATTACCAATGTCAAAGAATTTTTTTTAACACTAAGCTATATCAGCCTTATAACCCCAATGTTTCTAGCTCTTCAAAAGAGCTTTTTCCCACCCAGAATAATCTAGCTCAGGATTACGAATGATGTTTTCAATGTAATCAACCACATAATCAAAATGCATGTACAAATGGTATCATGAACTAGGCTTTAATGGTTCAAAATAGTCCATGTTTACAGTAGAGTACCTTTGATGAAGCCTCTATACAATAGCAAGAAGAGAAACATACAGATGCAACAATTTTAAATTAGAAGGGTGAGGACTTTTGTGACATAAAATAGGTTGTACTATCTATTGCAGACAACACAAGAGGAAAAACAAGAGCAATAGATGGCGGTCAACAATTTGTTAACGGTTCTATGCCAGCAAAGTAGGCTGTAGGAATAAATAAAAATTGGCACTAGTGATGACATGTAACTGATTGAATGTTTGATAATGTTAAGTTGAAGATGATGCAAGACATTAAATTAGTTAATGGTTTGTATTGTCATTGATGTCAAGTTGATATCATTTGTACGGTCATGTAAATAATGCCAAAGACTTTAGAGAATCAATGGAACAAAGATTATGCTTTCTACAATGCATAAAATTCATGTATTCACTAAGTGACAGACAACACTGACAAAGTGCACACCATCGGTAAAGGCAAAGAAAAAAAATCACAGTGATACCCGACGAGCAGAAGACAATGTTGCCCAACAAAGAAAAATCATAGGATGCCCGACGAGCTAAAAATAGAGTTACTCGATGAGTAAAATCCAATGATGACCGACGGATGGAGATCCCAAAGCTGACTGGAGTCACACTGATAGAACTGGCAGTTATCACTGACGACTAACTGCAGAGTTGACTAACAGAACAGAGAGTTCAGAAAATGATAAAATATCTAGCTGGCAGAGCTTAAGGATAGACTTAACTGGTTTTTTTATTTGTTTTATTCAACTAGAGTTAAGTAATTGATTTAAAGAAGATTTGTACAATTGGAAAGAAGATAAATACGAGATAAATCAGGAGTTAAAGCTTTAAATTAGATTGGCTAGATTGTTTTTCATGCCAAGAATCAAGAATCAAGAATCAAGAATTAAGGAATATCATGTCTATATAAGAGACAAGCATAATTAATTTTTGAGAATCACATACATGGGAAGGGGAGTGAATAGAAAGAGGATGTTGAAGAGAAACTGCTGAAGAAGAACTTCATACAGTCCTGATCAATCAAGCTGAAGAAGAGCTAAAGAATTTTGGAGACACCGACGAACAGTGAAGGACATCATCACAGAGTAGAAAGTGTGGAGCACAAAAAATTGAATTGATACATTGATCAGAGAGGTAATGTACATAAATAGATCTGAAAATCTGCAATTCAAGTTGCATTAGAAATAGGTCATTGTGTTTCAATTTAACCATTGAAACATCAAGTCTCTTAACAGAGCAGGAATTAACAGTCTTCTATATATTTAGGTACATCCCAAGGAGTGCCAAAAAGGTTGATTCATGAAAGTAGCATTGAAATTTCCTAAAGCCTATTGACAGTCTAAGAAGAAGGCTAATTCAAGGATGGTAGCAAGATTTGCCTAAATCCTATTGACAGTCTAAGAAGGAGGCTGATTCAAGGATGGTAGCAAATAGATGCCTGATACTAAGTGACAAACTCTATGTATAAAATCCTCTAACAAGGTCACACCTAATAGTGTGTTTGTAACCTTTAACAGGGTTGGCTCCTAACAGGGCTCACTTCAGAAGAGTGAAAATTTGGGGTACCGGTCCCAGTGGTTTTTCCCTTAACAGGGTTTCCATGTTAAAATCCATGTGTTATGTGTGTATGGTTTATTACTTTACTATTTTACATTTCACATATGTATTTCTGGATTGATTGGTATACTCTGCATATTTACTGAGTGTTGGTGAATAGTTTTTCTACTTATCGGTTATCAAGGAGAATAAGGTTAGAAAAGGAAAACTGACAGACAGTTAATTATTATAAGTATTTCATGGCATGCATCTTGTAGGGACTTAATAATCTGAGATTTATTTGATTGGTGATTAGTGATTAAAGGATAAATTTTTGAGGCCATTGATTCACCCCCCCTCTTAGTTATTACTAACAACTAGTCCTTCTACTAGTGTTGTTCCTTCAAATAGTAATGTTAATCATCCTAAGGAAGGTAAGGATCAACTTAAAGACCCATTGCGATCAACTTTTGTGTTGATGTTGTTGCCATGAAATCCCAAGATAAGGTTAGTTTGGATTATTTCAATATTCTAGATCACATGAAAAAGGAAAATGTATCTATTTTTATGTGGGATTCTTTGGGTATTCCAGGTCAAAGGGACCTTTTCAATCACCTTAATCAACTTTAAATCTTTCTAGTGAGCACAAAAAGGAAGAAGCTAAAGTTGTATTGAATAATGATGTTGTAAAAGGAAAACAACAACAAGTTCTAGCTGTTAAAACCCCACCCTTTTATGTGTCTCTAATCATAGGATACCACCTATTCCACAACTGTATGGTTGACTTAGGTGCTAGCAGCTTGGTAATACCCAAATAGATTGTAGACAAGCTGGGTAACAAGTATGACCCACTTGAAAAGGGAGCTGTATAGTTGGGAAAAAATGCATTTAATACCATAGGGGTATTAGAAACTTTAGTTTAACCCTACAAGCTTTCTCAAATTTATCCATCCCATAGGATATCTATGTCATTGAGTTGCCTCTTGACTTTGCTATATTCTTATCAAGGTATTTTACCACCAAGATCAGGGGTTATTTGTCTTTAGATTGGTCCCATATGTTGTTTAGAACCAGGTATGGTACCAAATTTACCATCAAGTCTGAACCTATAGCCAAAGATCATATTAAACTGCACCCCCCAAGTCCTATTAATGCCAACTTGTTGGGAAGTGAACAAGAGGAACAACCTATGGTTTAAGAATGTAATACTCAAACTGAGGACATACCAGATATACTTCTTGATGATTGGGCTACACAAAATTTAGTAGGAGGCCCATGTGAGAATCTAAAACATGTTGGTTTAGGTATGTACTTGATGTATGAGGCTGATTCATTCATCCTCATCTTGGAAAAAATAGTAGAAAAGAAGTTTGGGAAGCAAGATAATCAAGTATGGGAGTTGTTTTTTGACAGTGCAAGGAACAAGGTAAGAGATGGTGGAGGTTGCATATTGGTTTCCCCAAGTGATGAAAGGTATTATTCAAATTTTTAGTTATGTTTTAATTGCTTAAATAAAACTGCTAATTATGAAGCCCTCATTCATGGATTAGAATGAGCAAGGAGAATGGACATTAGTTGTTTAAAGGTATATGGGAACATTGAGATGATATTCAATCAGGTAAGAAACCTTCATGTTACCAAGAATGATATTTTTAAATCTTACAAGCATAGGGTATGGGATATTCTTGATGGTTTTTATGCATTTAATTTGATTTCCATACCCAAAAATCAGAATAAACACGCTGACTGATTTGTTGCTCTTGGTGATGAATTTGACGAAGCAAATCAACAATGCTAAGACCAATTCACATGTAAAGTTCATTATTAGATCTGTTGTACCTGATAATAACACACATTGGCAAGTGTTTGAGAATGACTAGCATATATTCAATTTTTTAAGGGAGGATACTGAATTCTCCTAGGCCAACTAGGAGAAGTTTCAACATCAATATGATGTACAAATAATTCAACTAGAAAAAGCAAAATGCCAAAAGGTTTGGTCAGACTTGAATCCATTTTCAACACTAATGATGGGACCAGGAGGTCCAAGTCCAACATGCAGGTTCAACATGAGCACTATGAGGAGGTTGAGGTATTTAAAGGAATGTTTCTTAAGTTAGGTAAGGTATGTACAATAGAGGAACAAAATTCATTTATTCAAAATTTTTAGGAGTTTAGTGATGTTTTTGCATGGGAATATAGTGATTTGAAGGGGTTTAATCCCCAACTTTCTCAACACACCATCAAACTTGAACCTGATGCCAAACTAGCTAGGTAGAAATAGAGGCCTTTGAACCCAAAATTAGAGCCACTTATGCAGAAGGAGTTGAAAAATCTGATTGAAAGCAATATTATCATCCCTATTAAACATACCTCATGGGTCTCAAACCTTATACCAGTTCATAAAAAGAATGGGGAGATAAGGTTGTGTGTTGATTTTCAAGATTTGAATAGAGCCTCATTGAAAGACCATCACCCTTTTCCTTCTATGGAGTAGATCCTTCAAATAGTTTTAGGATCTGAGAGGTTTTCCTTGCTAGATGGGTATGTTAACCAACTGATGGTAGTAATGTTGAAGATCGATTTCAAAAGAATTCAAGCGAGTAGAATGGTTAGACCATTTGTTTGTTTTTCATTGATGTTAAGCAATTGATTTATGGTTTATATTATGTTGGAAATAATAGAATGGTGTGTACTAAGAGGGGAGGGGTGAACTAGTACCCTTAAAACTTTTTATCACTTAACCTCAATCCTTTTGGTAATCAATTTCTTGTATTACCAACCATATCTATTATTCTTATGCATGTAACATCATTTCATAAACTTAAGTAGCATGTAAACATTCATAGAAAAATTCATGAAATGTATTAACACAAAACATAATATTTGGTAACACAGAAAAACCTTGTTAGAGGGTAAAAGCTGCAGTGGGGATGAAACCCACAAAACTTCACTATCTGCAGAATTGAAGGGGTCGGTTAAGGCTTACAAGTTTGATTACTTTTGATGATCTTACCCTGTGAGGAGTAACATGTAGAGACTGGTTAAGGTCTACTCTATTAAGAGCTTTAGCAACACTATTTAGTGTGCACTCAGTTAAGAGATTTACAAAGGATTATTAAATCCACCTTCTCAAAGGATTTCTTCTATTTGCTACACATGTTAGAATGTAGTCAAAAATATTCATTGACTCGAGTATATGCAATATAGAATTTTTGATTACAGATCCATTAAAGTTCACATGTATATTTATCACTTATAGTGATTGATCAATACCTTTGTTATGCTTGGTAACCTTGAATCTGGTTCTCGATAACCTATTTCATCTTTTGTTGTCCTTCTGCATAAAACTCTTAGTCTGATCCATAGATTTGTATGTGGCTAAAATCATCATCACATCATCTTGTTCTGATTGATTACACTTCTATTTATACATTATATTGACCTATTTTACTTTCACACTTTTCAAAGATAACTCTATGATCAAAGGTTTACAACTTGACCTTGATCTCCTAGTTTGCATGTTTTCAATCAGTTAGACTGATTAAAACAATTACAATTATATTTCTTAACCCTCAATAAATGAATTTAAAGAAAATCAAAAAGCTAAATATAAAACACAAGTGTTTTATCTGACATTTAAGTAAGATCCACATTTCTCAGGATTATAACTGACTCTCGGTAGACTGGTGCTCGGGTTGCTCTGTAGTCTGCTTGTCGGGTTCCTCTATGAACTATCTGTCGGGTTCCCTTATTGTCTGATCTGTCAGGTTCCTCTATTAGGTTACTCTGTTGGGTTACTTTGTCAAGTTCCACTTCAACATTTTTGGGTTGCACTTGTAAACTATGTCATCGGTTTACATTGTAACCTACTCTATCGGGTTCCACTATAAACTTTGTTGTCGAGTTCCCTTGTGAAGTTGTCTGTTGGGTTGCACTAAACTTGTCTTTTGGTGTTGGTGTTACCAATGGTTCAAAACCATTTTACCTTGTATACTAATGGCAAAATATATCATCAACCCCCCTTTGACATTAGTATAAAAAATGGATATGTACAAAAACTAAAATGTTTAGTATATACACCATGTATTCACCTTGCCAGTATGACTCCCCCTATGTGCATGTCGGTATAGTATATATA